>JANFOE010000938.1:0-600000 GCA_025667525.1 Glebionis coronaria
AGCTGATTTCACCTAACAAAAAAGATTACTGGATGAGAAGTTGCTAGTACATAACAGACTGTGTTTTTCATACGAAGTTTCCAAACAATGCATACATACGGTGTTTATAAATGTAAAACGTAATAGAAATTAACAACCTTAAATTCTTCTGTCGGCGTGTGGTTTACAAAAGCAACCTAGTGTTCGGCTTTGACGATTGCTTTGTAATTCTTTGGAACTCCATTTAGTTTTTCAGGATTATATTGGTTGGGAACTATGTGCTTTGCTGTCAATTTGTTTCTGAAATTTCTTAGCAGTTCACCTAGCTTATTCATAACCAACTCTTTGTAGGACACATCAAATTCAAAGTATTGCTGCACATATTAACATAATGTTAAAGTAAATGTAGGAATACGACTAATAGTTGGGTAAAAAATTTTGTATTTGTACCGTGGTTTCAGTCCAACGTTTTTCTCTTGCTTCGTCCTTCACATCTTTCCATGATAGAATCTTCAATCCTATCTGCTCCCGAACCGTGTCTCCTAAAAAAACGTATAAACAATGATCTGTTTGGCCCTGATATTCTATTCAGTGCATCAAAGTTCACATTTATCTTCAAGACCTCTGGTTTTCCATATTTTATCCAAAACTTGGCTAACCTAGTTATACCCCTCTTATTAACAACCTTCTGTTTAATGATGTCTTCATCCTCATCTGATTGATCACCATAATTGTAACACCCCATTTTGATAATGGAATGTCACACGGAATTATGGCGTGTCATCAAAGCATACAAGGATAAATGTATAAAATATTACATGACCATAGGGATAACCGGAATCAAACATCGGTTCCCAAACATAAGCCCAAAACATAATAAAGAAAAAGAAATGAATGAAAGACTAAAAAAGCATAAGTATATGAAGGCAAAAAGGAAAAGAAGTCTCTGGCAGCTTCCATCCTATGCACGTCCTCCAAATGCTCGAGTGTTTCCTAGAGTACCTGCCGTTTTGGACATGGAAAGGAAAGTAACGGCTAAGCAAAACGCTCAGTGCACGGATATAGACATAGTATAAGTGACTAAAACATAATAGAGACTTAATAGCAACAGAAATGTATAAGTCTTGGAAAACCTGGAACATGTTCATAAAACTGGTTTTATAGTTTGAAAGCCTTATGTTTATCTTATGAAAACTGTTTAACATATTTTACCATTAGCCAATATAGGTCATGAAAATCCACTGTGCATGAATACTTGGAGGGTGACCTAATCATGCAAATTAGAGGGGCTGCCTCTAATTTAATATACTGGTTTTTGGGTAGGAGGGATCAGCTCCTTGTGAAGGATGCAAGGCACACACCACATTCACCATGAAATCCTGACTGAAAGAAAACATCTAACTAGGATGCACCCATACGCCCCACATGATAAATATAATATAAATGGCCAAAAGCTCAAGGGACGCCACGAGCAATCACTCCGCCGTGGTGAAGTAATAACATCAGTGCCTCTAATGTTATGGTTATGGTACCTCCATAACTAGGTGAAACTGGTCATGCATGTATATGGATTTAGGTATTCTAATTAAACATAAGCAATTCAGAAACATATAAAACAAATACTAGGAAAACAGTTGGCTGCATACGGGGAATCCTAATAAGGAAAGAATGTCCATACTGAAAGGACGGGAATCCGTACCTTATGTCCATTGAACGAAGAAGATGAACTGAGAGGAATCCTACTTCCGTATCACTAATGCTACATAAATACATACATGAATAAGTATCTGCTTACTAAATATGTAGCTGGTTTTATGTCATGTCTTAGCTTATTTTACATTTTCTTATCATGTTTTACTATTTAAAGCCTTATACTGTGTTTAGCTTATATTCTGTTTACTCTGGTTAAGTATTCCTGGTATTTTATGTATTATTATACTTACTGTGTAATAATAAGTAACTTTCCAAAAATAGCAGGTTTCCTAAAATAGAAAGTTTCCAAAAATAGAAAGTTTCCAAAAAATAGAAAGTTTCCAAAAATAGAAAGTTTCCAAAAATAGAATTACTGCTTAAAATAGATAAGTTTCTAAAAATAAAAAGTTTCCATAAATAGATCAGCTGCCTTAATTAAATAAGTTTCCATAAATAGATTAGCTGCCTGAAATAAATAAGTTTCTAAAAATAGATAGTTTCCATAAATAGAGTAGCTGCCTTATTTAATTAAGTTTCTAAAAATAGAAAGTTTCCATAATTAGAAATAAGTTGGTTAAATAAGCTAAGTATATAAGCCTAAGTGTTTTCATGATTATTTTCTAAGTCATATGATATAATGTATAGTTTATTAATTATTTCATGTAATTAAAATAAACTATAGGTTAAAATATTTAATTGAAGTATAACATGTTTTTAATTAAATAAAGTTAAATACTTAGGTTAAAACATGTATTATTATTTATTAATAATATAACCTAAGTCATGTTAATTAATTAATTATAACCATGGTTTTTAAATAATTAATTAATTTATAAGTCTAAAATATGAAAAATACTTAGGTTAATAATTTCATGATTATCAATAATTAAAATAACCTAAGTCATGTTATTAAATTAATCATGTCATGTTATTAATTTAATTTTTAACATAAGATCATAAAAATAAAAAACTAAGCATACACCATGAACCGGATCTTGACTAAGAACCATGAACCGGACATGAAATCGACACTATACCCCGAACCAAGTCGGGGTTACCCTTGTCTTGGGGCTGTCGTGGGACCCACACCAACCAACCAGGACCATATGGTCTCGGTGGTGGTCAAATGGCTAAACCGAGACCCTCTCGGGTTCGGTGTAGGCTGCGGCAAAAAACAAAACACCCCTAAACATCCCTTTTGATTTTAATCAAACCCAAATTCATGTTAGATCTATGATTTAATTAGGTTTTATAAAAAAACATAACATGTTCTTAATTAATTAAAATATTAAATCAAAAGAAAAAGGTTTAAAAGAATTACCAAGTGCGTGGATCTAAGTAACGATGAACAAACACGAACACCAACAAGAATTCCAAGATCAAAGATCAACAAACACCCCTTTTGGTGTGTTGATGGTGGCGGCCAAAAAGAGAAAAAGAAGGAGGAGGAGGATTTTAGGTTTCTGTAAAATTCTTCTGTAGAAAAAAAATGAGTAGTGTAATTTTCCTTAACCTCCTTTTTAGTAAAAATTCATGGGCTAAGCCCATCCTCCCTCCCTAATTTCGTGGTAATGGGGCCCACAAGGGGTAACCCGAATGTTTTCCGTGTCTAAAATATTGGTGTGTTCTCGTGTGTTCTCGTGTTCGTGTTTTACGTGTTCTCGTTAAATATTAACCGTGACTTAATATATTTATTCGTGTTCGTAATAAATATATATACGTAATTAATATTAGCTCGTGATTAAATTACGTTCATGATTTCATGATCGCATGTTCGTGATTAATTATTGTCAAATAATTATTGCGTGTTCGTGCGTAGTAAATACTTATCGTGTACTAACACGTACGTAATACGTAAAATCCTAACACGTAATCGTAATCATGCTATATTAGGAAAGTTTTAGTCTAGTACGTACGATCTTAAGGGTACTATTCATGGTAAAAGCATGCGGGTTTTACAACTCTTCCCCCCTAAAAAGAATAATTCGTCCCCGAATTATAGATAACGTAACTGAAAGAGAAACATACCCGAATCAAACTAAAAGGGTATGTAGGATTAATGAACGTGCGGGTTTCCTGGCAGAAGGAACGCGAAACGTGACATGTCTTGAAAGGACATGGAATGTGACGTGACTGAAAGGAAATATCTAGTTGATAAGAGAAAAACGGATAAAAGTTCGGATGAACTTGTCCGTTTCCAAGTGGCTTCCCTCTTGGAACGGTTCCTTCATAAGATCTTGACACGAATGATAAGTCTTGGTCCTCCTGACCTTAACTTGGAATACGAAGAAGTTCTTGGTTATCAACGTAAGGTAGATCCCCTAAATTCGATCGAGGGAATAAGAACTAATCGTGTAAGAGTAACTGAAACGTTACGATGCAAGACAATCTGACTTAACTGATAATTAGAAACGATGCGCGAGACATAAAGAAACGTAGTACGTGAAATTTTTTGAACGTGATACGTGAAAAATTTTGAACGTGCTACGTGGAGATATGGCGAGTGTAGTATGAGTAAACATATCGTGATCCATGATACGTGTAACATATCTTGATCATGATATGAGGAACGTGGAATGAACATGACATGTGAAACATATCGTGATCATAGAATACAATGGCGGTAACACCAAACGCTACAAGGTGAGACGTGGAATATGACGTGAAACGTCTATCTGATGATGGAGAGTTATACTAAACTTGGGTCTGGTCTCTCAAGTTCTTGCAAAACTTCCCATAACGAAATGAACGTAAAATCGTAAGTCAAGATACCATCATGAATGTGAATGGTGTCATGAACGCGAGTGCGAAAACAAGTCGTGAAATTAGAACAAGGACGTGGACGTAAACAAGGAGCACAAATGCAAACCTTTGCCTGTCCCTATAACTGAGGGATTACCAAGTGATCAGATGAGCCTTGGCGTGGAATATGTCCGATCAATCCGATGGTTCTGAAATCCGTACGGATGTAAGGATTCTGCAGACTTGATCAAACTGTTGACAATAACTCAGATAGCATCATGCTTCTTCTGAGTTTGCTGAAATCTGGTAACTAAAATCCATGGAGATCTTGTCCCTTTTCGATTCACAATTTCATATGATGAAAACATCCCAGTCTGTTGGTGTCCTATCTTAACCTGTTTGTATGACAGGTATGAAGATATGAACGTAACTGTATATTGCTTCATCGAACTTGGTACATAGGAGTTTGCGAAACTCTGAGTCTATGAATCGAAACTTCTCTTAGCGTAGGATTTTCTAGAACACCTAATGTAGTGTAGGGTTCTCTCCTTTACGCATAAGCTGAGTCATGGTAAGATTAACCATAGCAAGCCATGTGATTCAGCGTGTCACTGAAATCAAACAAAATTGATATTGGAAAAAAAAATTCCAAGGTAAAATTTTTCTTGTCATAGAATTTGCAATATAGTGCAGATATGGTCTTCCTGTTCTTCTCTAGGCTTAGAGGAAATTAGGTTATCCTTAATGAAAACGCTGATGAATTTTCTTATGAGTTCATGGAAACTCAATTTATTAAGTCCATAATGCTGTTGGAGCATTGATGAGACTAACTCAGAATCATAAATCTAGCCTGACCGAGTCGTGAACGAATAGCAGTCATGGACATGTCCTGCTCTTTCACTCGTCACTGTTGGCAGCATGATCATGAGTTCGATCTTGGAAAAGTGATTAACACTATAAGGTCGATTGGACATGTTGTCAATACGTGGAGGAGAATAACGGTCATGAATGGTGATTTGTTTAAATCGACGATAGTCGACACATAATCTCATGGTACCGTCCTTCTCCTTGTAGGTTCTTCTGGAATTTATGGGATGATTTTAGAATACTCGTCTGGTTATGTGTAAAAGGACTTCGGTGGTCCTGTCTTAACTGACAGCTAAAATTTTTAGCGACCATGGCTAACAACACACATGCTTGTAAGCATAGATAATTCGTACAGATTTTCCTGATGGAAAATCAAGCTGAATGTATTCAGGAGCCTGAACATTACTGTACATAATTATGAATCGTAGCATGGTGTGCTGTTCATAGTCCATAATTAGGATAAAATTCATCTCGTGTCTGTCCGAGGAAATGCGTTAGCAGCTTGGATCTCATCATTAAGCTGAAGGAAAACCTTTATATACGTGGGAATACGAAAGGCGTCCTTCATGGTCATGAATATATGAAATATGGGGAAAGAAATGAAAGTTACATCGGCAACGTGAAAATTCTCACTGATGCGCCGGTAATGGTATTGAAATTCTTGTGGCCTGATTAATACATGGCACAACAAAATGGATATACCCTTGGAGGGTACCCTGAATTTCTTAAAAATGATCCATAGTTGGACGTGAGTCATGTGTCTTAACTCGTGTCTTGGAACTATAAGCATGACATATGTCTTGACTGGTGTGTTGACATGTGTCTTCAGAAAGTATACGTGAGACATGTGTCTTGACTAATGTCTTGACATGTGTCTTCAGAAAGTATACGTGAGACATGTGTCTTGACTGATGTCTTGACATGTGTCTCGAGACGTAAAACAATAGAACTACAATATTAGGTTATTATGCCAGACTTGGCGGATCGGTTGGACTACTGATCCTTTGTATGTCTGATCACGTCCGCGGCCGGAGCCTCGGTTGCGATTTCTAGGATAGTTTCTGTCATAGTAGTGGTTACTATAATCCTGTCTGTCAGTTCCATGATGGTCATTCTCATGACCGTGATTCATGTAACTATTCAGCTGAGTGGCCGGCTGGTACCGGTTTGCACTCATATGGCTGAAATGACAGTCGAATGACATGTGACATGTAGCTAAGAATTAGGGACAATGATTGATGGAAATTGTTAGATG
Organism: Glebionis coronaria; assembly: GCA_025667525.1. Taxonomy (NCBI): domain Eukaryota; kingdom Viridiplantae; phylum Streptophyta; class Magnoliopsida; order Asterales; family Asteraceae; genus Glebionis; species Glebionis coronaria. Next base: position 6,536 of record JANFOE010000938.1, read on the forward strand.
GTGAAGCATCTTCTCGTCCAATTGCTTTGCTCCGACGCCTTTGTCTTCGTCTGGTAGGATCTCCAGGTTGTGAACAGCATCAGCATCTCGTAGCGTCTCCGAACGTCAACAACATCAACCTTTAGTAACATCTCCCAGTTATGAGCGGCATCAGCAATCTTGTAGAATATCAGCACTTGAAAATACGCCCGAGGTGATTCAGAATCGACTAGCGAATACTCGTGAAGTATTGCAAGTGAAATACACATGGATTAAGGTACGTGTAATACACATGAAATACGGTATGTGGAGTACACGTGGAATGCACATGAAATGATCGGTATGGGGTTGGTCATTTATCATGATCTAAAAAAAAGTATATCGGTTAAACGGTTAGGAAAACCATCATGATAACCTGGCAATGCCAGTATATACCTCATTCAGGTTGCATAGAGAAATGCTAAAGTGTGGTTACACAAAATTCAACGATGATTTTCCTGACAGCATGATCAATGAAAACCACCCATGACTATCATGAAAGCAGAATTCAGTGAAATCCAACAATGTCTTGCGTGAAAGCATAAATAACAAAAGAGGCGTAAGACGTAATCAACATGAAGACGTAAGCAACATGAAGACGGAATTATCATGAAGGAACATAAAACGAACTATCATAAAGGAGTGTATAACATAATCAACATGAAACCGAAGTTAACTATGACAGTATGAAAACATACTTGACATAAAAACATAGTAACTTAAGAGGGGACATAAAAAAAATTTATGCCAATAAATCATGAGAAAAATTTTATGCATGCAAATAGTGCATGAATGCGTAATGTTTGTTTATAAAAGCTTTTTATATGTGCGAGGGGACGCCTATGGGTCGGTCCCAAAACAAAAGACATGGCGAGGGGACGCCTATGGGTCGGTCCCAAAATTAAAAGTTTCGATAAAAGCACATGCGACTAAATAGGGCCAGTCCTGTACCAACCATTACTTAGTCACAATCCCTGCAACAATGATACATGAAACATAAATAAATGAAACTCATATGTCAAAACTTATCAGAAAAATTTTATGTGACTAATTATGAACTACTGGGGTTCAATCCACATAGCCACAGTTCACGAGGAACATTATGCATGAAACAATGACACATAACTAAATATGAATGACGGTTGTCCATCCATATTAGCAAAACAATATCGATGAAAACATCAAGGTTAAAACCTCAAGGTGTTGAAAACATCATGGTTAAAACAACAATGCGCTGAAAACATCAATACGTAGAATAACAGACGTTGGCTTAGGAAGCTCCTGGTGACTACCCACTAGTCACAGGTCGAGTTTTAGACTCTACAGGTCGAAGCCTTGGCTTTGATACCATAATTGTAACACCCCATTTTGATAATGGAATGTCACGCGGAATTATGGCGTGTCAACAAAGCATACAAGGATAAATGTATAAAACATTACATGACCATAGGGATAACCGGAATCAAACATCGGTTCCCAAACATAAGCCCAAAACATAATAAAGCAAAAGAAATGAATGAAAGACTAAACAAGCATAAGTATATGAAGGAAAAAAGGAAAAGAAGTCTCTGGCAGCTTCCATCCTATGCACGTCCTCCAAATGCTCGAGTATTTCCCAGAGTACCTGCCGTTTTGGGACATGGAAAGGAAAGTAACGGCTGAGCAAAACACTCAGTGCACGGATATAGACATAGTATAAGTGACTAAAACATAATAGAGACTTAATAGCAGCGGAAATGTATAAGTCCTGGAAAACCTGGAACATGTTCATAAAACTGGTTTTATAGTTTGAAAAGCCTTATGTTTATCTTATGAAAACTGTTTAACATATTTTACCATTAGCCAATCCTAACACCCCACCAAATGCTATGCGCAGCGGAACTACAACATTTGGGTGCTAGGCAGTTATCATCGCACACAAGATATATCAAACGACTCCAAAGAGACGTAAAAGTTTTAACTTAAATTACGAATTGTTAAAAACGTACATGTCTACGGTTTTCCAAACCCAAATGATACAACACAGAGTTAGCGTTTCGGTCCCCATGAATCTCAACCCCAAAAGATACAGTTTTCACAACAACATGACATAAAGTTTTTAAAATATTCAAGTAAGAATGGGTGGAAAAACAAGTAGACGCCAAGCCACACACAACTCCCATCCAATGCATGCTCCATTGCTACACTTCATCGATTACCTGAAACACATGCCAAATTTGGTCAACAAATAATGTTGAGTGGAATTCATAGGTTTTACAATCTCATTTTGAACATATGTGTTATAAAAATCATTCACGATCATTCATAGACTTGTCGATCAAACAATCTTTTTTCAAGGTTATGAAAATTGTGTTTAAGCTCATGACACTAATCTGTTAACTCAATCACCCGCGTAATAATTACCGGCGTGATTCAGATGAAACCAGGGCCCCTTCTAAAGGCATCAGTTGCAATTATACCTTATCTCTTATCACAAATTATCCGTCCGCAGGGGGTACTCAACGCACTAGCCCTCGTCTCGGATAGGGTCGTCAACCCCATAGTACTACCAATTGTATAAGCGGCTATTTTCAATCCACGCTAGGATTAAACAATAGTTAATAGTTCATGAAATTAGGGCCTTTTGCAACTAGGTACTCAACACAATTTCTAAGGCAACATTCGGGTCCAACAATCATTCATGACATATGTTCATTTTGGAAAACTAGCATGCATTTCCCTCGCGTGTAAAACAATTTAAAACAAAAGTAAGCGAGGCTAGAAATTCACACCTTATATATAAAGTAGTCGACGATTTGAGTGACGATCACTGACGATGATGAGGAGGATGCCCGGGAAAATTAACAACTATCAAACCAATAACGCGTAATGAGTAATCTCATTTATAAACCTTAAGTACTGTATATAATACATAGATATTAGTCAATTGTGATAATTACAACTCACGCCAAAACCAAACAAATAAGTGTTACTCGTTTTATACTATTCATCCATGTTATTAACGTTATTACTCTTTTCACGTTTTTCGCCGATACTTACCGAAAGTATGGGCTGTTTTACTAGACTTAAACCTTTAAATAAAATTTGGGAAAATTCTCAAAAATACCTTATGTACTGTAGAAAACACATTTTTAATCTGATTAAAAGTTTTCGCTTTTACGACCCGTTACTCAACACTTTACTAAACCTACGTTTTTCGGACTGAATTTGCACTTTGACCAAGTCGGAGTCATTTGACCCATTTAAAATATACCATTGACCAATTTGACACCTAAGTCTAATAATAGACTCACATATGCAGGTTTGGGACCAAAAATCAACCTTTAACCATTTACCAAACTATATCTATGGTCCCCGGGATTTGATCTAAAACCAAACATAAATTCGGATTATGAAGGTTCTCATCTCCCGGTACACGATTTTCAAAACATCATAACTTTTGACTCGTTAGGAGTCGTAAGCTCTATCTTATACCAAATCGAAGCTAAGAAGACGCTCTACAACTATATCCTAGTCACATGACATGTTTACAAATAATTTTTATGAAAACATCCCAAACATTCTGCCTAAAATTACTTATCCCAAAATCAATCCAATACTCGTTTCCAATCCAATTTATCGACACTAGACCTCAACCTAATCAATCCTAACCATACCGAACCATACCTAACCATACTAATCAGTCCTAAACACCCTAATTATCAAATCCATCTCAAAACCCAAACACAAAATCAAACATGCAATGGGTTTTACCCATTCAAAAACATCTAAAAACAAGAATAAACACATAATCCATAAGCCAAAATAACAATCACCAAGATCCACCAAACACCCCCTTTGTGCCGTGGGGTGTGGGTGATCAAAACCCCCCAACCAAATTGATTTTGGTTGGTTTGTTGAGTGATTACACATCCCCTATACATGAATTAACATGCATACATCCGATTTACATCAAAACAACTTTTGAAAAATCCATTCATTCTTGGAAAAATTTTTGTGGATGCATGTATGATTAAAGTACATGAAAAGGATGGGAATGAAGTAACTAAATATGATCTAAGCTTACTTTTGATCAAAACAAGCTAGAAAAGAAATATGGTGGTGGTGGTGGTGGGTTTTGGCCGTCGGCCTAAAGAGAGAAAAAGAGAGGGGGTGAAAATTTTTGAAGTGAAAATGTGTTGTGTGTGTGTTTGATTTCCCATTTTGAAAAATTAGGAGGCCCCTATGTGCAATATTGGCTTTCTTTTGTCCTTAAGTGAAAACGACCTCACAAGTTTACGGGATTGACTCACTAGTCATTTTGGAAAATTTTACGGGAGTCGGGGATCATCCCGAACACTCCAAAATACTTTTAGGATAATTTAAATGTACCCGGAAAGCAATAAAACTCACCCGACTCGACTTAACACGAACCGAAAGTAAAATTCTCGAAAAATTATAATATCGATAAAACGACAATAAACATAGAAATTTGGGCATCCATCGGGATCGTAGTCGTCATCGTTCTTCTTAAATCGTCAATCGTCAAAATTTATGACCTCAAATATCGGTTTTAATCACAATGATAAAATATATAGAAAATAAAATTTATTAAAAATTTCAAAAATAAGCGTAATTTAGGGTAAGGTAAGTAACCTCGGTTCTAGGTATTACATCCACCCCTCCTTAAAGAGAGCGACGTCCCGGCGCTCGCCTTTTCTTATACTCACATTTCGTGCCGCTGGAACAGATGAGGATACCTTTCCTTGAAAAAGTACTCACGTTCCCAAGTGTATTCCGGTCCACGCCTAGAATTCCATCGAACCTTCACAATGGGAATTCTACTATGCTTCAGCCTCTTGACCTCTCGGTCCATAATTTCCACGGGTTCTTCCACGAAATGCATTTTGTCGTCCAGTTGAATCTCGTCCAAAGGAATCACCAATTCCTTATTCGCCAAACTCTTCTTCAAATTTGATACGTGAAACGTGTCGTGAATAGCACTAAGCTCGTTTGGCAACTCTAACTTATACGCTACCGGTCTAATTCATTTAACGATCTTAAATGGTCCAATATACCTCGGACTCAACTTTCCTTTCTTCCCAAAACGAATGACACCCTTCCACGGCGAAACCTTAAGCATAACCATATCTCCGACTTCAAATTCCAACGGTTTTCTTCTGTTATCGGCATAACTCTTCTGTCAGCTTCTCGCAGCAAGTAATCGGTTCTTGATTTGCACAATCTTCTCTGTCGTCTCCAAAACCATTTCGGGTCCAGTCAACTGACTTTCTCCTACTTCACTCCAACACACAGGTGATCTACACTTCCTTCCATACAACGCTTCGAATGGTGCAGCCTTGATGCTCGCATGATAACTATTATTATATGAAAACTCCACTAAAGGCAAGTGGCGTTCCCAACTTCCTCCAAAATCAATCACGCATGCTCGGAGCATGTCTTCCATTGTCTGAATAGTTCGTTCACTTTGGCCATCAGTCTCCGGGTGATAAGCCGTGCTCAAACTCAATTTAGTGCCCATCGCACGTTGAAGTGATTTACAGAATTCCGAAGTAAACCTACTATCACGATCCGAAATGATCGATAAAGGTACTCCATGTCTGCAAACGATCTCCTTTACGTACACACTGGCCAGCTTCTCCATACTGTCCGTCTTCTTCATAGGTAAAAAGTGAGCAGATTTCGTCAATCTATCCATTATTACCCAAATCATATCACATCCACTGGGAGTTCTGGGTAAACCCGTCACGAAATCCATAGCGATTCTCTCCCATTTCCATTCTGGGATCTCTGGTTGCACCAACAGCCCAGACGGCTTCTTATGTTCGGCTTTAACCTTCGCACAAGTCAAACACTTACTAACGTAACGAGCAATATCCGCCTTCATATTCGGCCACCAATAGACTTTCTTCAGGTCATGATACATTTTATTCGATTCAGGATGTATCGAGTACTTCGATTTATGAGACTCGTTCATAACCAAATCTCGTACTCCAGGCTTTCCTTCCTCGGACGGACACAACGGTAACCAAATCCGATTCTCGAAATATCTCAGCCCGTCTAACCTAACCACAAAAAGAGGTTTCAACATTCTTCCCAAGTTCTCAGCACCAACATTCTCTTTCATTAAACCATTCTCTTGAGCCTTCAGTATTGTTTCGGTTAAGTCAACACCCTCAGTCATCACTAAAGCTCTGACTCTCAAAGGTTTCTCTCGATCCTTCCTACGAAGTGCATCTGCTACGACATTCGCCTTGCCAGGATGGTAGTGAATCTCACAGTCATAGTCACTCAGTAATTCTACCCATCGCCTCTATCTCATGTTCAACTCCTTTTGGTCTAAAATGTGCTGCAAACTCTTGTGGTCAGTGAATACAACACACTTCTTCCCATACAAATAATGTCTCCACAATTTCAGCGCAAAAACCACAGCTCCTAATTCCAAATCGTGCGTCGTGTAGTTTTCTTCATTCTTCCTCAGTTGTCTCGACGCGTAAGCAATCACCTTCTCTCGCTGCATCAACACAGCTCCATAACCCTTACGAGATGCGTCACAATACACTACAAAGTCTTTGGTTCCTTCTGGTAATGACAATATCGGTGCAGAACATAACTTGTCCTTGAGTGCTTTGAAAGCGAATTCTTCCTCATCTCCCCATTCATACACCCTATTCTTCTCGGTAAGCTTTGTCAGTGGCTTTGCAATCAACGAAAATCCTTCAATGAATCTCCGATAATACCCAGCCAAACCAAGGAATTGTCGAACTTCAGTCGGCGTTGTCGGTGCCGACCATTCCCTGATCGCTTCGACTTTGGCAGGATCCACGCGAACTCCTTTGCCATCAATTACGTGACCAAGGAATTGCACAGATTCTAACCAAAACTCACACTTCGAGAACTTCGCATACAACTTCTCTTTCTTCAGCAGATCCAATATCTTTCTCAGGTGCTTCTCGTGCTCTTCCTTACTCTTAGAGTAAATAAGAATATCATCGATGAAAACAATGACAAACTTATCTAGATACGGCTTGCATACTCGATTCATAAGGTCCATGAATACTGCAGGCGCTTTTGTCAACCCAAAAGGCATCACTCGAAATTTGAAGTGTCCATACCGCGTACGAAAGGCAGTTATAGGGATATCCTCCTCCCTCACACGCAGTTGATGATACCCTGACCTCAAGTCGATCTTTGAGTATACGCAGGAACCTTGTAATTGATCAAACAAATCGTCAATCCTCAGCAATGGATACCGATTCTTAACCGTCAGCTTGTTGAGCTCTCTATAGTCAATACACATCCGAAATGACCCATCTTTCTTCTTCACAAACAACACTGGCGCTCCCCAGGGTGATGAGCTCGGTCGAATAAATCCCTTATCCATCAACTCCTTCAGTTGATCCGATAACTCCTTTAACTCTGATGGTGCTAATCGATAGGGTGCACGAGCAACTGGTGCAGCTCCCGACATCAAATCGATTCGAAATTCGACTTCACGGGTGGGTGGTAAACCCGACAACTCGTCTGGAAAAACTTCTGGATATTCGCGAATTACAGGTACCTCTTCTAGCTTCGCCTCTAAGTTACCATCACTAGAAACTTGTGCCAAAAACACATCGCATCCATCTTCTACATACCGCATCATTTTCAAGCAAGATATCACTTTCAAACGAGAAGTGCATTCATCTCCCTTCACAGTTAAGACTCTATTCCTCAACGGGATCTGAACTAATCTTTCTCCACAGACGATCACGGCACTATGCGCCATCAGCCAATCCATTCCAACGATCACATCGAACGATCCTAGCTCTATGGGCATTAAGTCGATTTCAAAAGCGTAATTTCCTAACTTCAAGGTACACCCTTTTAGTATAGAATTTGTACTAACGATCTTCCCATCAGCTAATTCCACGTTATAACTAGTCGTTAACAATACCGGTTCTCTATCGATATGACGACTAAATTTAACATCTACGAAGCTCTTGTCGGAACCAGAATCAAACAATATACTAGCATAACAAGCGTCTAGCAGAAACGTACCGGTAACCACGTTAGGGCCTTGTGGTTTATCAGCCGTCCCTACTCGATACACAACAGCAGCATTATTTCCTCCTTTCCTGTTTCCAGCCTTCGGGCAATTCCCCTGCTTATGCCCTCTTTCTCCACATCTGAAGCAAACCATCACCTTCGTAGCATTTACCCCAGTAGCTACCCCTTTAGCTCGGCAATCTGACATCCTATGACCCGCTTTTCCGCACTTTCCAGACGCAGGTAGGCAACTCCCTACATGGTACAAATTACATCGACCACAGTGGGGATTCACCTTCTCTCCTCTAGGGTTAGTGACAACCCTCATCCCATCATTTCTTCTCTGGTTGAACTGCTGATTGCGGTTCTGACCCTGATTGTTACGGTTTCCTCCTCGACTTTGACCTTGGGATTGATTACTCTGAGCTGCCTCCCACTTTCTCTTGTTTCCTTCAGCAATGAAGTCCTTCTTATCTTGCAGTTTGACATCCATTAGTGCGTGAGCCATTTGGACTTCTTCATCGAATGACCCAGGCTTAGATGAAGTCGTCTCACCCTTGATATTACTTGAAAAACCCTTGATGTACTGCTTCATCTTCTTGTTATCATCGGCAAAGGCATCGGGACACAAAAGGCTCAATTCATTAAGCCTCCTTGTATACGCAGTAATATCATTGTTCCTCAAAGTCAAATGCCTTAACTCATCTTCCAGTTGACCTAGCTCCTCTTCGGGACAAAACTTTTTGGTCAAAAGAGCCTTAGTAGCATTCCAAGTCCTCGCATTTGCTACTGCTAATCCAACAGTGGCTACTTGATTGTTCCACCAACTCAAGGCGTCATCAAGAAAAGTGGCAGCTGCAAACTTGACCTTATTTGCCTCTGAACATCCGCTAATCTCAAAAGTACTCTCGATCTTCTCTAACCACCTTCGGAGTTCTAGGTCTCCGCCAGTTCCACGAAACTGCGTGGGACCGCATTTCATAAAACCAGCATAAGTACACTCCCTTGGGGCTTGCTGTCTCCCTGCATTTCCACCTTGATCTGGGTTTCGGTTTGCACGATCCGCTTCGAGTGCATTTGCAATTTCTTCTTGAATCATTGTGTTCACACGGTTAGCTGTTAGCTTTGGAGGCATGGTGAGTTCTCAAGTACACCTCTCTGCAAAGACAGGGAAAATAGAAAAACAATGTAAGTATACACATCAAGATTAAGATGGATTTCTCTTTCAAGACATAATATAAGTACAACGACACATCACTACAAGGTTACCAATATTCATCAATTCACATCACAACAGAGCAAATTAAAGACATATCACAGATCATGAAAGGTAAACATGGATTGTATTGATAAATTGTGACAAGTATTGCCACTACAACCATTCACCATAAAACTTAAGTCATCAAGTTTTTCGTCACAATACCATCATACGAAAGTCTAAAATAGTTCGATTACAACGATCAAAGATAAAGTAAAATACAAGCAACTAGTCATGTGGGGATCCACACGACCTCTTGGATGGCGGTTCATCTTCATCCTCCTCAGGCTCTTCGTCACTGTCTTCCTCGGGCTCTTCATCCATCTTCCTTTTTCCTTTGTCATTCGGCCCACACTCAGTCGCCTTCTTGGTCCCAGAAGTAGATCCACACTCAACTGCTACTTGATTTCCTACAGTGATACACACACCTTTGGCAGGTGGCTGGACCATAAAATCATTAGCCTCCATTTCCAAGTCATCTACAAATCTCCAATCTGGTGGCAGGGATGCTCTAACTCGATGCTCCCAACTTTGCATCCTAGTCAACCTCGCTTGATCCTCCCTAACTTGCTCAAGACTAGCGCTCAGGTTCGCTATCATCGATCTCAGACTGTTGATATCACTCTTGTTTGCCACTCCATCAAATTCAATCCTTGAAGTTCTTGCCAATAACCTTTGGTGCGCCCTCTCATTCTCGTCGAATCTCTTGATTAACCTGGTTTCCACTATGTACCGCTGGTACATCGATTCATCCAATCTTCTCACAACACGCGGAACGTCACGATAAGCTCTTGGTCCGGGGCAGATAACTCTTGCGATGTCCTGATGAAGAGAATTAGCGCTCGCTGCAGCGTCAGAACTTCTAGGGATACCTGGCATACCGATCAGATGAGAAGTACGAGTAGGCCTGGGGAAAGTAGTTCTCCTTTGGTCGGGGTCCTGAGCTTGCACATTGTTCGTCTCGGCTTGTCCTTCAACAGCTGCTCCAACATTTCCCCCTTCGTGTCCTACGACGTATTCGTCTCCATTTCCGTTAGGCGGTACCTCGGCCATTCCTACAATAACAGAGAATTTTGGAGGGTACATAAGATTACTATTCAGTATTTATAAATACATGCATGCAAATGCAATGGAAAGATGGTACACATGCCTAAAATGCGATAATATGATGCTCATGCATATGTAATAAAAGAATTACGGTATCGAGTACTCCACGTACAATTTCAACGTTTACATATAGTAATTCAATATCTACGTAATAAATACCCACATATATACTTCAACTCAAAAGTATACATCAATACCATGAACACAAAAATAAACCTTACCGGAGCCATGCAGGATAGTTGTGTGCTTGGACAATTTCTTACGACACCAAAAGTTATAGTTTAGGAATTTTCAAAACGACCTAGTTCTCTATAACTCATGGCTCTGATTACCAATCTCTAACACCCCACCAAATGCTATGCGCAGCGGAACTACAACATTTGGGTGCTAGGCAGTTATCATCGCACACAAGATATATCAAACGACTCCAAAGAGACGTAAAAGTTTTAACTTAAATTACGAATTGTTAAAAACGTACATGTCTACGGTTTTCCAAACCCAAATGATACAACACAGAGTTAGCGTTTCGGTCCCCGTGAATCTCAACCCCAAAAATACAGTTTTCACAACAACATGACATAAAGGTTTTAAAATATTCAAGTAAGAATGGGTGGAAAAACAAGTAGACGCCAAGCCAAACACAACTCCCATCCAATGCATGCTCCATTGCTACACTTCATCGATTACCTGAAACACATGCCAAATTTGGTCAACAAATAATGTTGAGTGGAATTCATAGGTTTTACAATCTCATTTTGAACATATGTGTTATAAAAATCATTCACGATCATTCATAGACTTGTCGATCAAACAATCTAGTTTCAAGGTTATGACAATTGTGTTTAAGCTCATGACACTAATCCGTTAACTCAATCACCCGCGTAATAATTACCGGCGTGATTCAGATGAAACCAGTGCCCCTTCTAAAGGCATCAGTTGCAATTATACCTTATCTCTTATCACAAGTTATCCGTTCGCAGGGGGTACTCAACACACTAGTCCTCGTCTCGGATAGGGTCGTCAACCCCATAGTACTACCAATTGTATAAGCGGCTATTTTCAATCCACGCTAGGATTAAACAATAGTTAATAGTTCATGAAATTAGGGCCTTTTGCAACTAGGTACTCAACACAATTTCTAAGGCAACATTCGGGTCCAATAATCATTCATGACATATGTTCATTTTGGAAAACTAGCATGCATTTCCCTCGCGGGTAAAACAATTTAAAACAATAGTAAGCGAGGCTATAAATTCACACCTTATATATAAAGTAGTCGACGATTTGAGTGACGATCACTGACGATGATGAGGAGAATGCCCGGGAAAATCAACACCTATAAAACCAATAACGCGTAATGAGTAATCTCATTTATAAACCTTAAGTACTGTATATAATACATACATATTAGTCAATTGTGATAATTACAACTCACGCCAAAACCAAACAAATAAGTGTTACTCGTTTTATACTATTCATCCATGTTATTAACGTTATTACTCTTTTCACGTTTTTCGCCGATACTTACCGAAAGTATGGGCTGTTTTACTAGACTTAAACCTTTAAATAAAATTTGGAAAAATTCTCAAAAATACCTTAAGTACTGTATAAAACACATTTTTAATCCCATTAAAAGTTTTCGCTTTTATGACCCGTTACTCAACACTTTACTAAACCTACGTTTTTCGGACTGAATTTGCACTGTGACCAAGTCGGACTCATTTGACCCATTTAAAATATACCATTGACCCATTTGACACCTAAGTCTAATAATAGACTCACATATGCAGGTTTGGGATCAAAAATAAACCTTTAACCATTTACCAAACTATATCTATGGTCCCCGGGATTTGACCTAAAACCAAACATAAATTCGGATTATGAAGGTTCTCATCTCCCGGTACACGATTTTCAAAACATCATAACTTTTGACTCGTTAGGAGTCGTAAGCTCTCTCTTATACCAAATCGAAGCTAAGAAGACGCTCTACAACTATATCCTAGTCACATGACCTGTTTACAAAATAATTCTTATGAAAGCATCCTAAACATTCTGCCTAAAATTACTTATCCCAAAATCAATCCAACACTCGTTTCCAATCCAATTTATCGACACTAGACCTCAACCTAATCAATCCTAACCATACCTAACCATACTAATCAGTCCTAAACACCCTAATTATCAAATCCATCTCAAAACCCAAACACAAAATCAAACATGCAATGGGTTTTACCCATTCAAAAACATCTAAAAACAAGAATAAACACATAATCCATAAGCCAAAATAACAATCACCAAGATCCACCAAACACCCCCTTTGTGCCGTGGGGTGTGGGTGATCAAAACCCCCCAACCAAATTGATTTTGGTTGGTTTGTTGAGTGATTACACATCCCCTATACATGAATTAAACATGCATACATCCAATTTACATCAAAACAACTTTTGAAAAATCCATTGATTCTTGGAAAACTTTTTGTGGATGCATGTATGATTAAAGTACATGAAAAAGATGGGAATGAAGTAACTAAATGTGGTCTAAGCTTACTTTTGATCAAAACAAGCTAGAAAAAAATATGGTGGTGGTGGTGGTGGGTTTTGGCCGTCGGCCTAAGAGAGAAAAAGAGAGGGGGTGAAAATTTTTGAAGTGAAAATGTGTTGTGTGTGTGTTTGATTTCCCATTTTGAAAAATTAGGAGGACCCTATGTGCAATATTGGCTTTCTTTTGTCCTTACGTGAAAACGACCTCACAAGTTTATGGGATTGACTCACTAGTCATTTTGGAAAATTTTACGGGAGTCGGGGATCATCCCGAACACTCCAAAATACTTTTTGGACAACTTAAATGTACCCGGAAAGCAATAAAACTCACCCGACTCGACTTAACACGAACCGAAAGTAAAATTCTCGAAAAATTATAATATCGATAAAACGACAATAAACATAGAAATTTAGGCATCCATCGAGATCGTAGTCGTCATCGTTCTTCTTAAATCGTCAATCGTCAAAATTTATGACCTCAAATATCGGTTTTAATCACAATGATAAAATATATAGCAAATAAAATTTATTAAAAATTTCAAAAATAAGCGTAATTTAGGGTAAGGTAAGTGACCTTGGTTCTAGGTATTACACCAATATAGGTCATGAAAATCCACCGTGCATGAATACTTGGAGGGGTGACCTCATCATGCAAATTAGAGTGGCTGCCTCTAATTAAATATACTGGTTTTTGGGTAGGAGGGATCAGCTCCTTGTGAAGGATGCAAGGCACACACCACATTCTCCATGAAATCCTGACTGAAAACATGTAACTAGGATGCACCCATACGCCCCACATGATAAATATAATATAAATGGCCAAAAGATGAAGGGACGCCACGAGCAATCACTCCACCGTGGTGAAGTCATAACATCAGTGCCTCTAATGTTATGGTTATGGTACCTCCATAACTAGGTGAAACTGGTCATGCATGTATATGGCTTTAGGTATTCTAATTAAACATAAGCAATTCAGAAACATATAAAACAAATACTGGGAAAACAGTTGGCTGCATACGGGGAATCCTAATAAGGAAAGAATGTCCATACTGAAAGGACGGGAATCCGTACCTTATGTACAGTGAACGAAGAAGATGAACTGAGAGGAATCCTACTTCCGTATCGCTAATGCTACATAAATACATACATGAATACGTATCTGCTTACTAAATATGTAGCTGGTTTTATGTCATGTCTTAGCTTATTTTACATGTTCTTATCATGTTTTACTATTTAAAGCCTTATACTGTGTTTATCTTATATATTGTATTTACTCTGATTAAGTATTCCTGGTATTTCATGTATTATTATACTTACTGTGTAATAATAATTAACTTTCCAAAAAAAGCAGGTTTCCTAAAATAGAAGGTTTCCAAAAACAGAAAGTTTCCAAAAAATAGAAAGTTTCCAAAAATAGAAAGTTTCCAAAAATAGAATTACTGCTTAAAATAGATAAGTTTCTAAAAATAGAAAGTTTCCATAAATAGATCAGCTGCCTTAATTAAATAAGTTTCCATAAATAGATTAGCTGCCTGAAATAAATAAGTTTCTAAAAATAGATAGTTTCCATAAATAGATTAGCTGCCTTATTTAATTAAGTTTCTAAAAATAGAAAGTTTCCATAATTAGAAATAAGCTGGTTAAATAAGCTAAGTATATAAGCCTAAGTGTTTTCATGATTATTTTCTAAGTCATATGATATAATGTATAGTTTATTAATTATTTCATGTAATTAAAATAAACTATAGGTTAAAATATTTAATTAAAGTATAACATGTTTTTAATTAAATAAAGTTAAATACTTAGGTTAAAACGTGTATTATTATTTATTAATAATATAACCTAAGTCATGTTAATTAATTAATTATAACCATGGTTTTTAAATAATTAATTAATTTATAAGTCTAAAATATGAAAAATACTTAGGTTAATAATTTCATGATTATCAATAATTAAAATAACCTAAGTCATGTTATTAAATTAATCATGTCATGTTATTAATTTAATTTTTAACATAAGATCATAAAAATAAAAAACTAAACATACACCATGAACCGGATCTTGACTAAGAACCATGAACCGGACATGAAATCGACACCATACCCCGAACCAAGTCGGGGTTACCCTTGTCTTGGGGCTGTCGTGGGACCCACACCAACCAACCAGGACCATATGGTCTCGGTGGTGGTCAAATGGCTAAACCGAGACCCTCTCGGGTTCGGTGTAGGCTGCGGCCAAAAACAAAACACCCCTAAACATCCCTTTTGATTTTAATCAAACCCAAATTCATGTTAGATCTATGATTTAATTAGGTTTTATAAAAAAAATATAACATGTTCTTAATTAATTAAAAGATTAAATCAAAAGAAAACGGTTTAAAAGAATTACCAAGTGCGTGGATCTAAGTAACGATGAACAAACACGAACACCAACAAGAATTCCAAGATAAAAGATCAACAAACACCCCTTTTGGTGTGTTGAAGGTGGCGGCCAAAAAGAGAAAAAGAAGGAGGAGGAGGATTTTAGGTTTCTGTAAAATTCTTCTGTAGAAAAAAATGAATAGTGTAATTTTCCTTAACCTCCTTTTTAGTAAAAATTGATGGGCTAAGCCCATCCTCCCTCCCTAATTTGGTGGTAATAAGGCCCACAAGGGGTAACCCGAATGTTTTCCGTGTCTAAAATATTGGTTTGTTCTCGTGTTCGTGTTTTACGTGTTCTCGTTAAATATTAACCGTGACTTAATATATTTATTCGTGTTCGTAATAAATATATATACGTAATTAATATTAGCTCGTGATTAAATTACATTCATGATTTCATGATCGCGTGTTCGTGATTAATTATTGTCAAACAATTATTGCGTGTTCGTGCGTAGTAAATACTTATCGTGTACTAACACGTACGTAATACGTAAAATCCCAACACGTAATCGTAATCATGCTATATTAGGAAAGTTTTAATCTAGTACGTACGATCTTAAGGGTACTATTCATGGTAAAAGCATGCGGGTTTTACAATAATCCTTTGATTCATAACCTCCTTCATTATCGTGATTTACATCATCATTATTAACCAAATAATCATCATCATTAACAATATAATCTTGATCATTGTTTTCAGTGTTCATGACTATTGACATGTGTACAAGAACAATAAGTGGAAATGGTATGAAACTAGTGAAAAAGTAATTGAGATGGAGATGGAGTTAGAAAATTATGGTATACTTTGTGATTTTGGAGAAAAATCAGGATTTGAGATGGAGATGGAATTAGAATATTATGGTAACTGCATATGCATTAACTTAGCATGGACATTCAAAATATTCGTGAAAAATTTGGGTCCAAATACAAAAATTAAACAACCAAATATTTTGAAATCCAATTTGCCTCCAAATTAAACATTCAACTTTTCCCTTTGAGTTTCCTGGTAAAAATAAAGTTTGAACAAAATGTTATACTATTTTTCACATTTTAACATTCAACCAAAAACCTTTAGTTTACACTACATAAAAACTTGAATTCATATATTATAAGAAAATGGATATAACATATAGTGATATGTACATGGCCTTAACATACTTATATTACGTAATTAACAAACTCGTATTGTTGATTACAGATAACTAATAATTGTTTCATAATGATAGTAATGCATACAAATCTATTAAATTGTTTCGACCTGTAGGTTGAAAATGCAACAGGTGCCCATCAATAACAGACCAACAAAACATAAAAAATTTGTTCATATTACACAGGGAGAACTGACATCATCCAACCTTCCAACATTCCTTTTGCCTTTGTTGTTGCCCCCCTCTACAGCATTCCTTGACCAAACCTTCTTACATTATGTATGCCTACAAAAGGAGTTTGAAACAGTGGAGGGCGAATACATGGAGTACTTGAAGAACTTGTGGTCAAACTGCGAATCGGAATTATATTGCTATCTTCTTCAAACATGTACATATTAATGTTAGTTATATGTCGACGAAGGTAGTGTTTGGCAGTATGTGTAGCATGGTTGTGGTTGCCCTAACAAAATTTGGATTTATTTGGTTATGCATATGTTTGTATAGAGGACCATATCTATCTGATTACAAAAAACCTAAAACAATATCATACAAAAAAACCTGTAACTATAATATACCATGGGACCATATCCGGACACATTAACAAAAACCATAACCAAGATTGAAACATAGACCATATAAACACGTTAATTAAAAATGACATAGATTAAGAAGGGCTAGTCCTATAAATCGAATCACGTTAATGAAAAATGAAATAGGTCCACATACACGCATTAAAAATTAGTGTAAACCCTAATACCATAACAGACTTACACTATTCATATGAACCCTAATATTTAAATTGAACAATATTGATTGTTGCATTACCTTTTTTCCTGATTCTTCATGTCGTTGATGATTGTGTAGATCGGCGACTATTGTGTATGAGGGTTTTATTTTTTTATTGTGTACTGGATGAAGATTTAGGGTTTGTTCTTCCTCTGTGTGATTCTGAAGATGGTGGCGGTTACAAGCTAGACGGTTGCTGGATATTATTTGTGTTTAATGAAAATGTAAATATTATCTAAAATTACTTAATAATAAAATTATAGTAATTAACATTTAATTATTAAAAGTTAATAAGAAATAAATAATAGTAAGTAAATAAAAAAACATATACGTTGTATTTTTATTAAAAACATTTTTGTCAAAATTAACTAACTTTAAAAATGTTATAATTTTAAACATAACATAAAAATATTACTTTAATAAATTTTAAACATAAAATTATAGTTAAATAACTTAAATATGAATAAGGTCGATTTTGAATGGTCGGTTTAATAAGGTTAGGGTGACAAAATTATAGTTTAGTTATGGGTTAGGGTTTATCGTTTAGGGTTGGGGTTTAGGGTTTATGGTTTAAGGTATAGGGTTGAGGGTTAAGGTTTAGGATTTATGATTTAGGGTTTATGGTTTAGGGTTAATAAAGTGGTTTATGTTTAGTTAGGGTTTATAGTTTAATTTAAGTTCATGTTTTAGGGTTAATTAATGTTGTTTAAAGTTTATGATTTAGGGTTTATATAGGGTATACTACTTTATGTTTAGGTTGTATGGTTTAGACTTTAGGGTTATGGTTTAAGGTTTAAGACTTATGGTTTAATTAGCTCGTGTGGTTTATTAAGGTTTAATTAGGATTTATGGTTTAATTAGCTAGGGTTTGTGGTTTAAGGATTAATTATGATTTAAGGTTTATAGGGTTTAGGGCTTATAGGATTTAGGGTTTAAGGTTCATTGGTTTATGGTTTAGGATTTATGGTTTAATTAGCTAGGGTTTGTGGTTTTAAGGGTTAAATAGGATTTAAGGTTAAATGGTTTAAGGTGTATGATATAGTGTTTAGGGTGCATTGGTTTAAGGTTTAGGGCTTAGGGTTTAGGGTTTAAGGTTTATTGGTTTATGGTTTAATTAGCTAGGGTTTGTGGTTTAAGGGTTAAATAGTATTTAAGGTTAAATGGTTTAATGTGTATGATTTAGTGTATGTGGTGCATTGGTTTAAGGTTTAGGGCTTAAGGTTTAAGGTTTATTGGTTTATGGTTTAAGGTTAAAGGTTTAAGATTTATGGTTTAATTAGCTAGGGTTTGTGGTTTAAGGGATAAATAGGATTTAAGGTTTATAGGTTTAAGGTGTATGATATAGTGTTTAGAGTGAATTGGTTTAAGGTTTAGGGCTTAGGGTTTAAGGTTTATTGGTTTATGGTTTAAGGTTTATGATTTATGGTTTAATTAGCTAGGGTTTGTGGTTTAAGGGTTAAATTGAATTTGAGGTTTATAGGTTTAAGGTGTATGATATAGTGTTTAATAAGGGCGCATTACTTTAAGGTTTAGGGCTTAATTTAGGGTTTAAGGTTTATTGGTTTATGGGTTAGGGTTTATGATTTATGGTTTAATTAGATATGGTTTATGGTTTAAGGGTTAAATAGGATTTAAGGTTTATAGGTTTAAGGTGTATGATATAGTGTTTAGGGTGCATTGCTTTAAGGTTTAGGGCTTAATTAGGGTTTAAGGTTTATTGGTTTATGTTTTAAGGTTTATGATTTATGGTTTAGTTAGCTAGGGTTTGTGGTTCAAGGGTTAAATAGGATTTAAGGTTTATATGTACCGGTTTATGATTTACTGTTTAGGGTTTATTGGTTTAAGGTTTAGTGTTTATTGAGGTTTAATGTTTAAGGATTAGGTATTATGGTATGTAGGATTATGAATTATGGTTTAATTAAGGTTTATGGTTTAAGGGTTATATGGTTTAGGGTTAAATTGTTTAAGGTTTAGGTTTTAAATTAAGTAAGATAACAAATTACTCACCATTTATGTTACGTTCAGATGTGGTCTTGGTGAAATAAGTCATAAAACCTTTTAAGCACCGACCTTTTAAAAGGGGTATAAAACGTTTCCATATATTATATATTACTTATTTAAAACATAATTAATGTATTTTCATTAATATAATTTTTATCAAGTTTTATATACTTAGTCTTTCATAATAATTGTCTGTTGTTGACTTTTTTTGTCTTAATATTGATATTTTCAATTTTAACATATTTGTTTATGTTATATGATTACCTGATAATACGACTCCACCGCTTTGGCCCGTTTATAATAATATTTCCTTAAATATATTTCATGCATTATATTAATTTTATAATAGATATAAACCATAAAATGTAAGCTTATGACACATAAGCCCATCTCGACTTATGTTTAATAAATCATAAATAACATATTTATATAAGGGATAAGTAATAAATACATAAATACTTATGATGGTCCATTGTATCCAATGGACTTTTTTTATGTCCGATATTCCTATTTGAACAAAAATATAAAGTTAGGACGTTTTATTAGGATAAATAACCTACATTTTTGGGTCAAATTTTAACACCTTTTACTTCAAACTTTTATTCGGTGAAATTTAAAACATGCCTCCAAAATTTTATTTTGTTGAAAATTGAAAATTTGCCTCCAAAATGTTATTTAGTGAACATTGAAAATAACTCCCAAAAATTTTAAATTCATCCCACAATTTTTTTTCCATCCCTCATTATCCAGCCATCAATGACATCAACAACTATTCTGTTCGGCCATCTACACCAGTTTTAATTTCATTACTTTATAAATTAGGTAATGTTTTTATTAGGATTATAATCTGTAGTGTACATATGCATTTGTTTAGATAATTAGTATGTATGTGATTGTATTTTGGGGTTTTATATTATGCGTTATTGATTCATACTATGTGCCTTAAACCTCTAAGAATGTTTTATCTTGGATATGATATATTGGTTTGTTTTGTGATTTGTAGGATATATACGGTACGATTTATCCTCAACACTATGATGGACAAGTCTTGGATACGAAGTAATAGGACTAAAAAAGAATATTTTAACGGTGTAGAAGCGTTTATTGAATATGCAAAAAAAGCACAAGAGGAGATTAACCGCCACCCAGAAAGTCATAATGGACCACTTAAAATTCTATGTCCCTGTAACAGCTGCTTAAACCACATAGAGGGTATAGTAGAATCAGTAGGATTCCATTTATTCAGACATGGGTTTAATCCAAAGTACACAAATTGGAAAAAACATGGAGAAAAGGACGAGCAATTATCAAATGCCCAAATGTTAGTTGATGATACAACAAAGTATGTTGACAACACGGATGTCGACATGGATGCTGGTTCAGAAATTCCAACAGATGGCCCAACAACAGTAGAGATGGTTAACGCTACAAGAGATGATTTTGATGAGTATGACATTGGCATGTTTCAACAACTAGTAGTAGACGCGGAGAAGCTACTTTATGAAGGATGTCCCGACTTCACAAAGTTGTCTACAATAGTTAAACTTCTCAACTTGAAGGGTAAGTATGGAGCTTGTGATAAGTTCTTTACTGAATTACTTGGTTTGATTAAAAAGATGTTGCCTACTGGTAACGAACTAGTTGAAAGAACTTATCAGGCCAAAAAATGATGCGACTGATGGGATTAGGATACAAAAAGATACATGTATGTATCAACAACTGCATGATTTACGGGAAAACTAACTCAAAATTGACTGCTTGCTCAACATGTGGGACAACAAGATGGAAGGTCGACAATAAGACAAAGAAAGTTTACGAAAACATTTCAGCCAAAGTGATGTGGTACTTCCCAATTATACCAAGACTAAAACGATTGTTTAAGATACCAAATATTGTAGAAAACATGAGATGGCACGCAACAAGGAGGATAACAGATGGTGTTTTACGTCACCCTGTAGATTCACATGCATGGCGTACCATAGATGAAAAATTCCCCAAAATTGCAGAAGATCCAAGAAATATACGGATGGGAATATCCGCTTATGGGGTTGACGTCAACTAAGGTGTGACTGTATGCTTTGTCAAGTCAAGCAAATTGTATTTTGTGTGACTATATGCATCAAATAGTCACATGAAGGGTATGTTTGTGTGACCTTTTATGACATGTAGTCACACAAATTATGATGATGGATCTGAGTTTGTCACACACAATTAACCAAAGAGTTTCCAATAGTAGTAATATGTGTGACTGTATGCTTTGTCAAGTCAAGCCAATTGTATTTGTGTGACTATATGCATCTAATAGTCACATGAATTGTATGTTTGTGTTACCTTTTATAACATGTAGTCACACAAATCATGCTAATGGTACTGAGTTTGTCACATACAATTAACCAAAGAGTTACTAATAGTAGTAATAAGTGTGACTGTATGCTTTGTCAAGTCAAGTAAATTGTATTTTGTGTGACTATATTCATCCAATAGTCACTTGATTTGTATGTTTGTGTGACCTTTTATGACATGTAGTCACACAAATCATGCTAGTGGCACTAAGTTTGTCACATACAATTAACCAAAGAGTTACCAATAGTAGTAATAAGTGTGACTGTATGCTTTGTCAAGTCAAGCAAATTGTATTTTGTGTGACTATATGCATCCAATAGTCACATAGAATTGTATGTTTGTGTGACTTTTTATGATATGTAGTCACACATTGAAATGTGAATAAGTGTGACTATGCTTCATCTTCAAGTAACCTTTCAAAATTCAATAAACACAAATAACAAAATTCTGGAAATCAAATTTCAATTGCATTAATATATAAAATTGAATGTACATAATCAACTCAACAAATGTAATGTCATATTATTCTCAAGTAACATACCTTTCACACTGAATCACATTTGTAAAGACTTTGAATCACCATATTGTAAAGTCTTTTGAGCCTTGTTATTCCTAGCTTGTTTCTGCATATGAGTAATAGTAGTAAATGTACTGCCTACTGGAACATTCATCGAGCGCTTAGATCCTATCTTTGGTGCACTTTCAACAAAAGCTTTCATGGTATTTGGTGGTGTTGTTTCCTATATGGAAACAAAAGCCGTGTATTAAACATTGAACTAAATATGAAAATCTATGTATATGTAGGATGATAAATCAAGTGTATGTACCTCTTCCAAAAAAATAACCTTTTCCTTTGGCCATGCCACGAGACTACCTTTTACATCCTTAACAGTTTTTAAACCATTATTTCCGTCATCAGGTATGAATGCTGCATCCACTATGGATTCATCAACTAGAACTTTGTAGCAATTTCTTGGTAGTGGTTGGTTATGAATCATTACATTGTCTCCATCCTTAGACTTGTATACCCTACCGTTACCAATGATAATTGTCCTAGATATGTTCCACAATTTGCACTTAAATGTCTGACAAAAAAATGTTTACATGCGTTAATGACAAATAAATTAAACAAGTAATTATATGAAAAATGATGAAATACTTACATCTGGTAGTGATGGTGGAGACTGATTTACTTTTTATTTAGAAGGTGTACGCTTCTTTCGTAATGATGTAATAGGTACGTCTTGTTGTGTCAAGGGAGACAGATTTTGTTGTGATCCGGAAGCTGGATAAATTTCTTCTTCAGATTGGGAATTTTGAAGTGGAGACTTCTTTTCCAACGATCTAGTCTTATTTTTTGCTAACCTAGTTCTAGTAGGTACCTACATATATACATAACATAGTAAATAAGTCATGTATAGTATAATTTAGAAACCAAACATGGTTTTTTTTATAACTTACCTTCTTCGCAGTTGCAGTTGCAGCTGTAGTTGGAGTGTCCAAATCCTTGTTCGAAGTTGCAGTTATCTTAGACATTGGAAATAACACACCCTTCTAAAGTCCACCACCACTGATCGATGTCCTTTGCTCTTCACTGGGTATTTTGGTTAATGCATTATGTTCTAGTTGTAATACCTGCAATATATAAGTATGTTAATTGTTAATGGTATTACAGACTGAAAATCATCAAATCAAAATTAGAAAGCTAGTCTTACATTTGATTGACTTGGCATTAACTCGGCTATATTAACCCCTTGTGAAGACATAACTTTCAACATTTTTTCAATAGTTTCCTGTGTTTGTGACATCTTGGTGTTTAATTCAACGACTGTATCCTCTTTTTATTTACGCGCATGTCTCTCCTTCTCAAGTTCGTTTTCAAGCAACGCAATCCTTACATCAGTTCCTTGTTTCCTTCTAGGTAGATCAAAGAACTTCCTGCACGTAACTCTGCCTCCCACTCCTCGTGCATACCCTCCCTTTTCCTTTCCTAATACATGTGATAATGAATCTGAGCCACCATCAACCTTCAAGGTTCCATCTCTGATCTGTTCCTCTGCTTCCAGCTGCACACAAAAAATGGTAAATAATTTATTATACGAATATAAACATTATATAAAAAAATTTGCAATAACACTTACAATCTTAGTGCCAACTTTGATTGTTTCATCATCTGTCTCTTTTCCTTCTTTTCTAACCCTTCCATTAAACCACAATACACCACAGGGGGGTTCTTGATCTGGTGTAATTTCTTTTTTTATGATCTTCTAAACATCAAATACATACAGATGAAAAGTTAATCCAACATGGACAACAGTGTTAGGATATTACACCAATATAACCTTACCATTTGCTCTTTTATATATACATAACCACCACGTCCCATTATATGCTGATAAAGAGACTTCGAATGCGCCAATTTATTAGCAGCTGATTTCACCTAACAAAAAAGATTACTGGATGAGAAATTGCTAGTACGTAACAGACTGTGTTTGTCATACGGAGTTTCCAAACAATGCATACATACGGTGTTTATAGATGTAAAACAAAATAGAAATTAACAACCTTAAATTATTCTGTCGCCGTTTGTTTACAAAAGCAACCCAGTGTTCGGCTTTAACGATTGCTTTGTAATTCTTTGAACTACATTTAGTTTTTCAGGATTATCTAGGTTGGGAACTATGTGCTTTGCTGTCAATTTGCTTCTGAAATTTCTTAGCAGTTCACCTAGCTTATTCATAACCAACTTTTTGTAGGAAACATCAAATTCAAAGTATTGCTGCACATATTAACATAATGTTAAAGTAAATGTCAGAATACGAATAATAGTTGGGTAAAAAATTTTGTATTTGTACCGTGGTTTCAGTCCAACGTTTTTCTCTTGCTTCCTCCTTCACATCTTTCCACGATTGAATCTTCAATCCTATCTGCTCCCGAACCGTGTCTCCTAAAAAACTTATAAACAATGATCTGTTTGGTCCTGATATTCTATTCAGTGCATCAAAGTTCACATTTATCTTCATGATATCTGGTTTTCCATATTTTATCCGAAACTTGGCTAACCTAGTTATACCCCTCTTATTAACAACCTTCTGTTTACTGATGTCTTCATCCTCATCCGATTGATCACCATAATCCTTTGATTCACAACCTCCTTCATTATCGTGATTTACATCATCATTATTAACCAAATAATCATCATCATTAACAATATAATCTTGATCATTGTTTTCAGTGTTCATGATTATTGAAATGTATACAAGAACAATAAGTGGAAATAGTATGAAACTAGTGAAAAAGTAATTGAGATGGAGATAGATTTAGAAAATTATGGTATATTTTGTGATTTTGGAGAAAATCAGGATTTGAGATGGAGATGGAATTAGAATATTATGGTAACTGCATATGCATTAACTTAGCATGGACATTCAAAATTTTTGTGAAAAATTTGGCTCCAAATACGAAAATTAAACAACCAAATATTTTGAACTCCAATTTGCCTCCAAATTAAACATTCAACTTTTCCCTTTGAGTTTCCAGGTAAACATAAAGTTTAAACAAAATGTTATACTATTTTTCACATTTTAACATTCAACCAAAAACCTTTAGTTTACACTACATAAAAACTTGAATTCATATATTATAAGAAAATGGATATAACATATAGTAAATTGTACATGGCCTTAAAATACTTATATTACGTATTTAAAAAACTCGTATTGTTGATTACAGATGATTGATAATTGTTTCATAATGATAGTAAAGCATACAAATCTATTAAATTGTTGCGACATGTAGGTTGAAAATGCAACAGGTGCCCATCAATAACAGACCAACAAAACATAAAAAAATTGTTCATATTACATAGGGAGAACTGACATCATCCAACCTTCCAACATTCCTTTTGCCTTTGTTGTTGCTCCCCTCTGCAGCATTCCTTGACCGAACCTTCTTAAATTATGTATGCCTACAAAAGGAGTTTGAAACAGTGGAGGGTGAATACATGGAGTACTTGAAGAACTTGTGGTCAGACTCCGAATCGGACTTATATTGCTAACTTCTGCAAACATGTACATATTAATGTTAGTTATATGTCGACGAAGGTAGTGTTTGGCAGTATGTGTAGCATGGTTGTGGTTCCCCTAAAAACATTTGGATTTATTTGGTTATGCATATGTTTGTATAGGGGACCATATCTATCTGATTACAAAAAACCTAAAACAATATCATACCAAAAAACCTGTAACTATAATATACCATGGGACCATATTCAGACACATTAACAAAAACCATAACCAACATTGAAACATAGACCATATAAACACGTTAATTAAAAATGACATATATTAAGAAGGGCTAGTCCTATAAATCGAATCACGTTAATGTAAAATGAAATAGGTCTACATACATGCATTAAAAATTAGTGTAAACCCCAATATCATAACAAACTTACACTATTCGTATGAACCCTAATATTTAAATTGAATAATACTGATTGTTGCATTACCTTTTTTCCTGATTCTCCATGTCGTTAATGATTGTGTAGATCGGCGACTATTGTGTATGAGGGTTTTATTTTTTTTATTGTGTACTGGATTAAGATTTAGGGTTTGTTCTTCCTTTGTGTGATTATGAAGATGGTGGCGGTTACAAGCTAGATGGTTGCTGGATATTATTTGTGTTTAATGAAAATGTAAATATTATTTAAAATTACTTAATAATAAAATTATAGTAATTAACATTTAATTATTAAAAGTTAATAAGAAATAAATAATAGTAAGTAAATAAAAAACATATACGTTGTATTTTTATAAAAAAACATTTTTGTCAAAATTAACTAACTTTAAAAAGTTATAATTTTAAACATAACATAAAAATATTACTTTAATTAATTTTAAACATAAAATTATAGTTTAATAACTTAAATATGAATAAGGTCGATTTTGAATGATCGGTTTAATAAGGTTAGGGTGACAAAATTATAGTTTAGTAATGGGTTAGGGTTTATGGTTTAGGGTTGGGGTTTAGGGTTTATGGTTTAAGGTATAGGGTTGAGGATTAAGGGTTAGGACTTATGACTTAGGGTTTATGGTTTAGGGTTAATGAAGTGGTTTATGTTTAATTAGGGTTTATAGTTAATTTAAGTTCATGTTTTAGGGTTAATTAATGTTGTTTAAAGTTTATGATTTAGGGTTTATATAGGGTATACTGCTTTATGTTTAGGTTGTATGGTTTAGACTTCAGGGTTATGGTTTAAGGTTTAGGATTTATGGTTTAATTAGCTCGTGTGGTTTATTAAGGTTTAATTAGGATTTATGGTTTAATTAGCTAGGGTTTGTGGTTTAAGGATTAATTATGATTTAAGGTTTATAGGGTTTAGGGCTTATAGGATTTAGGGTTTAAGGTTCATTGGTTTATGGTTTAGGATTTATGGTTTAATTAGTTAGGGTTTGTGGTTTTAAGGGTTAAATAGGATTTAAGGTTAAATGGTTTAAGGTGTATGATATAGTGTTTAGGGTGCATTGGTTTAAGGTTTAGGGCTTAGGGTTTACGGTTTAAGGTTTATGGGTTTATGGTTTAATTAGCTAGGGTTTGTGGTTTAAGGGTTAAATGATATTCAAGGTTAAATGGTTTAATATGTATGATTTAGTGTATAGGATGTATTGGTTTAAGGTTTAGGGCTTAGGGTTTAAGGTTCATTGGTTTATGGTTTAAGGTTTAAGGTTTAGGATTTATGGTTTAATTAGCTAGGGTTTGTGGTTTAAGGGTTAAATAGGATTTAAGGTTTATAGGTTTAAGGTATATGATATAGTGTTTAGAGTGCATTGGTTTAAGGCTTAGGGCTTAGGGTTTAAGGTTTATTGGTTTATGGTTTAAGGTTTATGATTTATGGTTTAATTAGCTAGGGTTTGTGGTTTAAGGGTTAAATATAATTTAAGGTATATAGGTTTAAGGTGTATGATATAGTGTTTAATTAGGGTGCATTACTTTAAGTTTTAGGGATTAATTAGGGTTTAAGGTTTATTGGTTTATGGTTTAAGGTTTATGATTTATGGTTTAATTAGCTAGGGTTTGTGGTTTAAGGGTTAAATAGGATTTATGGTTTATAGGTTTAAGGTGTATGATATAGTGTTTAGGGTGCATTACTTTAAGGTTTAGGGATTAATTAGGGTTTAAGGTTTATTGGTTTATGTTTTAAGGTTTCTGATTTATGGTTTAGTTAGCTAGGGTTTGTGGTTTAAGGGTTAAATAGGATTTAAGCTTTATATGTACCAGTTTATGATTTAGTGTTTAGGGTTTATTGGTTTAAGGTTTAGTGTTTATTGAGGTTTAATGTTTAAGGTTTAATGTTTAAGGATTAGGGATTATGGTATGTAGGATTATGAATTATGGTTTAATTAAGGTTTATGGTTTAAGGGTTATATGGTTTAGGGTTAATTTGTTTAAGGTTTAGGTTTTAAATTAAGTAAGATAACAAATTACTCATCATTTATGTTACTTTCAGATGTGGTCTTGGTGAAATAAGTCATAAAACCTTTTAAGCACCGACTTTTTAAAAGGGGTATAAAACGTTTGCATATATTATATATTACTTATTTAAAACATAATTAATGTATTTTCATTAATATGATTTTTATCAAGTTTTATATACTTAGTCTTTCATAATAATTGTCTGTTGTTGAATTTTTTTGTCTTAATATTGATACTTTCAATTTTAACATATTTGTTTATGTTATATGATTACCTGATAATACGACTCCACCGCATTGGACCCGTTTAAAATAATATTTCCTTAAATATATTTCATGCATTATTTTAATTTTTTAATAGATATAAACCACAAAATGTAAGCTTATGACACATAAGCCCATCTCGACTTATGTTTAATAAATCATAAATAACATATTTATATAAGGGATAAGTAATAAATACATAAATACTTATGATGGTCTATTTTACCCAATGGACTTTTTTATGTCCGATATTCCTATTTGAACAAAAATATAAAGTTAGGACTTTTTATTAGGATAAATAACCTACATTTTCGGGTCAAATTTTAACACCTTTTACTTCAAACTTTTATTCAATGAAATTTAAAACATGCCTCCAAAATTTTATTTTGTTGAAAATTGAAATTTTGCCTCCAAAATGTTATTTAGTGAACATTGAAAATAAATCCCAAAAATTTTAAACTCATCCCACAATTTTTTTCCATCCCTCATTATCCAGCCATCAATAACATCAACAACTATTATGTTCGGCCATCTACACCAGTTTTAATTTCATTACTTTATAAATTAGGTAATGTTTTTATTAGGATTATAATCTGTAGTGTTCATATGCATTTGTTTAGATAATTAGTATGTATGTGATTGTATTTTGGGGTTTTATATTATGCGTTATTGATTCATGCTATGTGCCTTAAACCTTTAAGAATGTTTTATCTTGGATATGATATATTGGTTTGTTTTGTGATTTGTAGGATATATACGGTACGATTTACCCTCAACACTATGATGGACAAGTCTTGGATACGAAGTAATAGGACTAAAAAAGAATATTTTGACGGGGTAGAAGCGTTTATTGAATATGCCAAAAAAAGCGCAAGAGGAGATTAACCGCCACCCAGAAAGTCATAATTGACCACTTAAAATTCTATGTCCCTATAACAGCTGCTTAAACCACATAGAGAAAAGGACGAGCAATCATCAAATGCCCAAATATTAGTTGATGATACAACAGAGTATGTTGACAACACGGATGTCGACACGGATGCTGGTTCAGAAATTCCAACAGATGGCCCAGCAACAGTAGAGATGGTTAACACTACAAAAGATGATTTTGATGAGGATGACATTGCCATGTTTCAACAACTAGTAGTAGACGCGGAGAAGCCACTTTATGAAGGATGTCTCGACTTCACAAAGTTGTCTGCAATAGTTAAACTTCTCAACTTGAAGGGTAAGTATGGAGCTTGTGATAAATTCTTTACTGAATTACTTGGTTCGATTAAAAAGATGCTGCATGCTGGTAACAAACTAGTTGAAAGAACTTATCAGGCCAAAAAATGATGCGACTGATGGGATCAGGATACAAAAAGATACATGTATGTATCAACAACTACATGATTTATTGGAAAAATAACTCAAAATTGACTGCTTTCTCAACATGTGGGACAACAAGATGGAAGGTCGAAAATAAGACAAAGAAAGTTTACGAAAACATTCCAGCCAAAGTGATGTGGTACTTCCCAATTATACCAAGACTAAAACGATGGTTTAAGATACCAAGTATTGTAGAAAACATGAGATGAAACGCAACAAGGAGGATAACAGATGGTGTTTTACGTCAGCCTGCAGATTCACAGGCATGGCGTACCATGGATGAAAAATTCCTCAAAATTGCAGAAGATCCAAGAAATATACGGATGGGAATATCGGCTGATGGGGTTGACGTCAACTCAGGTAATAGGCATCACAGTGTATGGCCAGTTTTATGTGTCATATACAACCTTCCTCCATGGGTATGTATGAAACGAAAGTTTATCATGCTTTCGACCCTTATATCGGGATACCCGGGGAATGATATTGATGTTTTCTTAGAACCGTTAGTTGATGATATGTATACCTTATTTGAACATGGTGTTGATACATATGATGCGTCAACGAAACAGAACTTTAAGCTTCATTCCGTTGTGTTATTGACGATAAATGGTTACCCAGCACTAGGTACATTATGCGGCTGCCCATACAGTGGATTCAATGGTTGCGTGGTATGTGGGAAAGATACACCTTGTGTAAGACTTTAGGCCTCAGCCAAGCAAAGTTATGCTGGTCACAAACGATATCTACCATACACACATCCATCCAGAAAGCAAAGGAAACTGTTTAATGGACAACAAGAACTTGAACGTGCTCCAGTACCAAAGACAGGGGAAGAAATATACGATGAAGTTCGACATATTCAAAATAAGTGGGGAAAAGTAAAGAAAACTAACAATAACGCATCAGGAAACCATGAAGATACAAGAGGCAGAGGTGGGAAAATTCAAAATAACATAAGAAAAGCAACAGAAGACGAGGGTAGTTCAAGCCAACCTACTAAATCGTATTGGAAGAAATTCAACATTTGGTATCGAAGGCTAAGGTATTGGAGGCATAATCCTTTTCCACATTGTATTGACTTTATACATGTAGAAAAAATGTGGGGAGAGTTTTGTTGGAACTTTGGTAAATGTTCCTGGTAAGATGAAAGATGGATTGAAGGCACGAATGGATCTGGCAGCTTTGGGTATAAAACCTGAGCTTTTTGCTAGGCTAGAACAAGACAAAACAACACTACCTCCAGCAGGCTACACGTTAACTAATGCTGAAAAAGAAAAATTTTGTGAAACGTTAGCCAACCTCAGAGTACCACAGGGATATTGTTCAAATTTTGCTAGTTTGGTGAACGTAAAGGAAAGGAAGCTAATTGGCCTTAAGTCACATGACTATCACATGTTGATGCAAGAGTTTTTACTAATTGCAATACGTTCAATCATGGATCCACCCACACGATATGCTATTATCAGGTTTTGCTTTTTCTTTAAATCTATATGTAGAAAAGAAATTAAATTGGAAGAACTAGATGCGATGCAACAAGAACTAGTTGTGACACTGTGCCTACTTGAGAAGTTCTTTCCTCCGTCATTTTTTGATATTATGATACACTTGACTGTGCACCTAACTAGAGAGGTAAGATTGTGTGGTCCCATATGATTTCGGTGGATGTACCCATTTGAAAGATGTATGAAGGTTATTAAAAACCATGTTAGAAACAGAAACAGACCAGAGGGATGCATAACTGAGGAGACCATTGTGGAAGAAACAATAGAGTTTTTAGCGAGTATCATAAAACAATGAAATCTGTTGGTTTGCCACCTAATAAAGATGTAACCAATGAAAATGAGGACGGAATGCCATTGTCGGCCGGCACACCATTCGAAATGAATGGGGAACTATTTGCAAAAGCTCATTTGTATGTACTACAAAATACAGATGAACTTTTACCCTATATCGAGTAAGTATTCCTAACACATGTCTATTTCATTGATATAAATATTCTAAAAACAAAAAAATTAATCAAATACATTGTTTCGTTTCAGGCGACACAAGAATTATTTGAAAAAAATAACCCGGGGAAACGAATAGCATTACTGGAGGCTGAGCATTGTAGAACTTTTGCTAAGTGGTTACATGATGAGGTAATTACTTGTATGATGTTATGAATCATTATGGATTCATCAGGTATGAATGCTGTATCCACTATGGATTCATCAACTAAAACTTTGTAGCAATTTTTTGGTAGTGTTTGGTTATGAATCATTACATTGTCTCCATCCTTAGACTTGTATACCCTACCGTTACCAATGATAATTGTCCTAGATATGTTCCACAGTTTGCACTTAAATGTCTGACAAAAAAATGTTTACATGCGTTAATGACAAATAAATTAAACAGGTAATTATATGAAAAATGATGAAATACTTACATCTGGTAGTGATGGTCGAGACTGATTTACTTTTTATTTAGAAGGTGTACGCTTCTTTCGTAATGATGCAATAGGTACGTCTTGTTGTGTCAAGGGAGACAGATATTGTTGTGATCAGGAAGCTGGATAAATTTCTTCTTCTGATTGGGAATTTTGAAGTGGAGACTTCTTTTCTAACGATCTACATATATACATAACACAGTAAATAAGTCATGTATAGTATAATTTAGAAACAAAACATGTTTTTTTTTATAACTTACCTTCTTCGCAGTTGCAGTTGCAGCTGCAGTTGGAGTGTCCAAATCCTTGTTCGAAGTTGCAGTCGTCTTAGACATTGGAAATAACACACCCTTCTGAAGTCCACCACCACTGATCGATGTCCTTTTCTCTTCACTAGGTATTTTGGTTAATGCATTATGTTCTAGTTGTAATACCTTCAATATATAAGTATGTTAATTGTTAATGGTATCACAGACTGAAAATCATCAAATCAAAATTAGAAAACTAGTCTTACATTTGACTGACTTGGCATTAACTCGGCTATATTAACCCCTTGTGAAGACATAACTTTCAACATTTTTCAATAGTTTCCTGTGTTTATGACATCTTGGTGTTTAATTCAGCGACTGTATCCTCTTTTTCTTTACGCGTCTGTCTCTCCTTCTCAAGTTCATTTTCAAGCAACGCAATCCTTATATCAGTTCCTTGTTTCCTTCTAGGTAGATCAAAGAACTTCCTGCACGTAACTCTGCCTCCCACTCCTCGTGCATACCCTCCCTTTTCCTTTCCTAATACATGTGATAATGAATCTGAGCCACTATCAACCTTCTAGGTTCCATCTCTGATATGTTCCTCTGCTTCCAGCTGCACACAAAAAATGGTAAATAATTTATTATACGAATATAAACATTATATAAAAAAATTTGCAATAACACTTACAATCTTAGTGCCAACTTTGATTGTTTCATCATCTGTCTCTTTTCCTTCTTTTCTAACCCTTCCATTAAACCACAATACACCACAGGGGGGTTCTTGATCTGGTGTAATTTCTTTTTTTATGATCTTCTAAACATCAAATACATACAGATGAAAAGTTAATCCAACATGGACAACAGTGTTAGGATATTACACCAATATAACCTTACCATTTGCTCTTTTATATATACATAACCACCACGTCCCATTGTATGCTGATAAAGAGACTTGGAACGCGCCAATTTATTAGCAGTTGATTCCACCTAACAAAAAAGATTACTGGATGAGAAGTTGCTAGCACGTAACAGACTGTGTTTGTCATACGGAGTTTCCAAACAATGCATACATACGGTGTTTATAAATGTAAAACGAAATAGAAATTAACAACCTTAAATTCTTCTGTCGTCGTTTGGTTTAAAAAAGCAACCAAGTGTTCGGCTTTGACGATTGCTTTGTAATTCTTTGGAACTACATTTAGTTTTTCAGGATTATCTAGGTTGGGAACTATGTGCTTTGCTGTCAATTTGCTTCTGAAATTACTTAGCAGTTCACCTAACTTATTCATAACCAACTTTTTGTAGGACACATCAAATTCAAAGTATTGATGCACATATTAACATAATGTTAAAGTAAATGTAGGAATACGACTAATAGTTGGGTAAAAAATTTTGTATTTGTACCGTGGTTTCAGTCCAACGTTTTTCTCTTACTTCCTCCTTCACATCTTTCCACGATAGAATCTTCAATCCTATCTGCTCACGAACCGTGTCTCCTAAAAAACTTATAAACAATGATCTGTTTGGCCCTGATATTCTATTCAGTGCATCAAAGTTCACATTTATCTTCATGATATCTGGTTTTCCATATTTTATCCGAAACTTGGCTAACCTAGTTATACCCCTCTTATTAACAACCTTCTGTTTACTAATGTCTTCATCCTCATCCGATTGATCACCATAATCCTTTGATTCATAACCTCCTTCGTTATTGTGATTTACATCATCATTATTAACCAAATAATCATCATCATTAACAATATAATCTTGATCATTGTTTTCAGTGTTCATGATTATTGAAATGTATACAAGAACAATAAGTGGAAATAGTATGAAACTAGTGAAAAAGTAATTGAGATGGAGATAGATTTAGAAAATTATGGTATATTTTGTGATTTTGGAGAAAATCAGGATTTGAGATGGAGATGGAATTAGAATATTATGGTAACTGCATATGCATTAACTTAGCATGGACATTCAAAATTTTTGTGAAAAATTTGGCTCCAAATACGAAAATTAAACAACCAAATATTTTGAACTCCAATTTGCCTCCAAATTAAACATTCAACTTTTCTCTTTGAGTTTCCAGGTAAACATAAAGTTTAAACAAAAGGTTATACTATTTTTCACATTTTAACATTCAACCAAAAACCTTTAGTTTACACTGCATAAAAACTTGAATTCATATATTATAAGAAAATGGATATAACATATAGTGAATTGTACATGGCCTTAAAATACTTATATTACGTATTTAAAAAACTCGTATTGTTGATTACAGATGACTGATAATTGTTTCATAATGATAGTAAAGCATACAAATCTATTAAATTGTTGCGACATGTAGGTTGAAAATGCAACAGGTGCCCATCAATAACAGACCAACAAAACATAAAAAAATTGTTCATATTACATAGGGAGAACTGACATCATCCAACCTTCCAACATTCCTTTTGCCTTTGTTGTTGCTCCCCTCTGCAGCATTCCTTGACCGAACCTTCTTACATTATGTATGCCTACAAAAGGAGTTTGAAATAGTGGAGGGCGAATACATGGAGTACTTGAAGAACTTGTGGTCAGACTCCGAATCGGACTTATATTGCTAACTTCTGCAAACATGTACATATTAATGTTAGTTATATGTCGACGAAGGTAGTGTTTGGCAATATGTGTAGCATGGTTGTGGTTGCACTAACAACATTTGGATTTATTTGGTTATGCATATGTTTGTATAGGGGATCATATCTATCTGATTACAAAAAACCTAAAACAATATCATACCATAAAACCTGTAAATATAATATACCATGGGACCATATTCAGACACATTAACAAAAACCATAACCAAGATTGAAACATAGACCATATAAACACGTTATTTAAAAATGACATAGATTAAGAAGGGCTAGTCCTATAAATCGAATCACGTTAATGATAAATGAAATAGGTCTACATACATGCATTAAAAATTAGTGTAAACCCTAATACCATAACAAACTTACACTATTCGTACGAACCCTAATATTTAAATTGAACAATACTGATTGTTGCATTACCTTTTTTCCTGATTCTTCATGTCGTTAATGATTGTGTAGATCGGCGACTATTGTGTATGAGGGTTTTATTTTTTTTATTGTGTACTGGATGAAGATTTAGGGTTTGTTCTTCCTTTGTGTTATTCTGAAGATGGTGGCGGTTACAAGCTAGATGGTTGCTGGATATTATTTGTGTTTAATGAAAATGTAAATATTATTTAAAATTACTTAATAATAAAAATATAATAATTAACATTTAATTATTAAAAGTTAATAAGAAATAAATAATAGTAAGTAAATAAAAAACATATACGTTGTATTTTTATTAAAAACATTTTTGTACAAATTAACTAACTTTAAAAATGTTATAATTTTAAACATAACATAAAAATATTACTTTAATTAATTTTAAACATAAAATTATAGTTAAATAACTTAAATATGAATAAGGTCGATTTTGAATGGTCGGTTTAATAAGGTTAGGGTGAGAAAATTATAGTTTAGTAATGGGTTAGTGTTTATGGTTTAGGGTTGGGGTTTAGGGTTTATGGTTTAAGGTATAGGGTTGAGGGTTAAGGTTTAGGATTTATGATTTAGGGTTTATGGTTTAGGGTTAATGAAGTGGTTTATGTTTAATTAGGGTTTATAGTTTAATTTAAGTTCATGTTTTAGGGTTAATTAATGTTGTTTAAAGTTTATGATTTAGGGTTTATATAGGGTATACTGCTTTATGTTTAGGTTGTATGGTTTAGACATCAGGGTTATGGTTTAAGGTTTAGTATTTATCGTTTAATTAGCTCATGTGGTTTATTAAGGTTTAATTAGGATCTATGGTTTAATTAGCTAGGGTTTATGGTTTAAGGATTAATTATGATTTAAGGTTTATAGGGTTTAGGGCTTACAGGATTTAGGGTTTAAGGTTCATTGGTTTATGGTTTAGGATTTATGGTTTAATTAGCTAGGGTTTGTGGTTTTAAGGGTTAAATAGGATTTAAGGTTAAATGGTTTAAGGTGTATGATATAGTGTTTAGGGTGCATTGGTTTAAGGTTTGGGGCTTAGGGTTTAGGGTTTAAGGTTCATTGGTTTATGGTTTAATTAGCTAGGGTTTGTGGTTTAAGGGTTAAATAGTATTTAAGGTTAAATGGTTTAATGTGTATGATATAGTGTATAGGGTGCATTGGTTTAAGGTTTAGGGCTTAGGGCTTAGGGTTTAAGGTTCATTGGTTTATGGTTTAAGGTTTAAGGTTTAGGATTTATGGTTTAATTAGCTAGGGTTTGTGGTTTAAGGGTTAAATAGGATTTAAGGTTTATAGGTTTAAGGTGTATGATATAGTGTTTAGAGTGCATTGGTTTAAGGTTTAGGGCTTAGGGTTTAAGGTTTATTAGTTTATGGTTTAAGGTTTATGATTTATGGTTTAATTAGCTAGGGTTTGTGGTTTAAGGGTTAAATATAATTTAAGGTATATAGGTTTAAGGTGTATGATATAGTGTTTAATTAGGGTGCATTACTTTAAGTTTTAGGGATTAATTAGGGTTTAAGGTTTATTGGTTTATGGTTTAAGGTTTATGATTTATGGTTTAATTAGCTAGGGTTTGTGGTTTAAGGGTTAAATAGGATTTAGGGTTTATAGGTTTAAGGTGTATGATATAGTGTTTAGGGTGCATTACTTTAAGGTTTAGGGCTTAATTAGGGTTTAAGGTTTATTAGTTTATGTTTTAAGGTTTATGATTTATGGTTTAGTTAGCTAGGGTTTGTGGTTTAAGGGTTAAATAGGATTTAAGGTTTATATGTACCGGTTTATGATTTAGTGTTTAGGGTTTATTGGTTTAAGGTTTAGTGTTTATTGAGGTTTAATGTTCAGGGTTTAATTTTTAAGGATTAGGGATTATGGTATGTAGGATTATGAATTATGGTTTAATTAAGGTTTATGGTTTAAGGGTTATATGGTTTAGGGTTAAATTTTTTAAGGTTTAGGTTTTAAATTAAGTAAGATAACAAATTACTCATCATTTATGTTACGTTCAGATGTGGTCTTGGTGAAATAAGTCATAAAACCTTTTAAGCACCGACCTTTTAAAAGGGGTATAAAACGTTTGCATATATTATATATTACTTATTTAAAACATAATTAATATATTTTCATTAATATAATTTTTATCAAGTTTTATATACTTAGTCTTTCATAATAATTGTCTGTTGTTGACTTTTTTTTGTCTTAATATTGATACTTTCAATTTTAACATATTTGTTTATGTTATATGATTACCTGATAATACGACTCCACCGCATTGGCCCGTTTAAAATAATATGTCCTTAAATATATTTCATGCCTTATATTAATTTTGTAATAGATATAAACCACAAAATGTAAGCTTATGACACATAAGCCCATCTCGACTTATGTTTAATAAATCATAAATAACACATTTATATAAGGGATAAGTAATAAATACATAAATACTTATGATGGTCCATTTTACCCAATACACTTTTTTATGTCCGATATTCCTATTTGAACAAAAATATAAAGTTAGGACTTTTTATTAGGATAAATAACCTACATTTTTTGGTCAATTTTAACACCTTTTACTTCAAACTTTTATTCAGTTAAATTTAAAACATGCCTCCAAAATTTTATTTTGTTGAAAATTGAAAATTTTCCTCCAAAATGTTATTTAGTGAACATTAAAAATAACTCCCAAAAATTTTTAACTCATCCCACAATTTTTTTCCATCCCTCATTATCCAGCCATGAATAACATCAACAACTATTCTGTTCGGCCATCTACACCAGTATTAATTTTATTACTTTATAAATCAGGTAATGTTTTTATTAGGATTATAATTTGTAGTGTTCATATGCATTTGTTTTGATAATTAGTATATATGTGATTGGATTTTGTGGTTTTATATTATGCGTTATTGATTCATGCTATGTGCCTTAAACCTTTAAGAATGTTTTATCTTGGATATGATATATTGGTTTGTGTTGTGATTTGTAGGATATATACGGTACGATTTATCCTCAACACTATGATGGACAAGTCTTGGATACGAAGTAATAGGACTAAAAAAGAATTTTTTGACGGAGTAGAAGCGTTTATTGAATATACCAAAAAAAAGCGCAAGAGGAGATTAACCGCCACCCAGAAAGTCATAATGGACCACTTAAAATTCTATGTCCCTGTAACAGCTGCTTAAACCACATAGAGGGTACAGTAGAATCAGTAGGATTCCATTTATTCAGAAACGGGTTTAATCCAAAGTACACAAATTGGAAAAAAACATGGAGAAAAAGATGAGCAATCATCAAATGCCCAAATATTAGTTGATGATACAACAGAGTATGTTGACAACACGGATGTCGACACGGATGATGGTTCAGAAATTCCAACAGATGGCCCAACAACAGTAGAGATGGTTAACGCTACACAATATGATTTTGATGAGGATGACATTACCATGTTTCAACAACTAATAGTAGACGCGGAGAAGCCACTTTATGAAGGATGTCCCGACTTCACAAAGTTGTCTGCAATAGTTAAACTTCTCACATGTATGTATCAACAACTGCATGATTTACTGGAAAACTAACTCAAAATTGACTGCTTGCTCAACATGTGGGACAACTAGATGGAAGGTCGACAATAAGACAAAGAAAGTTTACGAAAAATTCCAGCCAAAGTGATGTGGTACTTCCCAATTATACCAAGACTAAAACGATTGTTTAAGATACCAAGTATTGCAGAAAACATGAGATGACACGCAACAAGGAGGATAACAGATGGTGTTTTACGTCACCCTACAGATTCACAGGCATGGCGTACCATAGATGAAAAATTCCCCAAAATTGCAAAAGATCCAAGAAATATACGGATGGGAATATCGACTGATGGGGTTGACGTCAACTCAGGTAATAGGCATCACAGTGTATGGCCAGTTTTATGTGTCATATACAACCTTCCTGCATGGTTGTGTATGAAACGAAAGTTTATCATGCTTTCGATCCTTATATCGGGATACCCGGGGAATGATATTGATGTTTTCTTAAAACCGTTCGTTGATGATCTGTATACCTTATTTGAACATGGTGTTGATACATATGATGCGTCAACGAAACAGAACTTTAAGCTTCATTCCGTTGTGTTATGGACGATAAATGATTACCCAGCACTGGGTACATTATGCGGCTGCCCATACAGTGGATTCAATGGTTGCGTGGTATGTGGGAAAGATACACATTGTGTAAGACTTTCGGCCTCAGCCAAGCAAAGTTATGCTGGTCACAAACGATATCTACCATACACACATCCATTCAGAAAGCAAAGGAAATTGTTTAATGGACAACAAGAACTTGAACGTGCTCTAGTACCAAAGACAGGGGAAGAAATATACGATGAGGTTCGACATATTCAAAATAAGTGGGGAACAATAAAGAAAACTAACAATAATGCATCAGGAAACCATGAAGATACAAGAGGCAGAGGTGGGAATATTCAAAATAACAAAAGAAAAGGAACAGAAGACGAGGGTAGTTTAAGCCAACCTACTGAATCGTATTGGAAGAAATTCAACATTTGGTATCGAAGGCTAATGTATTGGAGGCATAATCCTGTTCCACATTGTATTGACTTTATGCATGTAGAAAACAGTTGTGGGGAGAGTTTTGTTGGAACTTTGGTAAATGTTCCTGGTAAGACGAAAGATGGATTGAAGGCACGAATGGATCTGGCAGCTTTGGGTATAAAACCTGAGCTTTTTGCTAGGCTAGAACAAGACAAAATAACACTACCCCCAGCAGGCTACACGTTAACTAATGCTGAAAAAGACAAATTTTATGAAACGTTAGCCAACCTCAGAGTACCACAGGGATATTGTTCAAATTTTGCTAGTTTGGTCAACGTAAAGGAAAGGAAGCTCATTGGCCTTAAGTCACATGACTATCACATGTTGATGCAAGAGTTTTTACCAATTGCAATACGTTCAATCATGGATCCACCCACACGATATGCTATTATCAGGTTTTGCTTTTTCTTTAAATCTAAATGTAGAAAAGAAATTAAATTGGAAGAACTAGATGCGATGCAACAAGAACTAGTTGTGACACTATGCCTACTTGAGAAGTTCTTTCCTCCGTCATTTTTTGATATTATGATACACTTGACTATGCACCTAACTAGAGAGGTAAGATTGTGTGGTCCCATATGCTTTCGGTGGATGTACCCATTTGAAAGATGTATGAAGGTTATTAAAAACCATGTTAGAAACAGAAACAGACTAGAGGGATGCATTGGTGAGGAGACCATTGTGGAAGAAACAATAGAGTTTTTTAGCGAGTATCATAAAACAATGAAATCTGTTGGTTTGCCACCTAATAAAGATGTAACCAATGAAAATGAGGACGGAATGCCATTGTCGGCCGGCATACCATTCGAAATGAATGGGGAACTATTTGCAAAAGCTCATTTGTATGTACTACAAAATATAGATGAACTTTTACCCTATATCGAGTAAGTATTACTAACACATGTCAATTTCATTGATATAAATATTCTAAAAACAAAAAAAATTAATCAAATACATTGTTTCGTTTCAGGCAACACAAGAATTATTTGAAAAAAATAACCCGGGGAAACGAATAGCATTGTTGGAGCCTGAGCATTATAAAACTTTTGCTAAGTGGTTACATGATGAGGTAATTACTTGTATGATGTTTATAATTGTTTGTTTGTTGCTAAATATTGGGTAACTTAACATCTCAAAAACCAATACTAAGCTAGTAGTAGAGTATAATAAATAAGCACTTACAACATAATGAGGCGATCTCTGATGTCCCTAATATATGATGTTATATAATCACGGATTAAAGAAAGAAAGTAAGATATGAGATGAATTTTAGAGAGAGAAACTAGAGAGAGAAAAGAGAGAGAAGTGTGTGAACTAGGTGAGATTAGATTAAGAAAAGTGAGAAATACAAATGACCATCCACCCTCCTAACATGCTAGGAGGGTAGTATATATAGTCCACCCACATGCGGGCTTTAATGGACTATATATTGGGCCGGGCTTGTATTTTGGACTTTAATTAGTTTAAATCCAAGCCCGTGAATCACGACTAAATAACTACTTATTACAACGTTCTAATAAATATTACAATAGAAACCTATGACCGAACATTCTTGTTTGACTCAATATTTTGAGGCTAACAATCTCCCCCAATGTGAGGTCATTCCTCTTTGATATTTGGATTCCAATGGAGATTTATGAATTTCGTCATAAATGAGTCTTGAACGTGTAACAGTAGTTTTGTTCCTTCATGCTGTGATCTTTGAGCCTTTGTCGTTGTCTTTCGACTTTGTCTTTAAGTCTTGAGATCTTCAAATCATCCTTGACTTGTCATTGCCATCTTGCGATCTTGTGTCTTTATCCACATGCTCACACTATCAATTGTTGGATAAGTCTTTGGGCATGAATATGTGGTTGTGAATCTTTGACTTTGCTGAGTACACCGTGACGCCACCTTCTCGAGACAAAACATAGACACGGACTGAATGGCTTTGACATTCGTCCTAAATCGGTAGCGTTTTACCTCCGGTCGGTGAAGACCGTTATACGATATTAAATATCGTACCTGTGATCAGGTAGATTAAGAATCTCCTTGACAGGGTTTCGCGACTGTACTAGCCGTTCTCTTTACTCGACCGTCTCAAAGCAAGACTGCGAACATAAAGAGTGAATCAATTGGATAAATATCCGCTTGATTAAAGTCGTCAATTCAAGTTCCTGGAACAAGTTTGATTCATAAAGAATCTTACCATTGTTGCTTTCCAGTTGACACAAGTTTGATTCATAAGAATCTCACAAGTTACCTACCGTAGCGCTGTTTGAGGTTGACGCTAGAAGGATTTCCATTCGTCACTGTGAATATTAATGAATATCACTCTGAATGTTCTGGCAAGACCATAAAGATATTGCGTAGAAACCTGAAACGAGTTTGAATCAATTCAGAATCAAACCACTGTTGCTTTTCAGTTTTGCACATGTTCAATTCATAAAGAATCTTGCATATGACCTACCGCAGTGCTGTTTGATGTTAACACTGGAAGGATTTCCACTCATCATTGTGAATACTAAGTAGTATCACTCTGAGTGTTCTAGCAATATCACAAGGAT
This sequence comes from Glebionis coronaria, assembly GCA_025667525.1. Classification (NCBI taxonomy): domain Eukaryota; kingdom Viridiplantae; phylum Streptophyta; class Magnoliopsida; order Asterales; family Asteraceae; genus Glebionis; species Glebionis coronaria. The sequence goes on from JANFOE010000938.1 coordinate 49,175, forward strand.
ATAGCGTAGGACTCTCTTGATCTTCATCCGTGTGTCCTAACGAGATTTGATTGATCTCTTGGCTCTAGACTCGATTTGTGCACTTTTAGTGGTCGGAGGCTGGAGCAGATGCCACCTATTCAATATCAACTATCTCGGAGTGAGAAAGTCAATAGAAGTCGTGTTGATCTCCGTGACAATAAAACAAACTTCTTTTGAGAGAAGCCTGAGTAGCTAGGAAAGGGTTGTGCTTCACATCACTGGGTCCATGATGAGTTTGTCTTCATGATGAGTTGACCCGGTTTCTGCCTAAGTTGTATGGAGGGCTTCTTTCTTTAGACCCTTTATCCTTACATTTCTTTTTCATTCTTCAACCCCTTCAATGCTTACCAAGACATCATTACTAGCACCTTGTTGTGATTGTTCCAGTGCTAGCATCAGTACTTAGTCGGCATTCAGCTACGTTCACATTCTACTCCATCTTTCCTAAGGACTTCTAATAATCTATTGGATTGTCCCTGGGAAGATCCCTCCGGTTCTGGTTGGATCATAGGACTTAAACCTAACCACCCTTTTGACACCAATAACGTCGTGAAATTAAAGATGTTGTGGGTATTTGATCGTAACCATGAAAACCACTTTAAATTCTAACAAAGTGTTTGAAAAACATTTAACACCTTGCTAGTTTTGTCATTTCAGAAAAGCTCCCCCTTCACATGTGCATCGATAATCGAAAGTGTTTCGCACATGTGGGTAAGAGTTAAAGTGCTTGAGTCTTATATATGATCACATTTTAATCACATTTTCTCCCCCTATCTCTAATATATAAAATCTTTTGATATTAGAGATACCAAATTTGATTAAAATATATTTTGAAAAATAGTCTTGAAAATCTTCGGGAGAAAGATGTGTCAATCTATGCATGAAGTTGAAATGCTCCCCCTCAAAAATTGATCCAATGGAATTGTCATTACGAGGATGTGATCCACATTAAACTTTTGAGGATAGGAGTTGTTGAACACACAATTTTTGAAAGATTTTGAATATCATTGAGAAATTCTTGAAAAAATTGTGTTCAACGCTTTTTGAAAAATCAATTCTTTTTGACGAAAAGGTTTTTCTAAAGCATAAACTTGAGTTCATAGACTTTGAATGTCTTGACGAATCCACTCAAGTGTAAGAAGATTTAACTTCTTTTGCTAAGGGTAAGAGCACAAAATCGTACACTCCCCCGTGAATATAGTTCCGGGTTGCAATCTGAAAGTAATTACAAGCCATTGTGTTGAGCTCAAAACGTTGAATGTTTTGTGACAAGCTCAACCCAAGATAGATTGCTCTACCCGTTGTTGGAAATATTGTCCAAAATAGACAATTTCCTTTTGAAAAAAAAATAGAAATGACATGTTTTGAAAAATATTTACAACTTTCATTCGAGCTGTATGTACACACCCGTGTCGTTATTGAGCGACATTTCTAGGTATGTCCATATTATCGATACTGAAAGACATGTCGAGAAGAATATTTTTTGGATTTCCAAAGATTTTTTAATTTTGTATTTTCTTTTTCATTAATATTTACAGGTAGATGTTTGATAGATGAATCAAGCAGGCTTCTTTGCCAGAACCTCCAGTTCCGCTGGAGTCAAACATCTCATACCAATTTGCCTAACTAGATACGCAAACCTCTCTTTCGAAAGAGCTTTTGTAAACAAGTCAGCTAATTGGTAATCAGTTCCAACAAAGTATAATTCAACAATACCCTTTTCAACTTGTTCCTTAATGAAGTGATATCTGACATCAATGTGCTTCGTGCGGGAATGCTGAACCGGATTGCAGGAGATGGCTATGGCCGATTTTGAGTCACAGTACATAGGTACTTTATCAAAATGGAAGCCATAATCCGTGAGTTGTGTTCTCATCCAAAGAACTTGAGCACAACACGCAGATAGAGACACATACTCCGCTTCGGCTGATGAAAGTGACGTGCAATCCTGCTTCTTGGAAGACCATCCCACAAGCTTGTCTTGACCTAGAAATTGTGCACCACCAGAAGTACTTTTACGTGTATCAAGACACCCTGCATGATCAGAATCTGAATAGGCCATTAGAAAGAAACCGGTTTCCCTCGGATACCAGAGTCCCATGTGAATGGTATTCTTAAGGTACCGAAAGATCCGTTTAACCTCCTTGAGGTGCTTTTCAGTGGGTCGTGCTTGATATCGTGCACAATAGCATGTAGCATGATGTATATCAGGTCTGCTCGCTGTCAAGTACATGAGGGACCCGATCATGGAACGATATCTCGTTTGATCTATGGGTAATCCCTCCAAATCAGCATCTAGGGATGTGGTTGATAATGGTGTCCCAACGGGGTCACATGATGTCATACCATGCTTTTTGATTATCTCTTGACAATACTTAGCTTGGTTAATAAAGATACCACTTGGGGATTGGTGAACTTGAATTCCTAGGAAGAATTTTAGTTCGCCCATCATAGACATTTCAAATCTGCTATGCATTACTTTTTCAAACCATTTTGAAAGTTTTGGGTTTGTAGACCCGAAAATAATGTCATCAACATAAATTTGCACAAGCAGAATGTCATCCCCATATTTATAAGTGAACAAAGTTAGATCAATGGAACCTTTTGAGAAACCTTTGGAGACCAGAAATTTCGAGAGTTCGTCATACCACGCCCTTGGAGCTTGCTTGAGTCCATAAAGTGCTTTGTGGAGACGATACACCTTGTCAGGATAATGAGGATTGACGAATCCTTCCGGCTGCGTGACATAAACTTCTTCCTTCAAAGGACCGTTAAGAAATGCCGTCTTTACGTCCATTTGATAAACGATGAATCCCTTATGTGCAGCATAAGCAAGGAAAAATTCTGACCGCTTCCATTCGAGCTACTGGTGCAAATGATTCTTCAAAATCAATACCCTCTTTCTGTCCATACCCTTTAGCCACTAGCCTAGATTTATTCTTGATGATCGTGTTCTCTTCATCCATCTTGTTTTTCCAGATCCATCGAAGATTTAATGGTTTTACATCGTATGGTCTGTCAACAAGTTCCCAGACTTTAAGTCTTTCAAATTGTTGAATTTCATCCGTCATCGATTCAATCCAAGCATGATCATCCAAGGCTTCTTTGATGTTTTTTGGTTCGGCTGAACTCACGGCGAGTGCGAACATACAAACATCGCCATCGGTGTGAAGCTGTCGTCTTGTACGAACGGGCTGTGAAGGGTTTCCAGTTACATGAACCAAAGGATGATCTCGGGTCCAATGATGTGTTGAAGGATGTCGTTGATAGAACGTATGCATATTTGACGGATCAACATGGCGAGTAGAAGACTCTCCAGTTTCGTGTACCGGTGTACCGAATGGGTTGATAAATTCGTCTTCGTCAGATAATGCATTGTCTGCTTGATTTATGTTCTCTGGAGCAATGACAGTAGTTGTGGATGTTGTAGGATCGATTGTTGAATTGATATTCTGAGGAGGTAAATCTGCAACAACCCGTGTTGAAGTAGATGAAGTTGTATCCATTCGTTGATGATTATCGGTATCATCATTCTTATCATGAGTGACAGCGGAAGACTTCGATGCAACTTGTTTCTCCCCCGTGAAATATTCATCATACATTGGTCCATATAACATTTCCAACTCTTCAATTGTCGTGTCGACTGTCATATCAGCTCTAGGAACATTTTCTGGAACCAGCGTTGAACTTGACGGTTCATTGCTGTGGTCTTGAGTTTCGAGTTCCGTGCGGTTGTGAACGGAAGTCGTTTGTCCTTGTGGATCGGGACTTAAACTGCTTTGTTCAAGTGCCATTTCTTGAGATTCATCAAATCGGATGTGAATTGTCTCGACAATCAATTTTTTTCTTTTGTTGAACACTCTATATCCCTTAGACTGAGTTGCATATCCCACAAGAATACATGCATCACCTTTTTCTTTCATCTTATCCAAATTTTCACCATCTCGTATAATGTAACAAATACATCCAAAAACATGAAGGTGTTTGAGTGAAGGTTTACGATCATGAATTATGTGATATGGTGTCTTTTCGTGTCTTGGGATAATTAAGGAGTGGTTTTGTGTGTAGCATGCGGTTGACACGGCTTCGGCCCAAAAGTATAGTGGAAGTTTTGAAGCGGATAATAATGTTCGAGCAGCTTCAACCAAAGTACGGTTTCGTCTTTCAACAACACCGTTTTGTTCGGGTGTTCGAGCAATAGATGTTTCATGTTCAATCCCTTCGGCTTCAAAATACTTTCTCAGATTTGAATTCAAAAATTCTGTACCTCTGTCAGTACGAACCACTTTAACTTGAGCTTGAAGACCACGTTGTATCAGTTTAAGAAAGCTGATGAGAACTTCAGGTGTTTCATCCTTGGACCTCAAGAAGTGAGTCCATGTGTACCTTGAGTAATCATCGACAATTACCAGAATATATTTCTTTCCATTGATACTTTGAACACGCATGGGACCACACAGATCCATGTGAAGAAGATCTAACCGTCCTTTAGAGCTTGGTGTGGTCTTTGTTTTGAAGCTACTTCGTTTAGCTTTACAAAGTTCACAAGAAGAACAAAGATGATCTTTGATGAATTTCAAGCTTGGAAGGCCTCTCACAATATCTTTCTTGGAAAGCAAGTTAATGGTATCAAAGTTAAGATGAGAAAGACGTTGATGCCATAACCATGCCTGAGTCGATGAAGCTTTAGCCATGAAGCAAATTGGAGTTGATGAAGTTGTGTCTTGTAGTGAAATTGTGTAAAGATCAGTACCCCGTGTACCGGTAAGTAAGTCATTCCCATCATAATCACGAACAAAACATGTCTTCTTTCTGAAAGCAACTTCCAAATCCGCATCACAGAATTGACCAACCGAGAAAAGATTGTGATTGAGCCCTTCGACGTAGTATACCCTTTTAATCGTGATATTCCCCTGAACCAAATCTCCATATCCTAGGATCGGTGCAAATTGATCATTTCCGAATCGGACCCTACCTAGGAACTTCTCCACGAAGTTAATTAGAAGCTTGAGATTCCCCGTCATGTGCTTCGTGCATCCGGAGTCCATTATGAAGAGAATTATTTGTATCACCTGTAGAAGAGTTAGAACACGATGGAACATTTGCTAAATTGGATACCACAGTAGTTGTGATAGTAGAATCATTAGTGTCCTTATCAACATTTAAAGGCAAACTAACACTCGTTTTCACATTTTCTGTCCTAACTTTAGGCATCCATTTATATCCGGGAGGACATTGATTAGCAAACCACCATTTCCAAGACTTACTGGCAGACTCATATAATTCCTTAATTTTGCTTCTAGGATTCTTAGTGGTGGAGTCTGATGCATTACTATTCTTAGTGGGGGTAGCACCAGAATGGTTCACTTTGCGTTTGGGTTTACTAGCACTAATAGGCATCACAGTTTGCTTCTTAGTTCTAGTTTCTACGCCTTTGACATTATTCATAGCACACATAGAATGATTAGCATTAGCACACTTGCCACATTTGACACAAACAAATTTCACATTCATAGCATTCAAAGTCGAATCATTCAAATCGTCATGACACGCGATTACAGACGTTTTATTCTTAGAAACATTGAAAGTCCTAGGGTGTTCTTCTACTTGCTTCATCTTCCCTTGATTCTTGTGTTTCCAGACCTTATCATTCACTTGAGTGCTCTTAAGCTGAGGCCGGCTAACACTAGTAGTGGAGACTATTCCTGTAGTAGAAGACACATGAATATTAGTGTTTCTAGAAGTCTGAGGCGAGTGAGTATCTTTGTTTGTGGGCTTAGTGGACATTCTATACATCCCTGGTTTAATGACATTATTGTGCCTAACGCTTGGTGCTATAGGATTCCTTATGGGTTGAGCTTGTGGTAACCTTTCCTTTCCATCCATCTTGGGGGCAAACACAGGTTTTGCAAACGAGGAATTAGATAGAGCAGATGGTTTTCCCAAGATAGAGGATCTATTCTCTTTAGAGGCATTGGGTTGTCTAACCACATTTTTCTTAATGCTGGGTTCCACAATTTTCCCACCCATTTTAGCAATGAGTTTCTGCAACTCAGCTATCGCTCTGTCCCTGTCTTGTAATTGAGCTTTCAACCCTTTAATTTCCAAATTCTGTTCATTCATTTCTCGAAATGTTTGGGAAAGTTTTTCTTGCAATTTATTATCATGTGGAAAACGACCAACATCTTTTTGCAAAGCAAGTTCAAGTGAATGACAATGTTTTTGAAGGAAATCAGTTTTGTGTTGAAGTAACTCAAAAGCCTTTTTGTCAACATTTTCTTTTCGTTTCGAAAGCTCAATTTCAAGACGTTCACATTCTTTGATCTTATCAAGATATTGGCATGCAACTTCAGAATATTCATCAATGTCAGCACAAGATGTAAAATAAGCACACATAACATCTTTAGAAACGCATTCTTGCAAGAGTAAATCATATTCATCTGAGAAATCAGACTTCTCCATTTGAAGATCATCAATGTGTTTCTCAATAGATTCAACATATTTTAAATCATCAAACATTTCAGTCCGAATGAACTCCTCAAGTTGAAGAACAGTTTCTTTAATCAACGCTGTGTTTGGAATTAAGAGTTCTTTGACAAGCAAGGTAATATCGTGAGGAATCGGACGTGTCCACTCAGCATTTTCACGTTTTGCCCAGTCTCTTTCAACAATAGATTTAACATTATCTATGTGGTGTTTAAGAATACCTAATGTTTTCCTACTCTTGCTTTTAGACTCATCTAGAGGGAGGTAGTTTATGTATTTGTAAACATTAGATTTCTTTGGGGCAAATGCTTTCTTCCATTGAATTCTCTTTTGTTTGCATTCTAGGAACACTTCCTCACGAGTTTTCTGAGTTTGTTTGTTGAACAGGCCATAAAGACTATTCTCATAAGCATAATTATATGGTTTCACAAACTCCTTATTAACAAGTGGTTGACTATCATCGTCCCAAAGGGCAGTCTCTTCTCTATCGGCACTAACAGGCATGCAATCAAGATCTGTCCTTTCAGTCTCATCAAGATAAAGACACGGGTTCGCAGCTTGAGCTTTGGCAAGGTACTCAGGACTTGCAAAGCTAGCTTGACCCTTAAACAGCGATGGAGGTGCTAGCATTCTTACGGATTGAATAGAATCATGCGTTTTATAAACAACGTTCTTCAAAAAGTCGACTTGTGCTTCTAGTTTCGTAACTTTTTCGGTTTCTTTATCATATCTACTTTTGAAGTCTTGTTTTAACGCATCTACCTCTTGTTTCTTATCCTCTAGAATTTTAGCAGAATCAGTGGTGGTCATAGAGAGCTTTTGTTCAAGTTCATTAACTTTGGTATTGGCAAGGTACGTTTTTTGACGTTCATCCATTAAGAAAACATTATATTGACGCTTCTCTTTAGCTAATAACTCAAGAGTTGTATTATATTTGTTTTCAAAATCGTCCTTTTGACTTTTTAACGCACTTCCCTTGTACCCCTCAAGCTCTTTGGTTTTCTGAAGGAGCTCATCTCTATAGGTTTCAGTCATCTCAGTAGATTTGATAAGAGCAGCTTTGCATTCTTCAAAGCTTTGAGTGAGCGTAGCGTTTGCCTTCTTTAATTGCTTTTGACTCTTTTTATTTTCAGTGACATCTTTTTGTAAAGTAGCAATTAAATTAGCAAGCGCAATACGTTCCTCTTCATCATATTCATTTGCATGTTGATCATCCTCAGACTCATTATTGCACATGTCTGATGAATCGGGTATGGTATTGCTATCAACCGTTTCCATCATACACGTGTCATTAATGGCATTGGGTATATCACTATGCTCAGGAATATCACCAAACACATTATATTCATCAGTAGTGTGTACCTTATCGATTGGCTCAGTGTCAAAGATAGGACCATTGTCATCTTCAGTGACTTTGAGAACTTCTTCAACCTTTGCCATGTACGAGTAATGTGCATCAAGCTCTTGATCAGAATCTTCATCATCAGTATCATCAAGCATGGCTCCTTCCTCAGCTGACAATTTAACCCTTGCTTCCATTTTCTTGCATAGCAGCATCTTTTCCTTGTGATAGCTGGAGTCTCTAACCCTTTTCGGCTTCCTGCATTCCTTTGCCATATGCCCATAACCTTGGCAATTAAAACATTGAATCCCACTCTGCTGAACCACTTGACTTCCAACCGTTTCCCTATTCCCAGTAGCAGCAGCAATCCTCTGAGCATCATACTTAGCAGTTTGTCGATCATATCTTGCAGAACCCTCAACATGTGTTGGATTATGTCGATCATACCTAGAAGGACTTTCACCACGTCGACGTGTGTCATACCTTGGAGGACTCTCAACATATCGGTTCTTTGTGTTAGATGATGTGCGAAGATTGTTGTTGGTGGGTTTGTAGATTTTCTTGTAAGTCTTCATTATGTAAGCAATTTGTTGTTTCATCTCTCGGTTCTTTTGAGCTTGGTCTTCATCACTATCTTCTTCAGATGAGGACTCAGATGGTGGTGATGGTGCTCTTGGCGCTTTACCTCGAGATTTTGTGGAAGATGAAGACTTAGATGATGTGGAATATCGTGGTGAAGATGATGTATTAGAGTATGGCTTAGGAGCACGAGAGTGAGGATCTTGAACATGTTGAGTGGTAGTCACTAAAGCAAGTGGATTAGCCGTCTTGGCAACACGTTCAGCTCGAATTTCATTTGCTTCATTCTGAAATTGCTTCAAGATGTCAAAGAGTCGATGATATGAGACCTCGTCTAACTTTTCTTGTTGTTTCACCAAAGTGACAAACCGTGTCCACTCAGGTTGAAGTTGTTGAATAAATTGGACATTGACTTGCATGGTGGATACTTGCAGGTTATTTCTTGTCATGTCATTCATCATTTTATAAAACCTGGAGTAGTATGAATCAATTGATTCTCCATCCCTTGAAGTAAACTTGCCAAAATTCCAAAACAAGTTTGTTTTGACATCTTGTTTGTTGAGTGATTCTCCTTGTTGCAAGCGTTCAATAGCAGTCCACATTTCATGTGCTGTCGGGCATGCATCAACCGTGGAGTAAATATCATCTCCAATCCCACTTAAAACCATATAGATGGCTTCCTTCTCCGCATCATGCCAAGCACAATTTTCAGGTGTGAGATCAGCTCTTGTCTCATCACGTTCACTTGCAGGTATTGGATCAGTAGTATCTGTGGCTGCTCTTGGAGGAACTGATATCTTCTTAAATATATATGGTCCATGAGTAATACATTTCCTCAAGGCATCACCATTAGGTCTTGTATCAAGATATCGTATGAAACGTGATTGCCATTGAGCATACCGACCAGATACAAGCATTGGTGGTCTCTCTTTGTTACCTGCCACCATTATGTTGTTGTTCGTCACACGATATTCGGCAGTAGAATCCATCTCAATATTCTCTGAAATGATGAAGTGAATATGGATCTTAAGTAGATTTGTTGTGATTGTTGTTGTGGTTTAAATTCCGAAAATTGCAATTTTTCTCCAGGCCGACAATAAATTCTCCAGTCCGACAAAAACGGTAGTCCAAAAATTTTGTAATCGCCAAAATTTGAAATCGAGCTAGAAATGTCCTAAAACTAGTATGGAAAAAATTTGAATTTACTTGACGAAAAAATTTTAACTCTTTTTTTTTTTTTTTTTTTTTTTTTTTTTTTTTTATTTATTTTTTGATCTTCGTGGAAACGATATTCTGAAACTAGTCTAGATGGTGGCTAAGTCTAAAAATTACTCAAACAAAATTTAGCGAAAACATGTCATCGGAATATCCATCGGAATGTGCCATCGGAATACCCATCGGAATGTTTCTTAGATCGGAATGTCCTTTAGATCGCAATGTGCACCTATCGAAATCCCAGATCGGAATGTCCAGATCGCAATGTGTACCTATCGAAATCCCAGATCGGAATGTTGAGATCGCAATGTGTACCTATCGAAATCCCAGATCGGAATGTGGCTGTCGCAATGTGGGCAGAGTAACGTTTCAAGATTTGCCTTAAAATCCGTCGCAATCCAGATCGCAATAATGATCGGAATGTGCAGATCGGAATAAGGGGCTATCGCAACTGATCGCAAAGTAAAACCCTAGGGTTATTGCGATCGAAATCGTACTCTCCTTTCCTAAATTCAAGCTGTCGCAATAATGGTGCTTTTTCTTCCAACTTTTTAGGCAACGGTTTTTGGCAACTTTTAGGCAACAAATTAGCAACTTTTAGGCAACAAATTCGTGATTTTTACCAAACCAAAACAACCAAATCTCTACAACAAGTATATAGATGATTTGTAGCAAGATAAAGAACACGAAAACCACAAAAAAATTTGAATTCGAGTTGATTTATGGAAGAAATCACACGAATCAAATATAAGAAGAACAACCAATAACAAATCTACCCCGTGGCGATTGATACCAATTGATGTCCCTAATATATGATGTTATATAATCACGGATTAAAGAAAGAAAGTAAGATATGAGATGAATTTTAGAGAGAGAAACTAGAGAGAGAAAAGAGAGAGAAGTGTGTGAACTAGGTGAGATTAGATTAAGAAAAGTGAGAAATACAAATGACCATCCACCCTCCTAACATGCTAGGAGGGTAGTATATATAGTCCACCCACATGCGGGCTTTAATGGACTATATATTGGGCCGGGCTTGTATTTTGGACTTTAATTAGTTTAAATCCAAGCCCGTGAATCACGACTAAATAACTACTTATTACAACGTTCTAATAAATATTACAATAGAAACCTATGACCGAACATTCTTGTTTGACTCAATATTTTGAGGCTAACAATCTCCAACTCTCAGTAGCAATTAGAAGCATTGTCATTAGCTAGGTAGAGGTCCACCATCACACCATTTCTTTATTTGAAACACTATTCTTTAACTGTTCAAATCCAGGTTTTGAGAGAGTTAGCAATATCAAAAGATAGCGTATCAGATACTGTTAGGTGGATATCATTTGGACCACGCGCCATGGTAGTAAAATACGATGCATATAACATCAATGGGTATACATTTCGTACGAAGATAAATGATGGCAAAGTTCACGAGAATAGTGGGTTTGGGTTGAGGTAGAAGATACTCATATATCCAAAGAAGTTGAAACAAAAAAAAACTATTTTATTATGGGATTTTACAAGAGATATGGGTACTAGATTACCGTTTCAGGAGAATACCTCTTTTCAAGTGTGATTGGGTTAATCACAAGAAACATGCGGTCAAAAAAGATAAGCTTCTTGGATATACATTGGTAGACCTGAATAACTTAGGCCACAAGGATGATCCGTTCATATTTGGCTCACAAGCAGGACAAGTGTTTTATGTCCAAGACCAGGTACAAAAAAATATGTCTACTGTCTTCAGGACCCCTAGCAAGAATTACAAAGATACATATGACGAAGTCGATGAGGAATTTAGTACAGTCATTTACAAGAAAAATGATAACACTTTGCGAGATGGAAATATAGGTGATCATTCACACAGTGACTACCATCGAGCAGACGGTGAAGGAGTTGTCATACGAAAAACCAAGTGAAGCCTGTCATGCTCAAGTTGTCACAATCGGCCTTTTTATCGTATTTAACTTGTTCTTTTAGAGGATACGTTCTAGTACTTGTTTAAGGATTTATGTTTGTGTGCATATCACACATTTAATCTTTCATTTTTTCTGCAAAAACACTTGAAATCTCTTTTATTTGAATGTAAAATTTCTTTAACATTCAGTGGTTCTTTTAATTATGTTTTTATGAAAATTAGATTTCAATTGTGTCCTGCTGGTATAGCTAATTACATGTAAGTTTTCATAATCTGTCATATTGAATTCTGTCATACTAGTGAAACTTTGTGTTCAAAAAGAATGTTCAGATTGGTGAGTTGAGTTGCATATCTGTTTATATAGCTAGTGACATACTACATAGTATTCAATTTGGTTATTTGAGTTGCAATTACTGAACTGCATAATGTAAATATAGCTATTGCATCAGTTTGTATCAGTTTCAACTCCACTAGTGGTTTGGCTTGCGAATGCTTATTTTATTGATTATCCAGCCTATTTAAGTCTTTTGTTGCTCACCTTTATATTTCATATTGGTTACATGCCCCGAAATTGCTTAAATTTCATTATTCCTTTTTAAATTTGATATACTGCTCAACCTAAGGGGTGTTTGGGACTGTATGTTTAAGCTTATTGACAACATGATTTAAACCTCCTATTGCCTACATACCTAGTGTTTAGTTACAATAGGTTATAGTTGGTTTTTATTTCAGTCTGTATTCACAAATTTTGTGATTAGCATGTATTGCAAAAATCTGCTCATTACTGAAGTGCACTAGCTATTGACATAATGAGTATAAATTTGTGTCTGCAAGAAGTTTGCATAATCTATAATACAGAATTTTGTCATACTTGTCAAGTTTGTGCTCAAATTCATACTTATATCAGTTCATGTACCTTCTTTAATTTTATACACACATCACATTCTGCTATCTTAACCCCCAAAAATTACAACAGATACTGATATTAAGCATAACTATAAGTTAAAGAAAAATTTGATTAGATGTAATAAAAAATAAGATAAACACAATAGCAAGCATTAAACATTAAACCAAATTAAACATAAATGTCATTACCATTACCATTAGACATTATATACATATTAGATATGCAGTTAAACAAAACATGGGTACAAAGTACTTTAACTTAAACAAAAGAATTGGTTTAGACACGACATACTCAAACTGCATATTGATGGGCTAAAACAACAAAAAGATATGTACCCATGCACAACAATCATCAAACATTTTCTTCTGCTGGTGGAACCATTTCCATTTCAGTGGACCAAGCTTTCAACTCATCGACACCTTCAATTTGTTCCTGAACAATAATGTTCAAACGGTAAAGCTTCGTCTCCAACCTCTTCTTTAAATCAGTAAAAGCTTTAATAGACTCCTCCCAATCAGCAGCTGGATGCTTGGTCTTCATTTCAGAAAGTGCAGTACGCACCCTTTTTAGGCTTACCTTAACCGGTTCAATCAAATCCCGGATATCATTAGTAAAAGCATTCTCTTCAATAATCTGTTGCTCAAGCTATACCCTCATGGCATACGAAATATTTGCACCACCAGTGAGTTGCATAATCTCGTCCAACACAGGGGTGGCATTTACATCAGAAGTACTTCCTTGAGAATCTGCCATGGATTGATCTGTTAATAGAAAGTAAAAAGGTGTTTTTCATTTGGGAAGATGATCTGTTAGTTGGTGATGTTATAGACTATATAACCATAGGCAGGTTATTTATACAACCCATAACAACCACAGTTTTTTATTGGGGCAAATGAAGAGTTGCAAACCATAATGGAAAATAGTCTAAACTCAATGCATGCAGGGATGAGTATCAAAGAAGCTTCGACACACACTTATAAATGTGTGTGACAATTTTTTTTTATGGGCTTAGTTAGTCACATAAAAAAATACTTGTTGAGAAAAACTATTATTTTATGGGCTTAGTTAGTCACATAGAAAAATACTTGTTGTGACTAGGTGTAGTGACTTTAGTCATAAAAATACTAAAAAATGTGACTCATATCAACATTAGTGAAAATTGAGATTACATTTGGTTCTAAACATTTGTCACATGAATATTTTACTGTGTGACTTTTTCAATGTGTTGGTCACATATAATCCCATTATAATGTGACCATAAATATAATTTAGTTTCACATTTCTAAAATGTTGTGACTATTGTAAAACATATAGTCATATAATTGTTTGGTTATTGAGTATGATCATGTATTATATTTGATCATAGTCTTCAAGTAATTGTAAAATATTTGTCACATTTAAATAAATATAGTGGAAAATGTTTCAATACCTACTTTCCACTTGAAACACATACAAAATTCATGTGTGGTTAAAATTTAACAAAATATACTAGTCACATTAAAATAATGTGTGTGACAACCTTGTTTATCAATTTATCACTTATAAAATAAGTCTATGTGACCATATATAATTTTTGGTCACATTCGATGTGTGTATGACAAATATTTGTCACACATGTATAGGTATAATGTGACAACTACTTGAACAAGACTTTGATTCGGTAACACTCTCAAATTATTAAGTGACTAACGACTCATCCAAAAAACATTTGTTAGCCCTAGTCACGTAAATATTGTGACAATCCGTCAATTTATGGTTGATATTTTATTCTCAATTATTATTTAAAAACATTATTTTAATGTTATATTATGAACTCACTTATTTTTGGGAAGAAAATTTGGATTTACGTCTTGAAGTAGCATCGACTACGTCTAAACCGGAGGATTCTACGTTACGTGCTTACGTTTACATACACCGTTTTGGTGACAGTCCGACATTTGAGAAAATAAATTTATCCGTGAATATTATTTTGGGATTTTAAATTTGAGTTAGTTCATAAACTCACAAATTTACGAGAAGAGATTAGGACTTACGTTCATGATTTAACGTCCTTTACGACTAAACCGGAAACCTTAGGATTACGTATTTACGTTTTCGAACACCGTTTTCGATGAGACAATTTTTATTAGATTTATTTTGTGCCGTTGATTCATAATTTATAAAAACATTTTTCGTAAAATGACCCGAGGGCATGCAAATCGAGGAAACTTAAATCGAGGAATACCCGTAAATTAATGGGGATGAGACAAGTTTACACTTGCCCACCCCCATAACAAGTGGTGGCAAGAAGAGCTAACACCACCCTTTCGTGGCAAGCTAACACACAAGTATAGGACACTTGTCCTACACTTTTGACCAAAACCATTTGTAAACTTAAAACCACTAAAGCTAAACTAGTTACTCATTCTTACATGCAAATCTCACACACAACTCTCTCCTCTCTCCCTATGAACGTCCCATATCACCCAAAAACACCCCATTAGATCAAAAATTCGACCATAAATCATATGTATAATTTACATATGATGAAAACCCATTGAAGTTAAGAAGATTGGAGATGATTTTAACAACAAAAAGGAGTTTATATGGAGATCAAGGGCTGATTTTGGAGGAGTCTACAAATACTTGGTGATCCTAGAAGTGGTGTTGATATCTCATAAGATTGGTTACCCAAAACCAAGTCTTGTTCATCCAAAAACTCATCTTTTCATCACTAATGGTGGTATAATGATTGTTCTTCCTATCCTCTTGTTATTTTGATTATGTAATCTTGTATTTTATTTATTTATGTATATGTATATGATGATTAATGATGATTAAAAATATTATGTGGGGATTTGGTGTTGATAGATTTGATAAACATGGTTAAAAAGATGGAAAACCATAGGTAAAATGGTTAAAATCTTGCTTAATGTGATGGCTGTATAAAAACAGTAAGTAACCAAATGTTAAACTGATAAAATGGTAAAGTGGAATCAATATACAGTAAGTATTAGGTGTTATACACATGTAAGATTTGGCAATACAATGGAATCATAAAAATGAGTGAGATATTATCAAAACAAGTTTAGAGTGCAAATCTGCCTACACTGTTTTGGACGAATTTATTAAAATATCCAGTGGTTGATTCATCAGTAGCTATGAAGGAATAAAATGAAGCACATATCATGTAGTTTCTGTGATAAAAATTTGAGGTCCTATCTCCATATAGAACTCTAGATATGGACATTTTAGTGAACTTAAAATTTAGGACTGATTTTGTGAAATTAAAGTTTAATATTATTATATAAGCACTCAAATAAATATAGTATAAAATGTGAATTAAAACCCACTAACTTATATATTTCATTTATATAAATATGCATAAGGATAAATAAATGGTAGTTTGGAAAGTTTTATAACTTATAAAAACTATATACTAAATTTTACGTCTTTTCGGCTAAAACCGAAAGATTAACGTTTTTGTCAAATCAAACTTAGACGGTCAGACCCGTCTAATATAAACTTTTATAAACTCACATACTGCTATATGAACTTATATAACAAGTAAAAACCGATAAAACCCGAACTTTACAATATATAGACATTAACGGGCCAAAGTAGCCTTAATGGACAATAAACCCGACTAATTTGGTAAAACACTTATAATCTTATTTATTGGGCTTAAATCATTTGGGCCCAACATATAAAGTATACTACTAATAATAAAAGTATAATTGGGCTAATGAATAGTAATGGGCTTGTAATAGGCCCATTAGGCTTCAAAATTTAAACAAGTTGAACTAGTGTAACTAGTCTTGAAAAATTGTCAACACATAACACAAAAATGAGTGAATGAGAATATATAAACCCACTTGATCATCAGCATATGTATAAAGTCATCATATATATACATAATTGTTATTTTGATAAAGTCACTGGACAAAAGTCTAAGATGAGTATTATTTGTCTAGGTTTCCGTGATTGAAGCACGTACCGTACATTAGAATTGCCGATAACCCGCTTTCCCACATCAACGTGAGTTCATAGCCTCGCACTCTTTTAAATGTTTTTATGAAATGTTTTATAAACCCGCGAGGGAGATAACATGTTAGTTTTTATGAAATAGGACACTAGTTGTCCCGATTGTTTGTTTATTGATTTGGACCCGAATGATTGTATGACCCGATGAATGATTAAATGACCCTATAGATGAAATGAAATGGATTATTAAAGTTAGGTTATGTCACTAAAAGTCCCATTATCATGAATTGTGAACTACCGGGATTTGGTATACGCTTATGCATATAATAGTACTATTTGGGGACGATCACCCCAGTTCGCGCCTTGACGGTTGATCCCCGTCGTGCCACATTGATTGGTAAGCGAATTTATGTATGAGAAGATTTACACAAGCTTGATTATTGTGATGACAAACTAATTTAGCTGGGCAAATGAGTTTCGGGCTAGCTACCCGTTGTTTGGTATAGTAAGGTAACAATGTCATTCGGCTTATAATAATCCAATATTGAAAATACTAATATACGTGTTGAATTGTAGAAAAGCTAAATCGGATCCGGTGGTCTAATGTGGTGGTAAATGGTGGTGGAAGCCATTGATGGCTTAGAGAGAGAGAAAGAGAGGTTGAGAGTAAAAGTGTGTGTGTTCCTCAAATGAACAAAATACAATGAACACCCCTCCTTGGAAGCTAAGGAGGGGTATATATAGTCACGCACACAACCTAAACTATACAAAGAGCCTAGTCTAGTCTAAATGTGCGTGACTATGATAACTAACGGGAATTCTTAAATGTCGTCACATAAAGTGAGTTTCCAACAATCTTCCCCCATGGGACGACGTGTAGAATTCCTTACAATATTCTACCTATCAAGTACAAAATAATTAAGAACAAGAGCTTTCATGAAGCATCCAATGCTGATGAAGTCTTCTGAGGCCTTCGTCTTCAAAACGACTCATCTTTAACGTAACTTGTAGTAGAAATACTGTAACGGCACGAGCTAAGTAACCCATACACTTCTGGTTAAGGAGAAGCTTCTGAATTAGCTTCCCCCTAATTCATGCCACGTAAACTTGATGTAGAAGCATTTTAATTAGCTTCCCCCAAGTAGATCAACAACTTTTCATCTCACGCTTGAATAATTCTTCTGAATTTTTCTTCCCCCTGAGAATTAAAGTTATGCATACCAGAAAGAATCAAGACACTTCTTCCCCCACATAGTTGAAGAAGGTAAATCAATCCCAATTATGAAGCTCAAATACTGAAGTGGACACTTTATCCCATTCATGAAGTTGACATCGTAACACCAGAGTCAATTAAGTCCCGGAAATGCACACGTCTTCTTCCGGAGATGCACCAGAGTCAATTAAGTCCCGGGAATGCATATAGGATAATGATGATGTTTAATTGTAACAATCAAACAATTAAATCTCGAATCAGTAGTGTACCGTTTGGAGATTGATTGATAACGACACGAGTTAAAACACTGATTTTCTCTGCGGCTATGACAAATGTCATCCCGGAATATCTTCAAATCAAAAGAAGGTATGAAGTTCATCACGTGTACTCGTTGTGCGTTCAATGTGTCTTCTTCTTCCCCCTTGATGGTTTCGAAAGTCGGAACCATCAATAAATTGTACGCACGTGAACCTGAAATCTCGTGAGAATAATAAATAAGCAGAATTATATATTTTGTGAGAATCAGCTGTTGATCGAAAATCTCTTCTCATAAACTCTCCATGTCCACCTTTACCATACCACATGAAAGCAATTTGAAGTGACCACTGAAAGAATGAAACGGATACATCAAACGTGAAGCTGAATAAAAATCCTTCGATCTTGTGACTTAAGCTTGCACTATTGTTGAATGAAGAACGGTGGAGAAATCTCTAAGTACTCAATGCATCACTGAAGAAGTCTATAAGCACAACACCTCTTGAAATTATCCACGTCGACTAAGCGCGTGACACTGAGTACAACAATGTAACCCCTTTAAGTGATAGTTATCCACGTCGGTTGTTGTTCCATTTACACTTTCATAGTAATAAAATCATTCACATATTCTCTCACTTTCTGTCTCTAGTTTCTCTCACTAGAAAACATCAACCCACTTCATAGATTCATAGGTTATCAATATTCTACATTATGTAGAAAAGCTAAATCGGATCCGGTGGTCTAATGTGGTGGTAAATGGTGGTGGAAGCCATTGATGGCTTAGAGAGAGAAAAAGAGAGGTTGAGAGTAAAAGTGTGTGTGTTCCTCAAATGAACAAAATACAATCAACACCCCTCCTTGGAAGCTAAGGAGGGGTATATATAGTCACGCACACAACCTAAACTATACAAAGAGCCTAGTCTAGTCTAAATGTGCGTGACTATGATAACTAACGGGAATTCTTAAATGTCATCACATAAAGTGAGTTTCCAACAATCTTCCCCCATGGGACGACGTGTAGAATTCCTTACAATATTCTACCTATCAAGTACAAAATAATTAAGAACAAGAGCTTTCATGAAGCATCCAATGCTGATGAAGTCTTCTGAGGCCTTCGTCTTCAAAACGACTCATCTTTAACGTAACTTGTAGTAGAAATACTGTAACGGCACGAGCTAAGTAACCCATACACTTCTGGTTAAGGAGAAGCTTCTGAATTAGCTTCCCCCTAATTCATGCCACGTAAACTTGATGTAGAAGCATTTTAAATAGCTTCCCCCAAGTAGATCAACAACTTTTCATCTCACGCTTGAATAATTCTTCTGAATTTTTCTTCCCCCTGAGAATTCAAGTTATGCATACCAGAAAGAATCAAGACACTTCTTCCCCCACATAGTTGAAGAAGGTAAATCAATCCCAATTATGAAGCTCAAATACTAAAGTGGACACTTTATCCCATTCATGAAGTTGACATCGTAACACCAGAGTCAATTAAGTCCCGGAAATGCACACGTCTTCTTCCGGAGATGCACCAGAGTCAATTAAGTCCCGGGAATGCATATAGGATAATGATGATGTTTAATTGCAACAATCAAACAATTAAACCTCGAATCAGTAGTGTACCGTTTGGAGATTGATTGAAAACGACACGAGTTAAAACACTGATTTTCTCTGCGGCTATGACAAATGTCATCCCGGAATATCTTCAAATCAAAAGAAGGTATGAAGTTCATCACGTGTACTCGTTGTGCGTTCAATGTGTCTTCTTCTTCCCCTTTGATGGTTTCGAAACTCGGAACCATCAATAAATTGTACGCACATGTACCTGAAATCTCGTGAGAATAATAAATAAGCTGATTTATATATTTTGTGAGAATCAGCTGTTGATCGAAAATCTCTTCTCATAAACTCTCCAAGGCCACCTTTACCATTCCACGTGAAAGCAATTTGAAGTGACCACTGAAAGAATGAAACGGATACATCAAACGTGAAGCTGAATAAAAATCCTTCGATCTTGTGACTTAAGCTTGCACTATTGTTGAATGAAGAACGGTGGAGAAATCTCTAAGTACTCAATGCATCACTGAAGAAGTCTATAAGCACAACACCTCTTGAAATTATCCACGTCGACTAAGCGCGTGACACTGAGTACAACAATGTAACCCCTTTAAGTGATAGTTATCCGAGTCATCAACCATCCACCCCGAACCCGGAAACCAGATAACCAAGTCTTCATTCTAGGATTAAGCACGAGCAAGTTATCTAGTAAAAGATAAAATAAATACACGCCTTCGAAAAATCCGTCTTCAACGTCACGTAATTAATACCCGATCAAACAAAATCTGAAGCCACTAAAAAATCGCCCATTTTTCTTGATCTCGTCAAAATAAATTCTTGTCACATTTGTCACTTCATTTTGTTTTGTCTCGTCACATTTCTCGTCACCCAATCAGTGTCAAGAAAAAATTAAAGAACCACAAATGCGACAAAAAAACTACAAATTCAAAAAAGGAATTTGTTTGTTTGAGCATCCATCCTCCTTAATAATTTCTCGTCACTTTTTGTCTCGACCCGATGACACAATGAAATCCCGACAATATGCACAAATTTTTTTTTTTATTCAAAATAGTTAATTTTGAAATAAAATCTGTTTATATTGTGTGATGAAACAAACGGGCCATCATTCCAAATCTGCCAAAGTCAGTTAACCAAAAAATGAGTTCCATGGCCCAATATCATTGAATTCGAGTGTCCATTAAATTCGTAGGCCCAGCCCATGCATCCAATACCCGGTCCAAGAGTGTGAGTTAAATAACTCTTACCCAACCCTAATTTCATTCAGTTAAGAGATACCAAAACTCATAGAACAAACCGCCCCCTTATTTTCACTCCCACCAAACTTCACCTTCATCTCTCCCAACACACCTCATCGAGAACTCCGTCTCATCCCAAACTCCCACACCTAGTTTGCTCCGTCCCCATCACCAGATCATCTCCACAATCAAAACTACTACTCCCTCATCTATCTCATCTACACTTTGAAACCTCCAACCAAATCAAGACTCATCAATCTCAATCACCACAAGGAAGAAACATCTTTCTTAAACAAACACATATAAACCTTTTATAACCCCAATCTTTCTGACTTGAATAACTAAATAAAACAACCGATCATTTGTTTTTCATTAGGAAGATCGAGTACAACTTACCACACAGCCGTTTCGAGATGAAGATGAATTTGACACATCATCAAGATCTGGTGAATGATCTCGGGTAGGTTTATTTGACATGCATGTCGTTTAATTAGATGGACCAGTAATTTTATCGAAGCAAAGATTTATTATGACTTGATAGTTATAAATTAAATCTTTAATTTCGTAAATCAAATGAGGATAATCCTTCACAAAGATCGATGATGATTAAAATTTCATGGTCAAGATCAGTAAATGGTCACGTTCTAGTAGATCTACACGAATCAATCTGAGATCTTAAAAAATTTTCTTTTCAGTTTTATTGAGTCTAGATGGGGAATAGGAGACGAAGGGTATTAGGTTTAGATTGAAGGTGTTGAGGAGAAATAAGGTAGGATGTAGTGAGTTGGTCGATTCAGTGAGTTAGACTCGGTTGGGTTGACTGAGTCAACTCGGTAATTACCGAGTTAACTCGGATAAGATGGGTGTGGTTCACAGATTTGGTCACAAAAGTTGGTTCACAAGTCTTTTTTTTTTTTTTTTCAATAAGTCCAATCGGAATGACAATCAAAAAGTCCCATCGGAATAATTAAATTTGTGAGTGTCATCGGAATCAAACAATCTCCCCAATCGGAATAACCAATCCGAAAGTTCAATCGGAAAGGCAATCTGAATACCCAATCTGAAAGTACAATCGGAAAAGGCAATCTGAAAACCCAATCTGAAAGTCAATCTGAATAACCAATCTGAAAACCCAATCTGAAAAGGGTTTTGAATGACCCTAAAAAGATGGAACTGCAGACTTTGTCCTTTTCTGGTTGTATAAACACAGAAAGATAAACCCAGAAAGATAAAACTTTTGACCATGAAGATTATGATAATCGTGACACAAAAATATGATAAGACCCCAAAGACCTGCTACTGTTTGGACAAATGGACTGAATAAAATGACGTGACCCCAAAAAAAAAATTTTGTGATAATGGACAGAAACAATATAAACGAGACACAAGAAATAATTAAACCACCAAATCGCATACATAAACACGATCCAAGGATAGAACCGAGGCTCTGATGCCAAATGTAGAAAAGCTAAATCGGATCCGGTGGTCTAATGTGGAGGTAAATGGTGGTGGAAGCCATTGATGGCTGAGAGAGAGAGAAAGAGAGGTTGAGAGTAAAAGTGTGTGTGTTCCTCAAATGAACAAAATACAATGAACACCCCTCCTTGGAAGCTAAGGAGGGGTATATATAGTCACGCACACAACCTAAACTATACAAAGAGCCTAGTCTAGTCTAAATGTGCGTGACTATGATAACTAACGGGAATTCTTAAATGTCGTCACATAAAGTGAGTTTCCAACATGAATTACGATATATTGCCTGACTAGCAATATGGGGTCTTATCATTGTAATTATGTTCGTGTTTTGGTTTTATATAACCATATTCATATAACGGTTTTTATTTAACTATATACAACGTTATAAAACGTATTGTATGATGTTTTTAACGACAATGGTTCGTATAATGATCTTGAAGGCGAAAGCCTATATTATGATTTTGATAAGGATTTGTATAAAATGACTTTGGCTATTTCATGGCCTACTACAAAGATTTGTACAAAATGATTTTCGGTAATAAATATATACCGATGATATATTAATGGTTTTCATTAAACTCTATGAATTCACTCGGCGTTATCGCTGACCTTTCTTTTAACATGTTTTATCTCAGGTACTTGAAGGTAATTCTTGGAAAGACATCAAGAATTCATGGCTCGCACTTAAATATTAATTTCCATTCAAATGCTTTGTAAAACCTATATAAAATACAATGACTTGGGACCTATGTAAATTTGATATTTATGAATGGAAATGCTTTATTATTAAACGACGCGATTTTTAAGCGTTGTCTATGATGTGAGTAATGTGCTATCCCATAACACCAACTAGTCTTCCGCTGTATTGAATTGTATAAATTTGGGGGTGTTACAGTTTGGTACCAGATCTCTCGTTATAGAGAACGAAAGATTTTTAAAACCAAGGTTTTGAATAAAATATTTCAAAATCTTTTAACTATAAACATTTTTCTTAAAATGTCTAAAAATCTTTTGACTATAACGGTGCCGAAGAATTCCCGAGTTACCAACAAGGCCAGACTGAGAAGTGTTATTTTAATATATATATATATATATATATATATATATATATATATATATATATATATATATATATATATATATATATATATATATATATATATATATATATATATATATATATATATATATATATATATATATATATATATATATATATATATATATATATATATAACTTTGATTATATATATACATATGATGTAATTTGATTACATTATTGTTTGATGATTATTTTGATTTTTATACGAGGTATTTATACGACGTAGATTGTCACAAGAAACCCTAACTCCCCTAGTAAATTAATCTAGCTATTCTAGATCTAAACCAAGTTGTGGATGATTATAATCCAAACAAAATGGTTAATATTCGTAGAAAGGTTGATATTAGTTGATTGTGATATTAAAGAAGAATTGGCGAGATTATAACTGATATCGATGTCATGGCGATCTTTCCTTATAGAGTGGAGTTTGACAAAACGTTACCAACTAGAAAGATGTCATCTGAATCGTTGCCACCCAATTCTTAAATTTGAAATCGAAAGGGTGAATGTTGCACTTGAGGCTGTCATTGGAACCATTACCCGAAAGCCTCATGCCACTAGTACTTTTCCGAGAAGTCTAATTGAATGTATGAGTCATTTCATACTAGAGACTCATTTGATAATTGTTGTTGTAAGAGCTATAGGATTGGAAATTAAGTGTTGATCATATCAAGCTTTTATTGCCCTTTTAAGGTCTAAGAATAAGGTTGAAAGTATTGGAGAATGAGGTAGGATATTGCATTGAGTATAAGTTGATTGAAAACTTGAATTAAGTAAAATTTTACTCGTATGGAATTTGAGATTGGTAAGAGGAAGTCGTTAAGTCATGTGATTGAATTATAAGGTTTTAAATGATTGTTAATTTGTGTTAAGAGTTGTTCCTAAACCATTATCTAATAACGAGGATGCCCAGCGTCCAGGAAATAAATTGAAGAAATCTTCTTCTGAATAGGGACCGATGGATCTTCCGGGACATGTGGAACCCCCATGACTCTTGTAGATTAGTATTCATTGTGTTATCTTTTAAAAATCCCTAACTTAACTGAGACATCAGTTGGTAGGATGAGTTCTTGGAATTGTATGACATAGTGACACGTAATGTGTTACGATACAATTTTGACTTATTTGTGATTAATGAAAAGACTACCTTTGATTGTTAAATTCTACATGTATCGATGTTATCTATCTTTTCTTGCTTGTTCCTAATGTTCGCATTAGTGATGCAACCATTGAACAAGTACTCATCTCGAATTGAGTTACGTTGTGGATTATTCTTTTTGAGTGCCATCAAGGTCATGAACCTCATGATTATTTGGCTAAGCTCATTTCCTATTATATTGTAGTTAGTTCTTGGTGAACAATTTTTCATCACTCTTTTGTAGATCACTCATTGTTTTTATAAGTTAGAACAATATCCCTTGAGAAAAATTGGGCTTTCATCACCATATGGATTATTTAAAGTGAGACTTATAAATAATCGTTATCGAAATGAAGTTGTTTATAAAACACTTTGGAAAACTTAATTGTTTTCATAACAAAGAAAATCCTTGTAAATTTATTTTTGATTCTTATTTAAGAATTAAGCATGAAAATGTTTTTATTATAAACATGATGATAAAATTTTGACGAACTGAGTATTGCATCGTTAATCTTGAAATTGTATATAGTTGCGCGCCTACATACAATTTGGAAGTGACCATGCAAGGCTGATTAGTAGTCACCATGAAATAATTAATAAACACTAAATTTTTTTTGAAGATTGTGAAAGATTAAAATTTATGAGATCTGCGAGAAGTGAAAAAAATAGGGACACATTGATAGGGACACCTACATATGTGCCCATACCATTTATTCTTCTGAGTCGAATTTACTCATCTGTGGAACTTGTCTTATTTGACAATTGAAAATTCTTTCTTGTCCAATTCTCCCGTAGTGAGATTCCTTGGAAAATTATCTGATTACCGAGTGTTGATACCCGACTGGATGTATCGACGTTCCTATCATTTCTTTTGATTTGATTTCATTTGAATGACCTGGGTAACGATCCGAGGAGCTTTCGAATGCGTACTCAAATTATGAAAACATAGGATATATTCATATTCGTCAAAATGTTTTCGTTTGTATCTGATTTGAAATTCTCTCGTGTAGATTATGCGTTGACCTTACTCTTTTAATGGTAGTTGTGTCTCCATATATCCTTGAATTTGTGAAGGATTATGAGTTATTATTAGTCTTTTGAGAAGTTCACATCTTATCAATGGTAATGAAACTGGAAAGTTGATAATTCCAGTAGAATGGATTGATTGATTATGACATGACGACATTGTCTTACTTGATGGGAACTCGAATAGTATTTTCCTAAATGATAAGATGTTAATTATCAAAAGTGATTTAAATAATTCTTGATGGATGACCATATCTTGCATTTAGACTTGAAATTATACCGTGATGGTTGTGAATTAGTCATAGATATTATAATATAGAAAGAACCTAATATGAATTTATTAAAAAGATGTTTCCGTTATTTGAAACTTTAGGAGATATTTGTTGGTGAATTAAGATAATTACCGTACAACTGAGAGAGTTGTCGGAGAAAGCTTTTATTCTACCAAGCTCGTCATTATGAAGAGCTATGGTTTTATCATTCCTTATATTTGTTTAATTAAATTGACGATTAAAATCTATATCCACTACCCAAGATGATAGATTGTTCGATCATTTACAAGGTTCTAGCGTATGTTCTAAAAGTTTGATCCACGAGCATACGCTAGAACCATATATTACCTTCATTAATCAAACGGTCATTTTATGTAAAGGATTAAGCATTAAGTCTCATATTTAGATATTCAAGGTACAGGTTTTCATTGTTCGGCCAATTCAGGGAAATCTATAAATAATTATTAACTCATTCTTATTCTTATAAACAAACAGATGGTTCTTAATGATCACGAGCATGAATTTATCAAATTACAGTCTACACACGTGATTCACCAAATTTATGAATGCTACATGTGCATTGGTCAATCCAAACATCATAACATGAAACTCATAATGGTCATTACAAGTTCTGGATGTAGTGATTGGAATAGATAATCTTTTTCGCAGATGATATATGAACTTATATAACAAGTAAAAATCGATAAAACCCGAACTTTACAATACATAGACATTAACGGGCCAAAGTAGCCTTAATGGACAATAAACCCGACTAATTTGGTAAAACACTTATAAACTTATTTATTGGGCTTAACCCATTTGGGCCCAACATATAAAGTATAATACTGATAATAAAAGTATAATTGGGCTAATGAATAGTAATTGGCTTGTAATAGGCCCATTAGGCTTCAAAATGTAAACAAGTTGAACTAGTGTAACTAGTCTTGAAAGGTTGTCAACACATAACACAAAAATGAGTGAATGAGAATATATAAACCCACTTGATCATCATCATATGTATAAAGTCATCATATATATACATAATTGTTATTTTGATAAAGTCATTGGACAAAAGTCTAAGACGAGTATTATTTGTCTAGGTTTCCGTGATTGAAGCACGTACCGTACATCCGAATTGCCGATAACCCGCTTTCCCGCATCAACGTGAATTCATAGCCTGGCACTCTTTTAAATGTTTTTATGAAATGTTTTATAAACCCGCGATGGAGATAACATGTTAGTTTTTATGAAATAGGACACTAGTTGTCCCGATTGTTTGTTTATTGATTTGGACCCGAATGATTGTATGACCTGATGAATGATTAAATGACCCGATAGATGAAATGAAATGGATTATTAAAGTTAGGTTATGTCACTGAAAGTACCATTAGCATGAATTGTGAACTCCCGGGATTTGGTAGACGCTTATGCATATAATAGTACTATTTGGGGACGATCACCCCAGTTCGCGCCTTGACGGTTGATCCCCGTCGTGCCACATTGATTGGTAAGCGAATTTATGTATGAGAAGATTTACACAAGCTTGATTATTGTGACGACACGCTAATTTAGATGGGAAAATGAGTTTCGGGCTAGCTACCCGTTGTTTGGTATAGTAAGGTAACAATGTCATGCGGCTTATAATAATCCAATATTGAAAATACTAATATACGCGTTGAATTACGATATATTGCCTGACTAGCAATATGGGGTCTTATTATTGATATTATGTTCGTGTTTTGGTTTTATATAACCATATTCATATAACGGTTTTTATTTAACTTTATACAACGTTATAAAACGTATTGTATGATGTTTTTAACGACAATGGTTCGTATAATGATTTTGAAGGCGAAAGCCTATATTATGATTTTGATAAGGATTTGTATAAAATGACTTTGGCTATTTCATGGCCTACTACAAAGATTTGTACAAAATGATTTTCGGTAATAAATATATACCGATGATATATTAATGGTTTTCATTAAACTCTATGAATTCACTCGGCGTTATCGCTGACCTTTCTTTTAACATGTTTTATCTCAGGTACTTGAAGGTAATTCTCGGGAAGACATCAAGAATTTATGGCTCGCACTTAAATATTAATTTCCATTCAAATGCTTTGTAAAACCTGTATAAAATACAATGACTTGGGACCTATGTAAATTTGATATTTATGAATGGAAATGCTTTATTATTAAACGACGTGATTTTTAAGCGTTGTCTATGATGTGAGTAATGTGCTATCCCATAACACCAACTAGTCTTCCGCTGTATTGAATTGTATAAATTTGGGGGTGTTACAAATATTCATATGCGTGACAAACAAAATACGTAATGGTCATACAAACTGACTTCAAGTGTGACTGTTTATTTATCACTGGCGAATTCAGTCACACAAAAAATTTATTTGTGACTACACGAAATTTGGTATGTGTGACTAAAACCCATTTTTGTACTAGTGTAAGATCCGATTATCATCAGCTGCGAGTTAAAGAGTAGGATATTCTCAAGATTACTTTTTGCACTAGATATGGCCATTATGAGTTCGTTGCCATGCCTTTCGGACTCACTAATGCTCCTGCGGTTTTCATGGACCTTACGAACCATGTCTTCCACGAGTACTTAGACAAATTTGTTATCGTCTTCATCGATGACATCCTCATCTTCTTTAAATCCAAGGAAGAAGATGAAGAACATCTACGTATTGTGATATAGATTCTTCTTTAGAAATAGTTGTATGCCAAATTTTCTAAGTGTGAATTTTGGCTAAACAAGGTGGCATTCTTAGGCCACATTGTCTCCGCAGAAGGGATTACTATTGATCCTGAGAAGGTTGAAGCTATCACTAAATAGCCAAGACCGACGTCTATAACTGAGGTTCGTAGTTTCCTAGGCTTAGCTGGTTATTATAGCATATTCATGGATAATTTTTCAAGACTAGTGTTGGGTCAGTATTTACTGACCCTGAAGCAACACTAGGATTTGAATATAAAATCCCCCTAAGTGTTTCATGCTCAGCAGTAAGGCCAGTCTACTGAAGGATGACCAGAGGAACAAAGTTCCTACAAAATATTTTGTAAAGTGAATTCAGGGGTAATTCTTGCCAATTCTTGATTCTTGAAGGACTGGTTTAGTATTTTATCAAGGATAATGGTCTAAACATATATGATTGGCATTTTGGAGAACTGAAATTGCCAAATCATGTTTGATGAGGGACCATTTTTGCCATGTCTTCAAAGTCAAGGGTCCTTTTGGTAATTTTGACAAACTTTAGGGACCAAACGTGTAATTATGAGGATACAAGGGCATAAAGTGTCAATTCTTCCATATTGGAGGACCCTTTCTTCATAATTCTTCAAATCTTCAAGGGTTTACTTGGGAAAATCTTCATTAGGGCTTAGTTCAATGTGCGGCTTCGTTTCCCGTGTTCGTTTTTGCATGATTCTTGTGATCTTTTGTCATTTTCTTAATATCCGTACCTAAAATACACAAGCAACAAACACAAGCATATATTTGGGTATTTTCATGATAACTAATGCATTTTAAGCCCTTTTTGGACGATGAGACTATGTATAAAAGCAGTCTCATCACTCCCCCATACTAAACCATTACCGTGCCCTCACGCAATGCTAGAATAAAGTATCGTAGCATCTCCAAAATTCATTTTTATTCACTTTATTGAATGATAAACTAGCTACAGTACTACTATTACTACTACTTGCGTTTTAGACATAATGTATGATTTTCATCGCAAAATGGGACGTTTAGGTTCATAGGATAAGAACACGTGAATGCTTCGTTAGAAATAATTTCATCGTCCTCGATTTTCACCTCAATTCCATGCCAAGCGTGCAACGAGATCATTGTCATTTTAAGTTAGTAATGCTAACACTACTCATATGCCCTAATCACGTACTTATCCTCCCAATTTCCTAAGTTGTATCTCTTATATTTTATTTTATCTTGAATGTTTCACGAGGATACATTGTTTGACTTATGCGATAATAGAGATTTAGGTCTAAAAATAGAGTCCTAACAGTGTAACCAAGACCATCAAATCAATAACCCCTCCTAATAGACAACGATGTCAAAAAATTAAGTCAACAAGAAGGATCGATAAACACGGTTTTATAACGGTTTTGAACATGAGACTTATTACCAAGACTTTTATACGCCCCCTAACGGAAGGGCCTTATTATCTTTGGTTTACCTCCATCTTTTATTCAACCTCGCCATGAAGCTTTTATTATGACTTCGGTCTTGCTTTGCCTTTTATTATCCACCTCATCGGTAGTTTTATTAGCCAAAGACGTATATCCTCACGCTAAGGCGAATTTTGGATCTTTAAAGCTTCAAAGATTAAGGCTTGATTCATTTTCAATTTTGCATAGATTTTCAGGCCTTGTGGGGCTTCAAATTGTTTGTTTGATTTAGGTGAGCACTTGAAATCTTATTATTGGGTGAAGCTTTCGACTATTCAGGTGCCAATACTTCAAAACCGTGACGCTGGCGATACCTTAATGTCTTCCCAATTTAATTACACGGAAGCTACTAGAAAAGACTAGAAACCCAACAATCCCAACTAAACCGCTAAGTCAATATTTATTAAGCAAAAAAATATTTACATGCGAAGGGAGAATAAGCAAACAACGAGAACACATGAGTTTTTGAAAGAATACGAGTACTCTACGTTTAGCATAGTAACTTATAATTAACCCTATCATTTCTCGTCCTCATTTAAGAGACTTAGCCTAATGTGAAGTTAAGGAATCAAAGCTAAGTGCTCAATACGCACGGTCGAGTAAAAAATTACTCTTATTCTCGCCATCGGAAAACCTACATTCGTGTCTTCAAACACTTATAAAACATGAGAAAATTTTTAAAATTTGGCCATTTTTAGCCTTATTTTGCAATAAAACGATAAACAAAAAGATAAACTTTGTAAAGCGTGAAGGTTTGGCAAGGCAAGTATCTATTCACCCCCCCATACTAAAATTAAACATTGTCCTCAATGTTTCGAGTCTAGGGGTGCAAACACCCCCATACTAGAGACGTAGTCGAATGCCTAATCTAGCATGGAAAGGGTGTAACCGTTAAATTTAAAGCCGTTTATGAAGTGTGCTAAAAACCTAAGGTTGGAACATCAAAAGGATACATCATGGATATTGAGAAATTCTTCAAAGCAAACGATCGAGTGCTCCCATAAAACGAACACGAGAGGCTCCAATCGTGAAGATCATTATCATCTAAAAAACATAATTCACAAACAACCACGGAACAAAGGTTGGAAGGGCACAAATCCCCACACGTTACTACATTAGAAAGAGATAATATGTACATAGGATAAGCATGGGACTCCCCCACGAGGCACCTCGTTTTTGATTACCGAGTCATGAGCTCGACTCGATCCCCTCAATACTAATTATCATTGGGGAAGGTGATTTGGTCGAGGTAGTTCAAGGATGGAACTTCCCCGCCAACGTAGTGCTTCAACCTATGTCCATTCACCTTGAAATTGGGGCCATCATTTTGAGCTAGCTCGATGGTCCCATAAGGAAAAACTTGAGTCACAGTGAATGGACCAGACCAACGGGATTTCAACTTACCGGAAAGGATTTTCAAACGAGAATTAAGAAGCAAAACTTGATCCCCAATGTTAAAAACCCGGTTTTTAATTTTAGAATCATGCAACTTTTTAGTCTTTTTTTTATAAATCAATGAATTTTCATAAGCAATGTCCCTCAATTCATCCAATTCATTTAATTTCATTTTCCGGTGTTTTCCCGCGGTCTCCATGTCATCATTACAATGCTTAAGGGCCCAATAAGCCTTGTGTTCCAATTCAATTGGCAAGTGAAAATTTTTTCCAAACACAAGCTTATAGGGAGTGCACCCAATGGGCGTCTTATGAGCGGTCCTAAAGGCCCATAAAGCATCGTCCAACTTATCCGACCAAGATTGTCGGTTTTCCCCAACGGATCTTTCCAAGATCCTCTTCAACGCTGGGTTTAAAACCTCGACTTGCCCGCTGATATGAGCAAAAACTCATATCAATTTATCAACAAATCACCCTAAAACACAAGAAAAATACTTAAACTTTATGCTATAAAGCGGAATTATGTGGTATGTTTTGTGTTTGTGTTCAAATAGGTAAGAAGGATGCATTTTCAAGCAAACAAAGGAAAATCAAGCTTAATTTGATGAAAAAGACAAAGAAGGATCAAAAGTGACAAGACTTTGAAGACAAAGGACCTATCTTGACAATCTGCCAAAGTTGAAGGACCAATAGTGTAAATATGACAAAGTCAATATCAAAGTCAAATCTGGTCAAATCTCAAGTCAACCAAGTCAAAGGAGGTTTTTGATCAAGTTTGCAAGTGGAAGGACTTAAATTGCCAAAAGAATGAAGTTACTAGCTCAAAATTACATTCTACCAAGTTAAGGGACTGTTTCTGCCATTTTTGGAAAGTCATGTTGAGCTTAATCCGTGTGAACCAATATCAGCCAATGGGAAGTGAGAAAACAAGTGACAAGGATCACCAAATCAGTTTATTAAATATCCACTCAGCCGCCAGCATTAATTGGCCAAATCTGAACAGTGTTGCGCACTAACTTCTTTCTCAGCCAATTAAAACGCAACATGCAATAAACAGATTTATCCACTTTGGATAATGATCTGTGTGCTTCTCCTTTATCCAATGACAAGGTGACACTTGTTATCTTCTTCAACGGAAATTTCCAGGATCAAGTTTGAGCTAGAGGCAATTTCAGAAGATGATGTAAACATCAAAAGTGATCGTTTTCAAGAGACGAATACAATGGTCACAGTCAATTAACATGAAATCATCCCAATCAAAAAACCCCAAACTTGTTCTTCACCTGCAAAATTTAATTGAGCAGAATGATACACGTGGAAACTTCTGATTGGTTCTAACACGTCACCAACCCAACCACTTCACATCTGCAGTCTATAAATACCTTAGTTTAGCTCTCATTTCATGTATTGTAGAAAAGTGTGAAATCACACACACTTTTATTTTTTCTCTCTTCTCAGCTTAGTTGTAGCTTAACAACTCAAGAGTCTGACAAACTCTTGAGTCTGTTAGTAGTTGTAACAAACTTACCAGTATTTGTAACTACTTACTCAATTCAATCAATAAAAATTCATTTCATCCTTCTTCATCACTGTTCATACTTGCACCATTGTTATCCTGTTGCTGTTATTAGTTAGTTATGATCATCACTTGATCATAATGAGCTATTTGTGAAGATTGTAGCTGTTGTACCTGTCCTTTTCATCCAATTCCAGTTCTAGCAGATTTTGAAGCATTTCAGTCCATTAATGGAGATTTGGTGATAGATAGCTGTTGATTGGTAGCTGTTTGATGTGTTCTAGTGCTAAGGTGGTGGTTAGCACTAGTTTAGAGAGCTCAGCGCTCCTCTACTCCCCAAAGGAGGCCTAAGCTAAAAGGTCTTACTTTCTGAGTTTCTAGTTCCACTAAAGTGTTGAATGCATGCTTTATTCCTAGTTAAATCTTGATTGATTGCATGATAAAAGTTGTTTAGCTTGTATTTGATCTGATTTCAGTGATTTTGTAGCTTAAGTGTAGCTTAATCTTGCTTATAGCCTTAGAACTTGTCCTGTTTTTCACATTTCATCAGTCCTTTTAGCTTTATAAGTCATTGTGAGTTCTTGTTGGTTTAATTGCTTGTAACTAGTTCTAATACACTCCTTTCTAGCTAGTAAACTTAGTGTGATATCACTTTTCATTCAGTCTAAACATTTCCTTTTAAATCATTCATAAAAGTTTGGAAAATATTAGATAAGTGGTGTTTGGTTATAGCTTGTAATTGTTTTTCATGTGTTAGTTTTTGGAAAACTTTGGTTCATTTCTAGTCACTAGGTCATTACAACAGTCTTTCAATCATTTTCTAGTCAAGGTTTTGGTCAAAAAGGCAATTGGTTATAAAAAAGGTTTGGGTCAGTTTTATTCAAGTATCTTTTCAGAAACTATTGATTTTCATTTGACTGGCATTTCTTTGTTACTTGATGAAATCTTTTCAAACCATTGCTCATTTCTCACTCAACATATGAACTTTGAATGTGTATAAGGAAATTGTATAGTATCCAATATTGAGTAAGAAATAAGCAAAAGTATAAGCACTAGAGCAAATGCAATTCCCTGTAGTGAAATCCAAACTGATTTCTCATATCTCATTTTCCACTTCATAAAATAGCTGGTTTTCTTTCACATTTTTATTCCAATAGTGTTCCTGGATAAATTTTAAGATTTTGAGCTTTTTGAAAATTCTGGTCAATGAAAGTCAACATAAGCACAATTTTGGCTTATTTTCAGATTCAGGGCTTATTACTTGATCATTTTCTTTGAGACTTGATTTCCCGTCTTTCTTTTGAGCTGTTTAACAAGAATTTTCATTAAAATCAAGTAGTGCAAGTCTAGCTTAATTGGTAGCTTAATTTAAGCTTATTGAATTTAGCTTATCAGAGTTCTAGTCATTTTCAGCTAGAATTCCTTGGATAGGTCAAGGTTATTTTCAATTTTAAGTCGTTTGCAACTGCTTTGAGCAAATTTGGTTGAGAAATAAGCTCAAACGAGCTTATTGAAGTCTTGAACCCGTTTTTGGTAAAATAGTTTTAAAAATTGCTTTTTAGTCCTTGTAGTATTAATCAATTTTTAAATCAAGCTAATCTTCCAATTTTTTTAGGGTTTTCAAAAATTCAGTCCTTGCAATTTCAGATTTGTTCAAAATTAGTTAGTTAGTTTTCAATTAGTTGAAAATTAGTTACTTTGTTTGAATAGTTTTCATATTGAGTCCATTTAGTTTACTTATTTTGCATAGTCAGTCCTTTGACTTTTTGACTTACATATTTGGCATTTATATTTCATAGAATTTACATTTTCAGTCCTTATAGTTTGTGGAATTTACATTTAGCATTTTACTTGAATAAAAACTTGGTATTTGCACTTTGTTTTACATATAAATAGACGGTATTTTTTATTTTGGCAAGGCTTTGTTTGAATTAGCAATAGAAAATCCACAAAACTTTACCAACCAAAAACAATTAAAAACTCGATCTTGTTAGGCCTTTCAATTTGTTAAGAATTGAGAAAAACGAACTTCAACTATACACATTTCAAATGGCGCCGCTGCCGGTTCTTTGACTTTACGAGAGACTATCGATTGACGGTTTTCATTGGCTTTTGGGATCCGTTCACCTAGTGAACGTTATTTTTTACGTATCATAAATAAAAAACAAATAAAAAATCAAAAATATAAAAATATATAAAAACTAAAAAATTAACAAAACAATTCTTTTCCTAAAGGATTGACCAAACAAATTAAAAAATTCAAAAAGCAATCTTTTTCCTAAGAGATTGCACCCAAAAATATATATTATTGGATTCTGGTTTTTATGTACATATAGTATTTTCTCTTAAAAACTCATAAATACAAAAATATTTTCCATATATTATTATAAGTAAATACGTATACGTATAAGAACAACCAATTCACATATTCTCCATAAGTATTGCCAAGGCAATACACCATGTTGAGGGGCGTTCCGGTCCTTGACACGTGTATCGATCAAACAAAATAAAGCAAGAATAGATAAATACTTCCAATAAGCTCAAATTCGATGAATACAAACAATTAAGTGAATAGAAAGGCGATGTGCTATAAAATGACATCTAAGGGTCAATAGGTACTTAAGTTCGCGCCACCTAACCCCCCGTTCACTTATGAGTATTCTAAGAAGGAAGGCTTCATTGGGGGTCTTGCACCCAAGTAGTACATACGTATATTATTATTTTCTTGTGGATATTTCATATTAAAACTCGAAGAGGATAATCCTTTTCTCTTCAAAGTCACACGAGAGCTTCTCTCTCATTCCTCGTATTGAGTTGCATGCTCACTCACGGGCGTGCACAAATACCGATTGGTGTAAAACCCCTTCCTCTGAAAAGGAAGAAAAAGAGAAAGAGTAAGAACACCACCGTCCATCAAGCCGATCACGAGAATCGTGCTTTGATTCATCCACAACAAGAAGCCATGGCTGTTGATAATCGTTCTATGATGGAACGTTTGCAATCCAATGTTCACGGATATGCCGATGCTATCAAGATTCCCGACATTCCCGCAAATTCATTTGAGCTAAAAACGGGTATGATTACCTTGGTTTCAAACACACCTTTCTATGGTTACAAGAATGATAATCCTCATGATCACCTTAAGAGATTCCTTGCTCTTTGCAATACCATTAAGAACAATGGAGTTCCACATGATGCTATTAAGTTGATAATGGTGCAATTTTCACTAGAGGGATCCGCTAAGCATTGGTTAGACACACAACCACCCGATAGTATCACCACATGGGATGGTTTCACCACTAAGTTTTTGAACAAGCTCTTTCCCCCATCTAAGACCACGACTTTGAGGAACTTAATTATAGGCTTTTAAAAAAAACCTAGTCAAACCTTTAGTGATGCTTGGGAGGAGTTTAGAGAGTTATTGAGGAGATGCCCTAACCATGGATTAGATGAAGTTCACCAAATCAATACTTTCTATGATGGCCTTAAACCTCATCACCAAGATTCACTCTATGCTTCCGCGGGAGGGAATATTCTTCTTAAATCCATTCAAAAGGCTTTGGATATCATTGAGACCAAAGCAATGGTTCAAACAAACACTCAATTTGAAGAAAGGGTTCATGTTATCCAAAACAATTCTCAAACACCTTGTGATAACCAATTTCTCAAGTGTCACCAAGAGATCATTCAAAAGATAGATATGGATCATGAGGTGAGTCTTAAGGCACACCAAGAAATGATTCAAGCTATTAAGAGCCTTTCATTGAACAATTTCAAATGATGTACATGCCATTACTCTTTCTTGTGTAACTTGTGGAGGTCCCCATTCCTATGAACAATGTGATAAGGTGCAAGGTTATCAAGGGGAATGTTATGCTTACCAAGAGGAACATCGTGAACAATTCAAGCCAAATATCATCCCAATAACCTTTCTTACAAGTCCCAAAATTACCTTACTCCACCGGGATTTCCACCCCAACCACCCACCCAACTTCAACAAAATCCTCCTCAAGTGGTACAAAGAAATCAGGTCAAATACCACCTTACCAAGGGAATAACTACAAGGCACCCAATCATTTTCAACCTAAAGGAAATAACTTTTATCCACCAAACCAAGGATTTAATGCACCACCTCCACCTTATCCACAACAAGGTTTTTATCAAGGGAATGTGCAACCTAACACCATGGATTTGATCCTTCAAAAGCTTACTTCTTATGAGAAACAAATGAAAGATGCTCAAGAGGAAAATAACAAGAAATTTGCTCTTCTTCAAAACCAAATTATGTATAATAAAAGACCACAAGGAGCTTTACCATCTAACACACAAACAAATCCAAGGGCAAATGTCAATTCTATTACAACAAGAAGTGGAAAGACAACAAAGGATCCTTCACCTCCTAAACCTCCTATTGTTCCATCCAATTTTGTTCCTATATGTGACAAGCCTTCTACCTCTACTTCACCACCTCAAAATGCTCCCATTCAATCAAACACACCTTCTCAACCTATTTTTATCCTTTACCTTCCACAACTCCCAATGAAGAAGCTAACAAAGACAAATCTTCCACTACAACACCTACTCCACCTACACCAAAACCAACTCTTCCATATCCTTCAAGGTTGAAAAAGGACAAGTTAAAGAACAAGGATGACATCCAAGTCTCAAATTTCTTAAGGATGTTCAAGCAACTTAACATCAACATATCCTTTGCGGAAGCTCTTGCTTATATGTCAAAGTTTCCTAAGATGTTCAAGGATTTACTCTCAAACAAGGAAAAATTGGTTGATTTGCCCAACACATCCCTTAATGAAAATTGTTCCGCCGTGCTACTTAAAACCGTACCAACAAAACTTGGAGATCCAGGGCGCTTCTTGATACCTTGTAATTTTCCCGGTGTAGAAAATTGCATGGCTTTGGCGGATCTAGGGGCAAGCATAAACCTCATGCCTTTATCGGTTTGGAAAAAACTCTCTCTTCCCGAGATCACTCCCACTAGGATGACCCTTGAATTAGCCAACCGAACCATAGCTTACCCCATAGGTATAGCGGAGGATGTGTTTGTAGGTGTGGATAAGTTTACATTTCTGGCCGACTTTGTAGTGGTTGATTATGACATGGATCCTGGAGTTCCTTTGATTGTTGGTAGACCGTTTTTGAGAACGGGTCGTACTTTGATAGATGTGGCGGAAGGAGAACTAATTATGAGAGTAGAGGATGAGAAAGTGGTGTTTAAGTTAGGGAAAGTTTGTGATAGGAAAGAGGTTAAGGAGTCTAGACCGTGTGAGACTATTAACATAGTTGATGTGCTAGATGAGGTGTGTGATGAACACTTTCTTGATGCTTTCAAGAGTACTAGTGATGAAATGCCCCATGTTGAAACCGTGGCCTTAATTGCTCCCTCTTTAACACCTTTTGGAGAGAGTGATTTCCTCTTGGAGGAATTTGAGTCAAACTTTCTTGGTGATGATGATTCTCCCATTAATTGGGAAGAAGATATTCTTACTATCCAAAAGTTGCTCAATGAGGACCCTATTCCTTCTCCTACTCCACAAGAAGTTACTCATGAGGGTCCTTCCATAGTAAAACCTTCCATAGAGAGTCCACCTCCAATTGAACTTAAGGACCTTCCATCCCACTTAGAGTATGCTTTCTTAGAGGGCAAAGACCAATTAACCGTGATCATTGCTAAAGAGTTGAAAGAGGATGAAAAGGAGCAACTCATTGAAGTCCTTAAGAAACACAAGAAAGCCTTAGCATGGAAAATATCCGACATAAGGGGAATTGATCCACATTTTTGTACACACAAAATCCTTATGCAGGATGATTACAAACCCGCCATTCAAAATCAACGAAGGGTTAACCCAAAAATCCATGTGGTCATTAAGAAGGAGGTGATTAAACTCCTTGATGCGGGTATGATTTACCCCATTTCCGACTCTCCATAGGTTAGCCCGGTACATTGTGTTCCAAAGAAGGGTGGAATCACCGTAGTGCCTAATGAGAACAATGAGCTTATTCCTACGAGACTTGTTACCGGTTGGAGAGTTTATATTGACTATTGGAAACTCAATAAGGCTACTAGGAAAGACCATTTCCCATTACCTTTTATGGATCAAATGCTTGAACGCTTAGCGGGGAATGAGTACTATTGCTTTCTTGATGGCTTTTCGGGTTATTTCCAAATACCCATTAACCCTAAGGATCAAGAAAAGACCACATTCACTTGTCCCTACGGTACATTTGCTTACAAGAGGATGCCTTTTGGCTTATGTAATGCACCGGGGACGTTTCAAAGGTGCATGATGGCGATTTTCCATGACATGATAGAGCAAACTATGGAGGTTTTATGGATGATTTTTCTGTCTTTGGAAATTCATTTACCTCATGTCTCACCAATCTAGAGAGAATGCTTAAGCGTTGTGAGGAAACACGTTTAGTGCTTAATTGGGAGAAATGTCACTTTATGGTGAAAGAGGGAATTGTTTTAGGACACAAAATATCCAACAAGGGACTAGAGGTGGATCGAGCTAAAATTGATGTGATTGCTAAGCTTCCCCCACCCACGTCGGTTAAAGTTGTGAGGAGTTTCTTAGGTCATGCGGGATTTTATAGGCGCTTTATACAAGATTTTTCTAATATAGCTAGACCGATGACTCACCTCTTGGAAAAAGAGGCTCCTTTCATTTTTAACCAAGATTGTTTGGACTCTTTTGAGACTCTTAAGGAGAAATTGACAAAGGCTCCCGTTTTGGTTTCTCCAAATTGGGAATTACCTTTTGAGCTTATGTGTGACGCTAGTGATTATGCGGTGGGGGCCGTTTTAGGACAAAGAGTGAATAAGCTTTTTCAACCTATACACTATGCGAGTAAAACCATGACCGGTGCACAACTTCATTACACTACCACGGAAAAAGAGTTGCTTGCTATAGTCTATGCTTTTGAGAAATTTAGACCATACCTTGTGCTATCCAAAACCATAGTGTATACGGATCATTCCGCTCTCAAGTATCTCATGACAAAACAAGATGCTAAGCCTAGGCTTTTGAGATGGGTTTTATTGCTTCAAGAGTTTAAGATAGAAATTCTTGATAAGAAAGGAGCCGAGAATTTAGCGGCGGATCACTTGAGTAGACTTGAGCATCCTTTTCAAAGAGATTTTCCACATCAAGAAATCAATGACTCTTTTCCATTAGAGGAGCTCATGTCTATCTCTTCCCAAGAGGATGCCACTCCTTGGTTTGCGGATATCACAAACTATCTTGTGGGAAATGTGCTTATTGAGGGTCTTACTTACCAACAAAAGAAGAAATTTCTTAAGGAAGTTAAGTACTACTTTTGGGATGATCCTTATCTTTTTAGGCAATGTGCGGACCAAATCATTAGACGGTGTGTAGATGGGCCCGGGGCATTTAAGATCTTAGAAGCATGTCATAAAGGACCTACGGGTGGACATTTTGGGCCTAACTATACCGCCAAGAAAGTCTTTGATTCGGGTTACTATTGGCCTTCCATTTACAAAGATGCCCATGAGATGGTGAAATTTTGTGACGTGTGTCAAAGACAATGAAAAATTACGCAACGTGATGAGATGCCACAAAATTTTATTCAAGAGTGTGAGGTTTTTGATGTATGGGGCATAGACTTCATAGGACCTTTTCCATCTTCTAAGGGAAACAAGTATATACTTGTGGCGGTGGATTATGTGTCCAAATGGGTAGAGGCTAAAGCCTTACCTACCAATGATGCTAGAGTTGTTGTGAAGTTCTTAAAGCAATTGTTTGCTAGATTTGGTGTACCTCGGGCCATCATAAGTGATCGTGGTACGCACTTTTGTAATGATCAATTCACGAGAGTTATGAAGAAATATGGAGTTAATCATAGACTTTCTACCACGTATCACCCTCAAACCAATGGTCAAACCGAGGTCAGAAATCGTGGTTTAAAGAGAATTTTAGAGAGAACAGTGGGAGAGCATCGAGCTTCTTGGTCGGATAAGCTTGATGATGCTTTGTGGGCTTTTAGGACGGATTTTAAGACACCAATTGGTTGTAATCCTTATAGGCTTGTCTATGGTAAAGCGTTCCACCTTCCATTCGAGTTAGAACACAAGGCATCTTGGGCTCTCAAGTGGGCTAACTTTGATTTAAACCAAGCCGGTTCACATAGGAAAGATCAACTTAATGAGATGGATGAATTGAGAGCCAATGCCTATGAAAATTCTTTGCTTTACAAGGAAAAGACTACGAAATTGCATGATGCTAAAATCAAGAACCGTGAGTTCAAAGTTGGAGAGCCGGTTCTCCTCTTTAACTCAAGGTTGAAACTTTTTGCGGGCAAGCTTAAGTCGAGATGGTCTGGTCCATTCACTATTGCTCAAGTGTTTCCATATGGAACTATTGAGTTGTCACAACCCGATGGTCCAAATTTTAAAGTGAATGGTCACCGTGTGAAACATTATTTTGGGGAGGACATTTCCGTTGAAATGGTCCAAGAGATCCCCATTTTCCCCATGAATTAATTCATTGAGGGACGAGTCGAGCTAGAGACTCATTAACTCAAGCATCGTATAACTAGGTTTAGAGTGTTTTAGGTTAGCAATAAGGGTATAGACTTTGAGATAAGTGTAGGGGAGACCTTATTTTGTCTTCATATTGTTTGTAGGGTTGCTCACTCATTTCATGCTTTGGAGCTTATGGAGGAGACCCTTGTATCCGGTTCACTTCGTTACTATTGTGATCTTTCATTGACACCTTGTGCTTAAACATGAATTCACTAATAGTTGTCCTTTCCTTAACTTGGGTTAAGCGAAGTCTATTCATTGTCATAAGTGTAGGGGAAGTTTTTATACTTCCATGCTCTTAAACATTGAGGACAATGTTTAGTTTAAGTGTAGGGGGTTCTTCTATCGAAGTGACCTTACCTAGAACTTTTCATTGTCTTTCATGATAACTTGGAAAATTAATTTTTCAAACGTTTTTCAACTTTTTGATCTACTTTGGCCACCAAAAATATGCATTCATATTTTTTTGCATTAATCAATTTTCATTTGCATAATACATTTGCATTGTATATATTTCTTCTTTTAATTTTCATCAAAAATATATAAAAGGAAAAAATATAATAAAAACATGGTTTAACGAATTTAGACTTCTTTGACATATTAGGCCCGCCATGGATATTTTGACTCAACCCGAATTTGCTTATCTTAGCATTCTCTAGCTAGTATCCTTAACCATGTAATCCTTCATTGGTCTATTAGGCTAAGCATCCACCAATCTCATTATTTGATATTTTAAATTTATGGAGAATGGGAACTGATAGAGTTGAAGCAAGTATAAAAGGGCTAGATAAACTTCATGATAATTACTTGTGGCTAAACCCTTCTCTTCTCTACCTCTAATTTCTGCGCATGTGTATATGTTAATAAATAATCAAGAACGGTTTTAATTGGTTTGTAATCTCTTATGCATTTTTGTCTAATCATTCACGGTTGGTATAAGTACATCTTAAGATTCTAAGTTAGAACGGTTTATGTGTACTAGACTTATGTCATGCTCAATATTTAGCGGGTGTTTTTCCTTTTATTATTTTCTACTTTCTTTGTGAGGAATAAAGAAAAATAAGAGCGGCTTATGAAAAAAAATGAGTGGCTAGAAAAAAAGAGAAAAAGAAAAGAAAAGAAAAAAAATATATACAAGACTCCCAAGAGGGGCAGTGTGGTGTTAATTATAGTGACTATTGAGTTCCAATATTACCTTGACGGGTTGCGGGGATTCAGAAGATTGCTCCAATCCAATATTACCTTGACGGGTTGCGGGGTTGAAGATCCAAAGTCTCAAAAAGATGACGGATGTAAATTATTGCGTGAGTTTTATTCTTCTTTCCTTAGCGAGTGTGTAGCTACTTATGAAAGCATGACATGAGGATTTTACACATAAGGCAAATGACTTATTACTCTTGAAACGGACTTATATTAATTGTGAGCGGTTTTTGAAGTAATGGATGAGAGGATTTCTTAGGATTAAAACCGTGCTTCCTTATTTTTGAATTTTACATTTCTTATACTTCACGCTTGAAATAATGACAAATTTGCTCACAAGCAATTTGCTCAAATAATAACCTATTCCACATTTAATTGTCATGAATAAGTTGATACACTTTTTACTTGTGAATACAATGATCCTATTTTTAAGTTTGGTATGGGGAAATTGAAACTTGAGGGTGATAAATGTCCATGGTACCCAAGCCCTAATCAAAGTCATTGAATTTCTTCATGAGTTATTTCCATCAAAACCATTTCAAGAAAAACCAAAAAGATATAGATATAATTGTATTTTGTTCATTGCATTGTACAAAAATCCAAATCATGCATCATTTAGTATAGAGTAGTGTAGATGCATTCCATAATGGCCAATGTGGATTAATTATGAGGAGAATG
Source organism: Glebionis coronaria (assembly GCA_025667525.1). Lineage (NCBI taxonomy): Eukaryota > Viridiplantae > Streptophyta > Magnoliopsida > Asterales > Asteraceae > Glebionis > Glebionis coronaria. The sequence continues at coordinate 92,460 of JANFOE010000938.1, forward strand.
TAAATTTGTGCTTTAATACATAGCATTGCATGAGGACATGACAATGTTCAAGTGTAGGGGATTTAATATGAGCAAAAACTCATATCAATTTATCAATAAATCACCCTAAAACACAAGAAAAATACTTAAACTTTGTGCTATAAAGCGGAATTATGTGGTATGTTTTGTGTTTATTCTCAAATAGGTAAGAAGGATGCATTTTCAAGCAAACAAAGGAAAATCAAGCTTAATTTGATGAAAAAGACAAAGAAGGATCAAATGTGACAAGACTTTGAAGACAAAGGACCTATCTTGACAATCTACCAAAGTTGAAGGACCAAGAGTGTAAATATGACAAAGTCAAGATCAAAGTCAAATCTGGTCAACTCTCAAGTCAACCAAGTCAAAGGAGCTTTTTGATCAAGTTTGCAAGTGGAAGGACTTAAATTGCCAAAAGAATGAAGTTACTAGCTCAAAATTACATTCTGCCAAGTTAAGGGACTGTTTCTGCCATTTTTGGAAAGTCATGTTGAGCTTAATCCGTGTGAACCAATATCAGCCAATGGGAAGTGAGGAAACAAGTGACAAGGATCACCAAATCAGTTTATTAAATATCCACTCAGCCGCCAGCATTAATTGGCCAAATCTGAACAGTGTTGCGCACTAACTTCTTTCTCAGCCAATTAAAACGCAACATGCAATAAACAGATTTATCCACTTTGGATAATGATCTGTGTGCTTCTCCTTTATCCAATGACAAGGTGACACGTGTTATCTTCTTCAACGGAAATTTCCAGGATCGAGTTTGAGCTAAAGGCAATTTCAGAAGATGATGTAAACATCAAAAGTGATCGTTTTCAAGAGACGAATACAATGGTCACAGTCAATTAACATGAAACCATCCCAATCAAAAAACCCCAAACTTGTTCTTCACCTGCAAAATTTAATTGAGCAGAATGATACACGTGGAAACTTCTGATTGGTTCTAACACGTCACTAACCCCAACCACTTCACATCTGCAGTCTATAAATACCTTAGTTTATCTCTCATTTCATGTATTGTAGAAAAGTGTGAAATCACACACACTTTTAGTTTTTCTCTCTTCTCAGCTTAGTTGTAGCATAACAACTCAAGAGTCTGACAAACTCTTGAGTCTGTTAGTAGTTGTAACAAACTTACCAGCATTTGTAACTACTTACTCAATTCAATCAATAAAAATTCATTTCATCCTTCTTTATCACTGTTCATACTTGCACCATTGTTATCCTATTGCTGTTATTAGTTAGTTATGATCATCACTTGATCATAATGAGCTATTTGTGAAGATTGTAGCTGTTGTACCTGTCATTTTCATCCAGTTCCAGTTCTAGCAGATTTTGAAGCATTTCAGTCCATTAATGGAGATTTGGTGATAGATAGCTGTTGATTGGTAGCTGTTTGATGTGTTCTAGTGCTAAGGTGGTGGTTAGCACTAGCTTAGAGAGCTCATCGCTCCTCTACTCCCCAAAGGAGGCCTAAGCTAAAAGGTCTTACTTTCTGAGTTTCTAGTTCCACTAAAGTGTTGAATGCATGCTTCATTCCTAGTTAAATCTTGATTGATTGCATGATAAAAGTTGTTTAGCTTGTATCTGATCTGATTTCAGTGATTTTGTAGCTTAAGTGTAGCTTAATCTTGCTTATAGCCTTAGAAGTTGTCCTGTTTTTCATATTTCATCAGTCCTTTTAGCTTTATAAGTCATTGTGAGTTCTTGTTGGTTTAATTGGTTGTAACTAGTTCTAATACACTTCTTTCTAGCTAGTAAACTTAGTGTGATATCACTTTTCATTCAGTCTAAACATTTCCTTTTAAATCATTCATAAAAGTTTGGAAAATATCAGATAAGTGGTGTTTGGTTATAGCTTGTAATTGTTTTTCAAGTGTTAGTTTTTGGAAAACTTTGGTTCATTTCTAGTCACTAGGTCATTACAACAGTCTTTCAGTCATTTTCTAGTCAAGGTTTTGGTCAAAAAGGCAATTGGTTATAAAAAAGGTTTGGGTCAGTTTTATTCAAGTATCTTTTCAGAAAGTGTTGATTTTCATTTGACTGGCATTTCTTTGTTACTTGATGAAATATTTTCAAACCAGTGCTCATTTCTCACTCAACATATGAACTTTGAATGTGTATAAGGAAATTGTACAGTATCCAATACTGAGTAAGAAATAAGCAAAAGTATAAGCACTAGAGCAAATGCAATTCCCTGTAGTAAAATCCAAACTGATTTCTCATATCTCATTTTCCACTTCATAAAATAGCTGATTTTTTTTCACATTTCTATTCCAATAGTGTTCCTGGATAAATTTTTAGATTTTGAGCTTTTTGAAAATTCTGGTCAACGAAAGTCAATATAAGCACAATTTTGGCTTATTTTCATATTCAGGGCTTATTACTTGATCATTTTCTTTGAGACTTGATTTCCCGTCTTTCTTTTGAGCTGTTTAACAAGAATTTTCATTAAAATCAAGTAGTGCAAGTCTAGCTTAATTGGTAGCTTAATTTGAGCTTATTGAATTTAGCTTATCAGAGTTCTAGTCATTTTCAGCTAAATTCCTTAGATAGGTCTAGGTTATTTTCAATTTTAAGTCGTTTGCAACTGGTTTGAGCAAATTTGGTGGAGAAATAAGCTCAAACGAGCTTATTGAAGTCTTGAACCCGTTTTTGGTAAAATAGTTTTAAAAATTGCTTTTTAGTCCTTGTAGTATTAATCAGTTTTTAAATCAAGCTAATCTTCCAATTTTTTTAGGGTTTTCAAAAATTCAGTCCTTGCAATTTCAGATTTGTTCAAAATTAGTTAGTTAGTTTTCAATTAGTTGAAAATTAGTTACTTTGTTTGAATAGTTTTCATATTGAGTCCATTTAGTTTACTGATTTTGCATAGTCAGTCCTTTGACTTTTTGACTTTACATATTTGCCATTTATATTTCTTAGAATTTACATTTTCAGTCCTTATAGTTTGTGGAATTTACATTTAGCATTTTACTTGAATAAAAACTTGGTATTTGCACTTTGTTTTACATATAAGTAGACGGTATTTTTTATTTTGGCAAGGCTTTGTTTGAATTAGCAATAGAATATCCAAAAAACTTTACCAACCAAAAACAATTAAAAACTCGATCTTGTTAGGCCTTTCAATTTTTTATGAACTGAGAAAAACGAACTTCAACTATACACATTTCACCCACTCGTTTGTGGGTGATAAGCCATAGAAAGGCGATGTGTAACCCCATATTTCTTTAGGACCCTTTCGAATTGGTCGTTACAAAAATGGGTTCCACGATCGCTTATGATCGCACAAGGGGTTCCAAACCGAGAAAACAAGCTCTTCAAAAACATAACTACCACACGAGCATCATTGGTGGGCAAAGCCTTAGCTTCCACCCACTTAGATAGGTAGTCAACCGCAACAAGGATGTACTTATTACCATGAGATGATGGGAACGGCCCCATAAAGTCGACGCCCCAAACGTCAAAGATCTCACACACTTGGATGATATTTTGTGGCATTTCATCTTTTTGTGAGGCTTTTCCTTGTCGTTGGCATGAGTCACATGACTTCACAAGTGCATGTGCATCTCGGTAAATAGTAGGCCAAAAGAAGCCGGCATCAAACACCTTCTTAGCCGTGAGATTAGCACCATGGTGACCACCCGTGGGTCCCTCATGACAAGCTCTAAGGATATTAGAAGCTTCGGTGCCGAATACACAACGTCGGATGATTTGATCCGCACAAGTTCGAAACAAGTAAGGGTCGTTCCAAAAGTAGAACTTGACGTCACGAAAGAATTTTCGTTTTTCTTGAGTCGTCATACCCTTGATGATGAAGTTGCCCGCATGGTAATTTGCGATGTCCGCAAACCATGGGGTGGAAGAATCAAGCTTAGAATTCACTACACCAAGTGTCTCGAGCGGAAATGTTTCGGTGATTTCCTTGGGCTCGTAAACACTTTGGTGAGGATCTTCCAAACGAGAAAGATGATCGGCCGCTAGATTCTCGGCTCCTTTTTTGTCAACAATTTTGTGATCAAATTCTTGAAGGAGGAGAATCCAACGAAGTAATCTTGGCTTTGCATCTTGTTTAGCCATAAGATACTTGATAGCCGAATGATCCGTATACACGATGCATTTCGTCAAGACGAGATAAGGTCAAAATTTCTCAAATGCATACACCACGGCAAGGAATTCCTTCTCCGTTGTAGTGTATTTTAGTTGAGCCTCGGTCATCGTCTTGCTAGCATAGTATGACAATCCGTCAATTTATGGTTGATATTTTATTCTCAATATTTATTTGAAAACATTATTTTAATGTTACAATATGAACTCACTTATTTTTGGGAAGTAATTTGGATTTACGTCTTGAAGTAGCATTGACTACGTCTAAACCGGAGGATTCAACGTTACGTGCTTACGTTTACATACACCGTTTTGGTGACAGTCCGACATTTCAGAAAATAAATTTGTCCGTGAATATTATTTTGGAGTTTTAAATTTGTTTTGGTTCATAAACTCACAAATTTACGAGAAGAGACTAGGATTTACGATTTTATTTTAGCGTCCTTTACGACTAAACCGGAAACCTTAGGATTACGTATTTACGTTTTCGAACTCCGTTTTTGATGAGACAATTTTTATTAGATTCGTTTTGTGCCGTTGACTCATAATTTATAAAAACGTTTTTAGAAAAACGACCCGAGGGCACGCAAATCGAGGAAACTAGAATCGAGGAGTACCCGTAAATTAGTGGAGATGAGACAAGTGGGACACTTGTCCCACCCCCACTCATAAATGGCCAAACTAAGCTACTAACACCATTTTGGTGTCAACTTTTCCTTAAAGACCAAGGACACTTGTCCTAGAAGTCTTCCAAAACCACTAAACACTTAAACAAGCTACTTTGAAACCATTTCTCACACATTACATGCAAAACCATCTATTCTCCCCTTTTCTCTCTCAAAAATCCGTCCCATATCACCCTAAAAACACCCATTTTGATCAAATCCAACCACAAAATCTCATGTTATTTCTACATATGATGATGTCCTTTTGAAGATATGAAGATTGGAGGTGATCTTAACTTATGAAAAAGGAGTTTTCATTAGGTTAAAGGGCTGATTTCATGGAGCTGTTCATCCATCCAAAGGACCTAAGAAGTTTCCTTGCTAAAGTTGAAGATTTGATAACAAGAACCAAGTCTTGTTCATCAAAAACCTCATCTTTTCATCACTAATGGTGGTATAGAGATTGTTCTTCCTATCCTTTTGTTATTTTGATTATGTAATCTTGTAATTTCTTTTTTTATGTATATGTATATGATGATGAATGATGATTAAAAATGTTATGTGGGGATTTGGTGTTGATAAATATGATTAAAAAGGTGAAAAACTATAAGAAACAAGGCTAAAATCTTGTTTAAATTTGATGGCTGTATAAAACAGTAAAGAAACATGTCATGAACTGGTAAAATGATGAAGTAGAATTGATATACAGTAAGCTATGAGTCTTGCACACATGTGAGAGTTGGCCATGCAATGGAATCATTGTAATAAGTAAGATATGATCAAAACAAGTTTAAGTTACAAATCTGAGTTCACTGTTTTGGACGATTTTTAGAAAATACTTAGAGGAAGATTCAACAGTAGCTATAGAAGAGTTAAATGGAGCACATATCATGTAGTTTATGCTTATAAAAATTTGAGCTTCTATCTCCATATAGAACTCTAGATATGGCAGTTTTGGTGAAGATGAAAATAAAAATCAGATTTTGGAAATTAAAGTATAATACTATTATATAAGCACTCAAAATTTAATAGCATAAAATATAAATTAAAACCCACTAACTTATATAATAAATTCATATAAATATGTACAATGGTAAATAAGTGGACATTTAATAAAAATGGTAACTTGTTAAGTTTTATAAGTTATAAAACTATAAACATGATTTTTACGACTTTTTCGGCTAACACCGTAAAATTACCGTTTTTGTTAAATAAAACTTAGATGGTTGGACCCGTCTAATGTAAACTTTCTAATACTTATATACTGATATATAAACATGTATAACAAGTAAAAACCGATAAGACCCGAACTATAGGACATACGGACGCTAACGGACTAAATTAACGTTATTGGACTAATAATACAACAAAAATGGACTAAAACACTTATAAACTTATTATTGGGCTTAACCCATTTAGGCCCAACTTGTAAAGTGTAGATACTGATAATATAAGTATAACATGGATTGATACAAGTTAAAGAACTTATAATAAGTTTATTGGACTTAAAACGCGTAAATAGGTAAAACTAGTAAACTAGTATAAAAGTTATCGACACATAACACAAAAATGAGTAAATGAGGATATGTAAACCCACTTGATCATCATATATATAAAATCATCATATGTATACATAATTGTTATTTTTATAAAGTCATTGGACAAACGTCTAAGACCGATTATTATTTGTCTAGGTTTCCGTGATTGAAGCACGTACCGTACGTCCGAATTGCGGATAACCCGCCTTCCCACATCAACGTGAGTTCATAGCCTCGCACTCTTTTAAATGTTTTATAAATGTTTTATAAACCCGCGAGGGAGATAACATGTTAGTTTTTATAAAATAGGACACCATTTGTCCCGATTGTTTGTTTATTGATTTTGGACCCGAATGATTGAATGACCCGATTGTATGACCCGATAAATGATTAAAGGACCCGATAGATGAAATTAAATGGATTATTAAAGTTAGGTTATGTCACTAAAAGTCCCATTAGCATGAATTGTGAACTACCGGGATTTGGTAGACGCTTATGCATTTAATAGTACTATTTGGGGACGATCACCCCAGTTCGCGCCTTGACGGTTGATCCCCGTCGTGCCACATTGATTGGTAAGCGAATTTATGTATGAGAAGATTTCCATAGCGTGACCTTTGTGACGACACGCTACTTTAGATGGGCAAAATTTGTATCAGGTTAGCTACCCGTTGTTGGTTTAGTAAGGTAACAATGTCATGCGGCTTATAATAATCCAAAAACTAACGAAATACTATTAGACGCTTCGAATTATGATGTATTGCCTGACTAGCAATACAGGGTCATACTATTGATATTATGTTCGTGTTTTGGTTTTCGTAACCATATTCATATAACGGATTTTATTTGAGTTTATACGACGTCATAAGACGTATTGTATGATGTTTTTACGACATTGGCTCGTATAATGATTTTTAAGGCAAATGCCTATATTATGATTTTCGATAAGGATTTGTATAAAAATGACTTTGGCTATTTTATGGCCTATTACAAAGATTTGTATAAAATGATTTTGGCTATTTTACGGCGTATTACAATGATTTGTACGAATTGATTTTTGGTACTAATTTTACACCAAAGTTATATTGATGGAATTTATTAAACTCTATGAATTCACTCGGCGTTATCGCTGACCTTTTCTTTTAACATGTTTTATCTCAGGTACTTGAAGGTAATTCTCGGGAAGACGACAAGAATTCATGGCCCGCACTTAAACAATATTTTTCCATTCAAATATTTTGTAAAACTTTGTATGAAATATAATGACTTGGGATCGATGTAACTTTGATATTTATGAATGGAAATGATTTATTATTAAACGACGCGATTTTTATGCGTTGTCTATGATGTGAGTAATGTGCTATCCCGTAACACCAACTAGTCTTCCGCTGTATTGAGTTGTATAAATTTGGGGGTGTTACAGTTTGGCATCAGAGCTCTCGTTATAGAGAACGAAAGATTTTTAAAACCAAGGTTTTGAATAAAACATTTCAAAATCTTTTAAATATACACATTTTTCTAAAAATGTCTAAAAATCTTTTGACTATAACGGTGCCGAAGAATTCCCGAGTTACCGACAAGGCCAAGACTGAGAAGTGTTATTTTAATATATATATAACTTGGATTATATATATATATATATATGATGTAATTTTATTACATGATTGTTTGATGATTATTTTGATTTTTATACGAGGTATTTATACGACGTAGATTGTCACAAGAAACCCTAAAATCCCCTAGTAAATTAATCGAAGCTATTCTCGTAGGAATTCTAGCTATCCTAGAACTAAACAAAGTTGTGGATATTTATGATCCCAACAAATGGTTGATATTCGTAGAAATGTAGATATTAGTTGATTGTTATATTGAAAAAGAATTGGCGAGATTAAAATCTGATATCGATGTCATGACGATCTTTCCATATAGAGTGGAGTTTGACAAAACGTTATCACCTAGAAAGATGTCATCTGATTCGTTGTCACCCAATTCTTAAATTTGAAATCGAAAGGGTGAATGTTGCACTTGAGGCTGTCATTGGAACCATTACCCAAAGGTCTCATGCCACTACTACCTTTCCGAGAAGTCTAGTTGAATGATCAAGTCCTTTCATACTAGTGACTCATTTGATAATTGTTGTTGTAAGAGCTATAGGATTGGAAATTAAGTGTTGATCATATCGAGCCTTTATTGCCCTTTTAAGGTTTATAAATAAGACTGAAAGTATTGGAGAATGAGGTAGAATATCGCATTGAGTATAAATTAGTTGAAACTTGAATGAAGTAAAATTTAACCTGTATGGAATATGAGATTGTTAATAGAAGTCGTTAAGTTCTGTAATTGAATTATAAGGTTTTAAATGATTGTTAGTTTGTGTTAAAGGTTGTTCCTAGGCCATTGTCCAATGATGAGGATGCCCAGTGTCCAATAAATAAATTGAAGAAATCTTCTTCTGAATTGGGACCGATGGATCTTCCGGGACAGGTGGGACACCTAATGACTCTTGTAGATTAGTATTCATTGTGGTATCTTTTAAAAATCCCTAACTTAACTGAGATATCAGTTGGTAGGATGAGTTCTGAGAATTGTATGACATAGTGACACGTAATGTGTTACGGTACAATTTTGACTTGTTTGTGATTAATGAAAAGACTACCTTTGATTGCTAAATTCTACATGTATCGATGTTATCTATCTTTTCTTGCTTCTTCCTAATGCTCGCATTAGTGATGCAACCATTGAACAAGTACTCATCTTGATTTGAGTTACGTTGTAGATTATTCTTTTTGAGTGCCATCGAGGTTATGAACCTCATGATTAATTGGCTAAGCTCATTTCCTATTATATCGTAGTTAGTTTTGGGTGAACAACTCTTCATCACTCTTTTGCAGATCACACATTGTTTTTATAAAGATAAAACAGTATTCCTTGAGAAAATTGAATTCTCATCACCATATGGATTATTTAAAGTGAGATTTATAAGTGATTGTTATCAAAATGAAGCTGTTTATAAAACACCTTGGAAAACTTAATTGTTTTCATAATAAAGAAAATCTTTGTAAATTTATTTTGATTCTTATTTAAGAATTAAGCATGAAAATGTTTTTATTATAAACATGATGATAACATTTTGACGAACTGAGTATTGCATCGTTGATCTTGAAATAGTATATAGTTGCGCGCCTACATACAATTTAGAATGGACCATGCAAGACTGACTAGTAGTCACCATAATGAATAAACACTACATTTTCTTTGAAGATTGTGAAAGATTAAATTTTATGAGATCTGCAAGAAGTGAAAAATAAGGACATAGTGTTAGGGACACCAACATATGTGCCTGTAGCATCTATTCTTCTGAGTCGAATTTACTCATCTGAGGAAATTGTCTTATTTGACAATTGACAATTCTTTCTTGTCCAATTTTCCCGTAGTGAGATTCTTAGGAAAAGTATCTGATCACCGAGTGTTGATACCCGACTGGATGTATCGACGTTCCTATCATTTCTTATGATCTGATTTCATTTGAATGACCTGGGTAACGATTCGAGGAGCTTTCGAATGCGTACTCAAATTATGAAAACATGGGATATATTCATATTCGTTAAATGTTTTCATCTGTATCTGATTTGAAATTCTCTCGCCTAGATTATACGTTGACCTTACACTTTTAATAGTAGTTGTGTCTCTAGATATCCTTGAATTTGCGAAGGATTAGGAGTTATTATTAGTCTTTTGAGAAGTTCACATCTTATCGACGGCAATGCAACTGGAAAGTTGATAGTGCCAGTAGAATGGATTGATTGATTATGACATGACGACATTGTCTTAATTGATGGGAACTCGAGTAGAATTCCCCTAAAAGATAAGATGTTGATTATCAAAAGTGAACTAAATAATTCTTGATGGATGACCATATCCTGTATTTAGACTTGGAATTTTACCGTAAATGGTTGTGAATTAGTCATAGATATTATAATCTAGAAAGAACCTAATATGAATTTATTAAAAGATGTTTATGTTATCTGAAACTTTAGGGGGTATTTATTGGTGAATTACCTATACTTTCGCCATTAAGGCAAGTTGAATTTGGTATTGATTATATTCTCGGTGCTGCACCTGTGGCTTGTGCACTGTACGTCAGCACCATCTGAATTAAAGGAATTACCGTACAACTGAGAGAGTTGTCGGAGAAAGATTTTATTCTACCGAGCTCGTCATCATGAAGAGTTATGGTGTTATCATTTCTTATATTTATAGATTACTGTGAACTGAGTAAATTGACAATCGAAAACGATATCCATAACTCGAAATGGAAGATTTGTTCGATCATTTACCAGGTTCTAGCTATTTGATCCATGGCATGGTTATCATCAACTTCGCATCTGCGAAAAAGATTATCTATTCCAATCACTACATCCGGTACTTGTAATGAACATTATGAGTTTCACGTGATGTCGTTTGGATTGACCAATGCACATGTAGAATTCATAAAATTTGTGAATCACGTGTGTAGGCTGTAATTTGATAAATTCATGCTCGTGATCATTAAGGACTATATGTTTGTTTATAAGAATAAGAATGAGTTAATAATTAATTATAGATTGCCCTGAATTGGTCGAACAATTAAAACATGCACTTTGAATATTTTACATATGACTTAAGACTTAATCCTTTACATGATTTTACCATGTGATCAATAGATAATGGAATATAAATTGACTCTTCAAAATTTAGAAGTCATTTAAAACTTTGAGTTATACTAAAAAGAAAGTGCAAATATATTTTGACAAATATTTTAACAAAGGATTTTAAGGGATTATTACCTTATACACAAACCCTTTAACAAAACTTCTGTTTAGGGGTAAATGTTTGTGTATACTTTTAGACAACCTAAGAAGAATTAAGGAAACTATATAACTTATTACTTGAAATTCGAAACGACAATTTTTTCTTTTCAACTAAGAAAATTTTGACCAAAGTATAACCAAAGATTTTTCGAATATTTACGAATCTTATTAATTATTTTCAATAAATCAACAAAAATCGTGTTAATTAAATTCAAATTTATTTTTGAACATTTTATATATTTGGTCGAACTAAGAAATTTAAAACTTTTACGTTTACGCTTCATAAAAATTAACTAATAATTATTTAATTAATTATAATAATTATCGACGCTTTAGACGACGGATTGAGTAAAACGGATAAGGATGATAGTTGAGAAGAAACTAAAACTCAGAAAATGTGAAGAAATAATTTTTGAATAAATATGGACATGATAATTATATCATCAGGAAAAATGAATATAAATACTGACACATTATGTATAAAAGATAAAGAACCAATTAGGACATGTTCCTTAATAATGAAGGTGCAAAATAAATTGCCGAACAATATAAAAGAATAATAAAATAAACGATGTTTATAAAAAGGATAATATAGATAATAAAAGTGGTTCGCTGGTAATATGAACCATTAAAATTGAGAAGCCGATAGCATTAAATATTTTAAAGGCCACTTGTGGTTGCCTAAATGTGGAAATTGTGAGATATAGTTATGTTGGAATTTGTAAGTATAAGTATCATATGTATGTCAATTTTGACTAAAAGTATCCTTATCTAAAGAAGTTGTACTAATGGCAATTATGAAGGCAGACATCGCCTTATACATTAGTAAACGTCTAGCTATTGCAAAGGTCATCATCTGAATTTGATTCGATTTATGTCATCGTCGACAGACTGACCAAATCTGCTAATATCATTCCCGTTAATGATAAATGCAAAAGAGTTATGTAAACATAGTGTGCCTGTATCGAACATCTTTATCAAGATCCTCTCTTCGCATCGAATTTCTAGACATTTGCTCAGAAATCATTGAGAACGAACCTTGATGAGAGTACTATGTACCACCCAAATCGAAGGGACGAGGTAAAGTAACGATACAAAGTAAAATAAGTGATTTTTTATGTTCGAATGATTGACCTTTGGTAATAGACCGTATAATCGTTTTCCTTTGAAAAGATTATCATTGATAACCATCGTGTTAGGAATAAGATCGAATCTTTTTAGGATCTAAATATTAGAGCATCTGTAAGCAAGAGTTGAGATGGAGACACCCGACATACACCCACTGTGAGTTGGACATGTCTTTTAGGTTTAAGGTTTCCTATGATGGCGAACCTAACCTTACAAAATACCCGACCCGCGAGATCTGAAATGACTGTTGAATAGGATCTGATTACTGACTGCCGGTAGTGGGCAAGAGGTTATGTGAATATGAAATGTAGATCTTGAAGTGCCAAATGTGTAGCGAAGTTATGCCACAATTTTTAACCTTGGAAAAAAAATGAATTCATGATCTTACAAATCATGGGATATAAGTCCCCGTTGTATGGGACCATTGAGATGATGTAAAAGTTGGGATTAAAAGGCATATAAACTGGATCTACCCTAGGACTTCAAGAACTGCGTGAATTATGTTTCGTAAATCGAACTTGATGGAATATCTATCAAGTGAAAATCTGATTGTTCTTAGTAGAGCTTAGATCAGCGAAAAGTTGCATTCATCAAAAACCCGTGAACATCATGGATAGAGAAAGTAAGTCAACATTAAGCCTGATCTTATTCCCGTAGTTATGTTTGATGGAACTCGCGTATTATAATGGATTACACTTGTGAGAAAAGACCGAATGTGGAGGAAATACCCACATGGCTTTAACTCTATAAGAAGCGAGTAGTAAGATGATCTTTGAGGACAAAGATCCTGTTTAGGGGTAAATGCTATGACAATCCGTCAATTTATGGTTGATATTTTATTCTCAATATTTATTTGAAAACATTATTTTAATGTTACAATATGAACTCACTTATTTTTGGGAAGTAATTTGGATTTACGTCTTGAAGTAGCATTGACTACGTCTAAACCGGAGGATTCAACGTTACGTGCTTACGTTTACATACACCGTTTTGGTGACAGTCCGACATTTCAGAAAATAAATTTGTCCGTGAATATTATTTTGGAGTTTTAAATTTGTGTTGGTTCATAAACTCACAAATTTACGAGAAGAGACTAGGACTTACGATTTTATTTTAACGTCCTTTACGACTAAACTGGAAACCTTAGGATTACGTATTTACATTTTCGAACTCCGTTTTTGATGAGACAATTTTTATTAGATTCGTTTTGTGCCGTTGACTCATAATTTATAAAAACTTTTTTAGAAAAACGACCCGAGGGCACGCAAATCGAGGAGTACCCGTAAATTAGTGGAGATGAGACAAGTGGGACACTTGTCCCACCCCCACTCATAAATGGCCAAACTAAGCTACTAACACCATTTTGGTGTCAACTTTTCCTTAAAGACCAAGGACACTTGTCCTAGAAGTCTTCCAAAACCACTAAACACTTAAACAAGCTACTTTGAAACCATTTCTCACACATTACATGCAAAACCATCTATTCTCCCCTTTTCTCTCTCAAATATCCGTCCCATATCAACCTAAAAACACCCATTTTGATCAAATCCAACCACAAAATCTCATGTTATTTCTACATATGATGATGTCCTTTTGAAGATATGAAGATTGGAGGTGATCTTAACTTATGAAAAAGGAGTTTTCATTAGGTTAAAGGGCTGATTTCATGGTGCTGTTCATCCATCCAAAGGACCCAAGAAGTTTCCTTGCTAAAGTTGAATATTTGATAACAAGAACCAAGTCTTGTTCATCAAAAACCTCATCTTTTCATCACTAATGGTGGTATAGAGATTGTTCTTCATATCCTTTTGTTATTTTGATTATGTAATCTTGTAATTTCTTTGTTTATGTATATGTATATGATGATGAATGATGATTAAAAATGTTATGTGGGGATTTGGTGTTGATAAATATGATTAAAAAGGTGAAAAACTATAAGAAACAAGGCTAAAATCTTGTTTAGATTTGATGGTTGTATAAAACAGTAAAGAAACATGTCATGAACTGGTAAAATGATGAAGTAGAATTGATATACAGTAAGCTATGAGTCTTGCACACATGTGAGAGTTGGCCATGCAATGGAATCATTGTTATAAGTAAGATATGATCAAAACAAGTTTAAGTTACAAATCTGAGTTCACTGTTTTGGACGATTTTTAGAAAATACTTAGAGGAAGATTCAACGGTAGCTATAGAAGAGTTAAATAGAGCACATATCATGTAGTTTATGCTTATAAAAATTTGAGCTTCTATCTCCATATAGAACTCTAGATATGACAGTTTTGGTGAAGATGAAAATAAAAATCAGATTTTGGAAATTAAAGTATAATACTATTATATAAGTACTCAAAATTTAATAGTATAAAATATACATTAAAACCCACTAACTTATATAATAAATTTATATAAATATGTACAATGGTAAATAAGTGGACGTTTAATAAAAATGGTAACTTGTTAAGTTTTATAAGTTATAAAACTATAAACATGATTTTTACGACTTTTTCGGCTAATACCGTAAAATTAACGTTTTTGTTAAATAAAACTTAGATGGTTGGACCCGTCTAATGTAAACTTTCTAAAACTTATATACTGATATATAAACATGTATAACAAGTAAAAACCGATAAGACCCGAACTATAGGACATACGGACGCTAACGGACTAAATTAACGTTATTGGACTAATAATACAACAAAAATGGACTAAAACACTAATAAACTTATTATTGGGCTTAACCCATTTAGGCCCAACTTGTAAAGTGTAGATACTGATAATATAAGTATAACATGGATTGATACAAGTTAAAGAACTTATAATAAGTTTATTGGACTTAAAACGCGTAAATAGGTAAAACTAGTAAACTAGTATAAAAGTTATCGACACATAACACAAAAATGAGTAAATGAGGATATGTAAACCCACTTGATCATCATATATATAAAATCATCATATGTATACATAATTGTTATTTTTATAAAGTCATTGGACAAACGTCTAAGACCGATTATTATTTGTCTAGGTTTCCGTGATTGAAGCACATACCGTACGTCCGAATTGCGGATAACCCGCCTTCCCACATCAACGTGAGTTCATAGCCTCGCACTCTTTTAAATGTTTTATAAATGTTTTATAAACCCGCGAGGGAGATAACATGTTAGTTTTTATAAAATAGGACACCATTTGTCCCGATTGTTTGTTTATTGATTTTGGACCCGAATGATTGAATGACCCGATTGTATGACCCGATAAATGATTAAAGGACCCGATAGATGAAATTAAATGGATTATTAAAGTTAGGTTATGTCACTAAAAGTCCCATTAGCATGAATTGTGAACTACCGGGATTTGGTAGACGCTTATGCATTTAATAGTACTATTTGGGGACGATCACCCCAGTTCGCGCCTTGACGGTTGATCCCCGTCGTGCCACATTGATTGGTAAGCGAATTTATGTATGAGAAGATTTCCATAGCGTGACCTTTGTGACGACACGCTACTTTAGATGGGCAAAATTTGTATCGGGTTAGCTACCCGTTGTTGGTTTAGTAAGGTAACAATGTCATGCGGCTTATAATAATCCAAAAACTAACGAAATATTATTAGACGCTTCGAATTACGATGTATTGCCTGACGAGCAATACATGGTCATACTATTGATATTATGTTCGTGTTTTGGTTTTCGTAACCATATTCATATAACGGATTTTATTTGAGTTTATATGACGTCATAAGACGTATTGTATGATGTTTTTACGACATTGGCTCGTATAATGATTTTTAAGGCAAATGCCTATATTATGATTTTCGATAAGGATTTGTATAAAAATGACTTTGGCTATTTTATGGCCTATTACAAAGATTTGTATAAAATGATTTTGGCTATTTTACGGCCTATTACAATGATTTGTACGAATTGATTTTTGCTACTAATTTTACACCAAAGTTATATTGATGGAATTTATTAAACTCTATGAATTCACTCGGCGTTATCGCTGACCTTTTCTTTTAACATGTTTTATCTCAGGTACTTGAAGGTAATTCTCGGGAAGACGACAAGAATTCATGGCCCGCATTTAAACAATATTTTTCCATTCAAATATTTTGTAAAACTTTGTATGAAATATAATGACTTGGGACCGATGTAACTTTGATATTTATGAATGGAAATGATTTATTATTAACAACGCGATTTTTATGCGTTGTCTATGATGTGAGTAATGTGCTATCCCGTAACACCAACGAGTCTTCCGCTGTATTGAGTTGTATAAATTTGGGGGTGTTACACATAGTGAATAGGCAAGAAGTGTTTTTCATGACGTTGCCCCAATACGGCCCCAATAACGTAGTCACTAGCATCACACATGAGCTCAAAGGGGAGGTTCCAATTGGGAGCAACAAGAATGGGAGCTTCGGTAAGTTTCCTCTTAAGGATTTCAAAGGCTCGTACACAATCTTCGTCAAAGACAAAACGTGCCTCTTTTTCAAGAAGATGTGTAATGGGTCGAGAGATCTTTAAAACATCCTTGATGAATCGACGATAAAAGCCCGCGTGGCCTAGGAAACTACTAACTCCCTTAATGATTTTGGGATGAGGTAATTTGGCGATGACGTCTACCTTACCTTGATCTACCTCAATCCCCGCTTTCGAGACCTTGTGCCCTAAGACGATTCCACTTTTAACCATAAAATGACACTTTTCCCAATTGAGCACAAGGTTGGTTTCCTCACAACGTTTCAACATTCTCTCGAGATTCGACAAACACGAAGTGAACGAATTACCAAACACGGAAAAGTCATCCATGAAGACTTCCATCGTCTTCTCGATCATGTCATGAAAAATAGCCATCATGCACCTTTGAAAGGTTCCCGGTGCATTACAATGTCTGAATGGCATTCTACGATAAGCAAATGTTCCATATGGACACGTAAACGTAGTTTTTCTTGATCACGAGGATTGATGGGAATTTGGAAGTAACCGGAAAAACCATCTAAAAAGAAATAGAAATCGTTTCCCGCAAGACGCTCCAACATTTGGTCCATGAAGGGCAAGGGAAAATGGTCTTTACGAGTGACTTCATTGAACTTTCGATAGTCAATGCACACTCTCCATCCGGTCACGAGTCTAGTGGGAATTAATTCGTTGGCATCGTTTGGCACAACGGTCATTCCTCCCTTCTTAGGGACACAATGAATAGGTCTCACCCAAGGGCTATCGGAAATAGGGTAAATCATTCCCGCGTCAAGGAGTTTAAGGACTTCCTTTTTGATGACGTCGTGAATTTTGGGGTTCACCCTCCTTTGACATTGGATTGCGGGTTTGTAATCCTCCTCCATTAAGATTTTGTGGGTACAAAATTTGGGATCGATCCCCTTAATGTCGGATAACTTCCACGCAATTGCCCCTTTGTGATCCTTTAGAACATCGACAAGTGCGGTTTTTTTATCATCCTAATGTTCCTTCGCAATAATAACTGGCAACTTGTCGCCCTCCTCCAAATAGACATATGCGAGACAAGGAGGTAAATCTTTCAACTCGAGGATAGGTGGTTCCTCAATTGAAGATTTGGGCTCGATACTCATAACCTCCTCGGGTGGAGGAAATGGGAAATCGGTAAGGAAATCGTTGATAATCGAGGAGTCATCATCGTTGTCGAGTTCTTCGTTACAAGTACGTGGCACATCGAATTCTTCCAACGTAAAACCACCACCTTCAAAGGGAGTGAAGGTTGGTGTCGAGTTATCAAGGATGGGATCCAACATAGTGGGATTTCCACTATTTTAATCATCACCAAAACCTAGAACTTCTTGTGAAAATTCCTCGCAAACCACGTCGATCATATCAACGAGGTTTATGGTTGCAACGGAATAAACATGAGAAATTTGAGAGTTTTGAGTTTTGTTTATAACAAGCTCCTCGTCGTTGAAACGTAAGGTGATCTTTCTAGCATGAACATCGATCAAAGCCATAGACATATCTAAAAACGAACGACCTAAAATGAGAGGAACTTGAGGATCCGTGGGAATATCGACAACGATAAAGTCTACGGGATAGTAGAACTTTCCCACTTTCACAAAAAAGTCTTCCGCCAATCCACATACGGGAATCGTGGAATGGTCGGCCAACTCGATAGACATTAGTGAAGGAGTAAGATTAGGAAGATTGAGCGACTTGAAGATTGCAAGTGGCATCAAGTTAATGCTAGCACCAAGGTCGGCCAAGGCAAAGCATTCTTCCATATCTTGGATTGCACAAGGGATCAAAATTTACCGGGATCACCGACTTTTTGAGGTATGCGATTAAGATAAACCGATGAACAACTAGACAATTGGTGCAATTTCTCCTTGTTGTTCAACATACTCTTAAAGTTAGCGGCAAATCGAGGCATCATGACCAAAGCATCGGCGAAACTCACATTAAAGTGCAAATCACGAAACATTTTCATAAAAAGCTTAAATTTATAATTGTCGCGCTCTTGACGTTTCTCCTTTCTAAGTCTCGATGGATAGGGCAAAGGTGGTGTGGGTTGAGGCATAGGCATAGCCTTTGGAATCTCGGGTTCCAAGGTTGGTAATGGGTCAACCGTAGGTGTGGCATGAGCGGTACTTCGTGGGATTGGGACATGCTCCTTTTGGACCACCACCTTGGGTTCTTCCTTAATTGCTTCCTCCATAGGAGCAATTGGTTGAGGAGTCGGTTCCTTAAGTGTCTTACCACTATGTGTGGTAATCACGTTCATCTCACCCTTATGGTTTGATACGGTGTTGCTAGGAAGACTACTCGAAGACGGTTTACACATAATTGCCTCAAACATAGATGAGATTTTATCTTCAAACATGGATTTCCTCTTCTCGGCCTTAATCATTTCTTGTTTAATCTCATGTTGCCCTTGTTCCATTTTTTGTTGGTTTTGTTGTAACCTAGTTACATTCCCTTCCATTTTGTTGGTATGGATCTTAAGTTCATTTGCTAACTCATTTTTCAACTCTTTCTTCAAGTCGGTCTTAAACTCGGATCTTAGGCTAATGATTTCTCTTTGAATGTTGTCAAACCTAGCATCGTTCCCATTAGCGTATTCAACAAATTCATTTGGAAGATCTTTCAAAGTTTGCAAACTTTTGTTGTTGTTTTGAAAATCATTTTGATTTTTGTTTGAAACTTGATTATTAGCCCCTTGATTACCATAGTTTCCCTTGTTGTAATTGTTTTTGAAACCAACTTGATTGTTACGATAGTTGTTGTTAGCATTTTGATTTGAACCAAAACCCGGTGGAGTCAATTGATTAGAGCGGGTAACTTGACCGTTTTGGTGGTAAGTTCTCGTGGCCGCATAGGCACTTGAAGTGTTACCACCGTTGGTAATGCACTCGGAGAAATCATGACCTCCACCACAATACATGCATGAAACCTCAACCGCTTTAGCCGTAGCGGGAGCACTTGGTTTTCCAACTTTGAACTCTTTCAAAAGACCTTTAAGCTTCTCAAAGATTTTGTTTTCCAAGTTCGCCTCAATTTGGCAAGCATCGATGGTAGTAGACAAAGAAGGTGAAGCCGAAGACGAAGCCTTACGAACACTAGACGTGCTACGAGTACTATACACGTTAGATCTATTCTCAATTATCAACAAAGATTCCTCAACCGTTTTACACAAAAAATTACCACCCGCGGCGGCATTAAGATTATCCCTTTCATGATCATTAAGTCCATTGTAAAACGTGTCAATTTGATGCAAGTCGGAAAAACCGTGATGAGGACATTCATGTAACATTTCCTTAAACCTATTCCAAGCCGTTGAAAAACATTCATTAAATCCTTGTGAAAATTTTGAAATCTCGTTTTTCAAATGCGTAGTCTTAGAGGGCGGAAAAAATTGGTTCACAAACTTAGACACGAGATCCTTCCACGTCAATATAGAATTGGGTGGCTCTTTCTCTAACCAAATTTTAGCGGGCCCCGCTAAAGAATACGGAAAAATCATCATCTTAATCGAGTCATTAGAGACATCCTTAAACTTGCAAGTGGAGGTAAGACGATTGAATTGGCGGATATGGTTGTGTGGATTGTCCTTCTCATCACCACGGAATTTGTTGTTTTGGATCATCGACAACAAACCCGTTTTCACTTCAAAATTCTCCGCAAGGATAGCGGGAATCACAATAGCCTCTCCATAACCCTCGGTGCGTGCTTGAAGTAACTCTATCATAGTACGATTCGCCATGGTTGGTTCCTTCTCTACAATGGGTTCAACAATGGGAGATTCTTCACTAGAAGATGTTTGGTTTCCTTCCTTTTGACGATGTTTACGTGCACGTCTTGCTTTGGATCGTGTTTGCCTAAATGTCACGTACAACGAGGGGATGAGCAAAGAAGATTCTTTTTGGTGTTTTGTATTTTTCTAATTTTTTGTGGTTTTTGATTGTTTTTACTTTTTTGGATTTTTGTGATTGTATTAGGTAGACAAAAATCTACAAATCTCCTCCTTAATCAAATCTC
The DNA here is from genome assembly GCA_025667525.1 of Glebionis coronaria. Lineage (NCBI taxonomy): Eukaryota > Viridiplantae > Streptophyta > Magnoliopsida > Asterales > Asteraceae > Glebionis > Glebionis coronaria. The sequence goes on from JANFOE010000938.1 coordinate 113,263, forward strand.
TTGATTAAAGAAGCCTCAAGGAATAAAAACGATCACGTGAAGTGAACGCCTTTGATGACTTTAGAACATTGGTGGAACACCAAAACGTTCAAGAGGGTTTAATCAAATGAAACCAAGAAAGTATATAAGATACTTAATAATACTTTGGGCGGCAAAACCCTCGATTAGCTCTCAAAATCAAATAATCACAAGCAAGCGGGGAAACGAGGCGGCGCGAAGCACTTAAGAGCCTTTTTCCTTAGGATATATTTTATAATATCCGCCTTATACCCACCTTATAGTTTGTATTTTTCAAAATCAAGCTTCACAAAAGTATTTATCTATTTTTGCCTTTTTCTTTGGTTTGAGATTCGAATACAATGATTGGGTAATGACCTCCCAAATCAAGGTTGTGATTTCTCACGTATTTGGAGTACTTGTGAATTTATTGTTCTACGTATACAATATAGTAATAATATTCACACAAAAAACGAAAAACCAATAATACGTATTAGTAGAGTTCTACTAATACAATTAGCTATTATGGCTATATAAAAACAACAATTGTTCAAATCAAAATACAACACGCCTCCCCGACAACGGTGCCAAAATGATGTTGAGGATTTTACACACCTTTAGCAAAAGGAGGTAAATAGGGGTAAGTACGACGATTTAGGAAAATCGTGCACAAATGACCCAAAGTGGGGATCGTTCTCAAGGAGGCTTGGTGTGTGTGTAATGAAATGATTAACTTTGTGATTATATTGTTATGAGAAAGAAAATAGAAAGGGGATAAGAAGAGAATGACGGTTACGATGACGGATTACAATAAGACGAAAGAGTCGTACACGTAAAACCGTAAAAGCACCAAATTTAAAAATTTACTCTAAAAATTCCTAAAAAATTGCAATAAATCCTAAATAATGTATTAAGAGTTTACAAAAATCAAAAATCACCCAAACCTTTTATTTAATTAAATAATGATTTTTTAATGCTAATTAAAGCCCTAAAAATCAATTTAATTAACAAAAGCCCAAAATGAGTTTTATCACTTTGTAAACCTCTAAAACACCCTAACTTAATTTAAAACTATTTTTGAAAATTTTAAAATTAATTAAAACTATTTAAAAACAATTAAAAACTATTAAAACTTAAAATAATTCTAAAAAATAAGTAAAAAACCCTAAAAATATTTGGAAAGTTGTAAAATTCCTAATTAAGTGACTAGAATCTAGGAAAATATAAAAACTTAAAATATTAATAAAAATCCAAAAATCCTAAAAAATTCTAAAAAGTTGCAAACTAGCTAATTTTAACCTAAATAATCAGAAAATGGAGTTGAAATTACCTAAGTACCCTTAGTGGGCCTAGAAATGGGCCAAAACCCAAAACAGTCACTTAAATGGGCCAAATTAAGCCCAATAAGAAAAAGTTTGTAAAAATGGCCCAAAAAGCACTACTTGACTCAAAATTTGATTCTGAAAAACTTTTTCAAAAGGCCCAAAAGCTGAAAATGTGAAATAAGCAAGCTTATACCAAACAGCTTATTCTTAATGGGCTTTTTGGCCCATTAAGCTATAAGCTAATGCCATAAGCTCAAATTAGACACACAAGCTTCTTTTGAGCTAACTAAGACTTCTGTAAAAAGAAATTTGAAATAAGCCAAAGGAATAAGCCTGAAAATGCAAAAAGCAATCTACAGAAAACGACAAAATAGTCGTTTTTGAGTTCTAGGCTATCCCAAGTGCTGATTCAAATTGTAAAAGATTTTAAATGACTTAAATAAGCTAAATCAACAAAACGTTTTCAAATAAGCTGACTCAATAAGCTGGAAAAAACAAATAAGCACTTATGAAAAAGTCAAATAAGTTGGTTTTCTACCAAAAAGTCAAAGTCAAAGTCCAATAAGCTCCAGTTCCATCAAATGGGTCAAATAATGAAGATCTATCACAAAAAATAAGTTGTTGCAGGTCTGGATAAGCCAAAATGGCTTATTGATAAGCTGAAAGCAGATTAACACTAGTAGGGGCTAGTTTTGGGTGTTGAGCAGTGGAAACTTTTTCCACTGCTTGACTTGTTGACTTTTTTGTCTTTAGTGACTTTTTTGGAGATTCAAGTTTCACAAAGGCACCCAATTGATCAGTGGATCAAGAGGAGTCAATAACAATCACAAAATCACAATCAACAACAGCCAAATGATACAGTTAATTCAAACAATCACCAGATCTGACACAGACATGAACAAATAAGCAGTTGAGGTTCAAAAAGCACTTATAGCACAATTTAGCCAGCCAAACTTGACCAAACGCATACAAAAGCAATATTAAACTTAAATAAGCAAGTCTAAATAGGTTTCATGCAATGATTCAAAGTTTTAAGCAAGATTCAAGCACCTTAAGTTTCTGATGAACACAAACACATGCAATTTTATACTTTTCTGATGCAATTGACCAACAAGCCAGATTCAACCACTCAAATCTATCACATAGGTTATATAAATGATGTTTAAGAACTTTTATCCCTAAGCCTGCATAAAATCTAGGTTTTAACAAAATCTTAGGTCAAAAACAGCTAAAATCAAGTAGTTATAGCACAATGTGTGATTCAAGGTTTCAAACTCAAAAACTTGCAGCAAAATACTCTCAAGCAAGCATATATCAGATAACAAGTGAAAGTCCCTAATCAATGCTAGAAACACTAAACTTAACTAATTAACATAAGTTAATACTTTTCAAACGTAATCTTATTATTGTATAATAAAGAATTACAAGTGTTATGGATAACACCGTTTGATGACAATGTGTTGTGCACACTTTGAACAACTATAAACTTTAACTTATGAATACAGTCGCAACTGTTTGATTCATTAAGTTCTAAGCATTAATGTTATGAATATTCTCAAAGTGTTAAACATTAATGCGGGGATACACATCCTATTTATAGTGATACGAGGTTGACCTAAATAGTACTTGATGGTGACTACACAAGACATTCACTTTTCAGACATCAGTCACATGATGCTCTTCTATTCTTGGTAGTCTGCCATAATGCTTTAAGGAAACAGAACTTGAAACAGTTTCCTTTTTCTTCATTGTCTCGAACACAAAAATGGCATGTCCAAAGTGTACTGAGTGTTAACAGGGTATTGCCACCCCTGTTAACCCTCAACCCCTCAGAGTCCCTGATACATCTTGGCTGTTATCCATCACAGCCAATGAGTATGTCTTCAAGTAATCTTTGACTTCCTTGACAATGTATCTGACATGGACTCATCTGAGGTTGCTCACAGAGACTTGGATCTCTGTGAGTCTTGCGATAATTGCCTGTCTCCTAGGCACATACAAGTGACTATATAACAGCTTACTTTGTGTTTAAATCTATGATCAGGGAATCTAACAAACTTAGATTCCCAATAATCTCCCCCTATTTAAACATAAATAAAGCTAGATCTATCTAAGTTAAGGTAAGTGAGTTAACAACTTCTTCTTACTCATAACAGATCTAAACAAACATACCTCACGATTTTATTCATACTTAAAGTAAAATTACAAATACATTACAAAAGTGAAATAAAATGTGAAGGTAAAATTGAGCTGTGAATTTCTTCAATAATCATCATTTTTTATCTTTTCTTCAGCTTCAGCTATGTCTGATCTAGTATCCAATTCTGCCTGCGAAGCTTTTGCAAAAACTTTGGAATACTCTGTGTTAATCTTGAGTCCCTTCTTGAGACAAAGCAGCTGAATTGTTGATGCTAAGACTAGCTCATCTTCTCTTTGAAATGCATACTGACAAGCTCTGTTCATGAATGCCATTCCTCTTCCAGGCTCTGTGTAGGTCTGACCATCAACAGGGCCAACGATACCATTTGGTAGGATCAAATCCCTGTGCATTCCATCCACTTGAACATCATCTGTGACAAAAGTTTCCTTAACAAGTTGAGAAACTCTTCTTCTTTTCTTGCCAGGCTTTGGGGGTTCTTGTTCAAAAAGCTGTGGTGGGGGATCTATCTTGAGTTTGGTAGCCGTTTCTTTGATCCAGGTAAACTTAGCCTTAAGAGTTTTAAACAGAAGAAAATTAGCCTGACCAGTTCTTTTGGCAGCTAAGGCTTCAAGTTCAAACCATTCAGATAACCCAAGTTGCTTTAGCCTGAAGTCTTCAGATACATTCATGTTTCCCTGTTGGTTTTCTCTCCACAAGATCATCTATGGTGTGTTGGTGGATTTGTGAATTGTGTATTTGAACTTGGTTATCTTGCCAGGTGCATACTTGTTGTTAACGCAGGCATCATAATCAGCTTTTACTTTTCTTAGAGCCTCTGCGCGTTTAGCTTCCATTTCCCTCAACCTTTGTCTCTGCTTCTCCCTTTCAGGTGGAGTCATCTTCCTTAGTGCACCCTCATTTAGCTCCTTGGCTTTCTTGATTTCATTTAGTCTTTTGAATTCCTCAGCCTGTTTCTCTATTTCTTCAGGAGATAAGGGATTCTCATTGGAAGGAGTAAAGGTTGAAAATTAGGAAAGGTCTGTGGTGGATCCTCCTGTCTCTAGCATCGCAGCTATCTTCTTTAGTTTTGTGTCTGTGTCAACCAAAACTATCTCCTTTCCTTTCTTTGAGACAGAGGATTCTATACTCATGTTTTTCAAAACTTCATCTCTTCTAATAAACGCTGTCTGAACTTGAGTTTGTATTGCTTTGCGAAGGGAGCTAACAATGAACTTTAGTTTCTTGGCAGCTGGTTCACCATCATCCCCAGACTCGCTGGTGTTAACCAAAGTCAGAGACTTTAAGGAATTAACTCCATCTTTATTCTGTTCCTCCCCCTGAGTGTTATCCTCATCATCAGGTATGATAACAGGTGTGATGACTTGGAGGGGGACAGGTGAAGGAATGGTGTTGTCAGCGGATGTTGAGCCCTGTTTAGCAGATTCAAGGTTAAGTACCTGTTCCTTCTCCCCCTCACGTTCATCCTGGCTCCTCAGACGTTTGGATGAACGTGTTTGAAAGTGCCTTGCAATCTGTTCAACAGAGGCAGCCATAGCACGTTGCCTTTTCCTTGAAGCTCTGGCAATCTTCAGCAGAAGGTTGTAGTTTCCATTGGTATTGCCCTGAACTCGATTAACGATGAAGTTTGTTGACGATATGGCATGTTTCGAACAACTTCAAACTCTCTGTGCATAGTTAACTCATGTTCATGAAATAGAGCAGGGACATCTGTGTCAATGACATCCTTGATTCTTGTGGATAAATGACTAAGTCCTTATGCTACACCTTTTCGTGCACCATCCTTGATAGGTTCAGTGACTGCTTCAGCGACTGCCTTTTTGATAATCCATGGAAATGTAATAGTGAAGTTATGCATTTTAGACTTGATAACATCCATCTTTCGTGATAGGCGTTAAATATCAGATTGATGATGAATAGGTTGAAGATTATGGATGTCCAGGCTTTGTTGAGCATAATCATCCCCCCTTGGCAAGAGATCAAAGTTGGTTTGGGCAGGGTGATCAAACATGCGAAATTCAGCAGTTGGATCATAAGCAGGGCGGTGGAAGACTATTGTTGTGGAGGTAGCAGAGGTGGGAGTGACAACAACTTCCTTAGGAGGAGGAGTATTATTATCAGCTGGAGTGGACACTGCTATTTCCTTAGGAGGAGAGACAGATTGTTGATCATCTTCTTCTTCTTCATCCTCCTCCTCAAACATCCCCTCAGGGATTTCATCCTCAGGCATTGATTCAAGATCAGAGACATCATCAACTAGGGACAACACTTCCTCTTCAATATTAAGCAGGGGCTCTTCGTCATTTGGTTGATCCTGAAGGATTGTATCAGCCTCTTTGTCTTGTTGTACCTGGGATTTAGTGGTTGGCTGTACAATCTCAGCCTGCAAGTTGTTATAATTAGTAACAGGGAAATAAGTAAGGGGAATGGTCGCCATTTCGCTGTCCCAGAGAGGCTGAGGGTGATTACTCAGCCACTCCAAAAGATAAATCCTTGGGATTCTTTTAAGAGTGAAAAATATATGGTTAATGATCGCCATTCGCTGCCCCTAGGAAAGCTGAGTGTGATTATTCAGCCCCCCAAAAAGGTTAAAACCTTTGGGACTCTTTTGATTGTGAAACATATGTTGTTAAGGATTGTCATTCGCTGCCCCTAGGAAGGCTAAGGGTGATTATTCAGCCCCCCCAAAAGGTTAAGAAACCTTTGGGACTCATTTAATAGTGAAACATATGTGGGTGAAGGTCGCCTGTTACGCTGTCCCTAGGAAAGTTGAGGGTGATGATTCAGCTCCCCCTGAAAAGGATAAATCCTTTGGGATTCTTTTAAGGTGAAAAAGTTATGGGTTAAAGATCGTCTTAGTACGATGTCCCTAGAAGAGCTGAGGATGATTATTCAGCTCTCCTAAAAGTAAAACTTTTGGGATTCTTTTTCTGGGGGGACCAAGAGGCTGTGTGAGGTACAGCTGATCAAGGTTGAGACATATGTGTAATCAGGTTGTTGTTAGCCTGAATACTGTCTAGAGGGTGCAGGGTCATCGGGGTGCTTTATAAACACAAATGAATCATTCCCTGGTGCATAGACAGGGTGTACAGAAGTCTTAAAGAGTTCTAAGTGCATAGACAGACTTCTATGGGTCAAGGATTACCCTAACTTCACCACTCTCACCTACAGACATTTGAGAGTGGCTGCTTGTGTACCTCTAAAAATTTACACTGATTACCTGTGTGATATCAGCTGGATTTGGCTGGTTTCCTGTTGTCTCAGCTGACATTGAGAAGCTAGACCCTTGTTGTTGTTCAGCTGAAGTCTCTGATTCCACATGAGTATCTGGAACAGAGGAGGTGTATGGGTTCACAGTCTTCTTTCCCTTGGCCTTAGCAACAGATTTGGTGTGGGAAGAAGATGGGTTTTTCTTCTTCTTAGGCTGTTGTCAAGATGAAGCCTTGGATGTCGTGGTGTGCTACCCAGAGGTCAAAGACTTAGACTTGCCAGACACACCAAAGGTAATCACCTTCTCAGAAGAAGGGAGCAAGGACTTCTCAGATGAGGGTTGTTTGTTAGCAACGTTCATCATATGGGAGGTGACAGGGACATCTTCATCTCCAATTTCTTTGTAGATGGCACCTGTGATGCGATAGGGCTTCAGAGCAGTGAGAGCAGAGTTATGATAGTTGTCTCCCAACAGGCTTTCAAAGATCAGCGATAGAAAGCGAACATAGCAAATATTCTTTTCCTTGACTTGGTTCCTTCCTTTCAGCTGTTCAACTAGATTGGAGAAGAGAATACTTCCTACATCAACATCAGCTCCCCAGATCAACCCATAAGCTATAGATTGGTGGTTGAAGGACATCTGATCTTGGGATCCCTACATTCCTCGCAGGGATTTGACTATGTGGGTGAATAGGATACGCCACATAGGTGTAAAGTACTTGATCTTCAGAGGAGACTTCGAGAGGACCTCAGCGGGTGTAAGAGCAGGGTTTACATCATGGAAGGGCTTTAGTGTGGCCAGAGCATCCTTAACAGCCTTTTTTATCAACCACCTTTAGGCATTCATCACCATGTTTTAACCTAGCCACACTAGAGAAATCTTTGAGTGAGAAGACAAATGGGTGTTCGTTGCAAGAGAGGCTAAAGGTTATTGTGTCATCAACTACTTTAGCAGAGTACAAGAATTACCTAAGGTATTCTTGGTAGAAGGTGGTTGGGGATTTTGTGAATGCTTCACTTACATCACAATTTAGCATGAAGTTAACCAGATCTGAGTAGGAGTCATTTGGAGCCTTGATCCATCCAATGGAGTTGTTTGATGCAAGGATGCTTTCGTTGAGTTCAAAGTTAACGTTTGCTGCCTTGGGAACGGGAAAAGCCATGGATTCAAGGTCGAAGAAGAATGAAAATAGAGGATGGGTTTAGAGAGAGAAGATCTTAGAGAGAGAAATAGATTTGTGAAATGAGAATACTGGTAGGTGAGGAGATATGAGAGACAATATATATATTCAAATATGAAAACAGTTATTCAATCGCATTTAATGCTAAGTGGGAAAATGACTGCTCATGTGGGTCCCTTGACCTTTCAAAACTTATTTGTCTCCTCGTTATTCGAAAAATAAATGATTAGATATTGAGAATGTTTTTTGCATTTACTTGGAAAGTAACTACCTAGTTTCATGTGAAAAACATTTAATATAGAATGAGTCATTTAATGAACACATTTATTATCAAGCCACATGCTTTGAGATATTGAGCATCCCTAGCTCAACAACTAGCCTGTTGAACGAAGTTTCAGCCAAAGCCTTTGTGAAAATATCAGCTAGTTGCAGCTCTATGGGAACAAAGTGCAGCTCAATATCTCCCTTCATTATGTGATCCCTGATAAAATGATACCTGATATCAATGTGTTTGGTACGAGAGTGAAGAACAGGGTTGTTGGAGATGGCAATGGCGTTGGTGTTGTCACAAAAGATTGGCACTTTGTCATATAAAATTTCATAGTCAGCCAATTGACTTTTCATCCAAAGCACCTGAGCACAACAGCTGGCTGCAGCGACATATTCTACTTCAGCTGAAGACATAGCCACAGAGTTTTGCTTCTTAGCACTCCATCCAACCAATTTTCCTCCTAGGATTTGACAGCTACCTGAGGTGCTTTTCCTGTCAATACAGCATCCAGCATAGTCTGAATCTGAATAGGCCTTGAGATCAAAGCCTGATTCCTTAGGATACCATAGACCTAGGGAGGGTGTTCCTTTGAGATACCTGAAAATTTTCTTAACAACCACTAGATGGGATTTGTTGGGAATAAATTAAGGCCAGATTACTTGAACGCTGACAAGAACAACTCAAGCGTTGACAAGTTAAAGTCAAGCGTTGACAGATTGAAGACAAGCACTGATGGAAGATGTGAGCTAAGTGAGCGCTGACAGCTTAAGCGTTGACAAGTTAAAGTCAAGCGTTGACAGATTGAAGACAAGCACTGATGGAAGATGTGAGCTACACGTTTATTATGTTCTAGAATACTTCTAGTAAGGATAGAAACGACAATGTACTTTCTATGTTTATCTTTACCTAGAATAGTTGATACGTAGCTTATTGTACAAGGCTTCTTAGTCTATAAAAGAAGGCCTTTAGGTTAATGTTTAATATCAAGTTTTCATCAAGTTTTCATTAAGTTTTTCATTCGTAAACATCTTTCATTGTAAGCAAGTTCGACATTGATAATCAAAGTGAAAGTATTGTTTACATCTTGTGTTCTTGTTTAAGTATTAAATTCCGCATAATACTTAGATTCACAAAGTATACAACAAAGGTTTCTCTACGTGTTATACTTGATCTATTCTCGTATACACAAAGCTAATCGATCTAAGTTTGGGATCAACAAGTGGTATCAGAGCTTGTTGAGGAACTTTTGATCTTTGAAGAACACCAGAACGATATACGAACACCAAAACCCTAATTTTCTCAAAACCCTAAAAACATCTTGTCTGAAGCAAACATCATGTCCTCCTCTTCATCCTTACCAAACATCAAGATTCCCATGCTTGATGCAACCAACTTCGACTTATGGAGGTTCAACTTTGAACAATATCTGGGGATCTTTGACTACACACTCTGGGACATTATTGAATATGGAAACTCATTCAATAAAGCTCAAAAGATTCTGAATGCCATTGCGACAAGAACAGCTGTTGAAGGATGTCCTGATGAAGATAAGAAAGAAAAACCTGGAGATGGTAGAGCTGTAAGTGCTGAAGATATTGCAAAGAAAAGGGCTGACATGAAAGCCCTAAATATTCTGAAAGTGTCTCTGGGACAAGAAAATCAGCACAAATATAGAAGCTATGAATCTGCTAAGGATCTTTGGGAAGCAATTGAAGTTGCATATGGTGGTAATGCAGAAACTAAGGAAGAAAAGAAAAAGCAACTTCTGCATGATTATGCTGTCTTCAAAGCTCAGCCCAATGAGAAACTGAGCAGTGTGAGAAGCAGATTGCTTGACATCACAAGCAAATTGTCCTTTATGGGGACACAAGTTGGTGATATTGACATCAATGCTACTTTTCTAAAAAGTCTTGGTGAGACATGGAAGATTGAGGCAAGATCTATTCTTGCCAATAATACTCACAAGAGCTCTTCGTTTGATGACATCTACAACAAACTAAGATTGTTTGAAGATGAAACTCTTTCAAGCAAAGCTAGCACCAGCAACATGGCCTTCTTTTCTCATAGTGAAGGTCAATTCAATCAGCAGGACTCCATTATGCATCCAGTTACTGGATCACCATTTGTCAGCGCTGGAACAAGTCCTGTCAACGTCTCCTTTTCAGACGCTGACACATTCATGAATGACTCACCAAGAGTTAAACCTGCTGGTTTGGATTTGGATACTGTTTGTGCTTACATTGCTTCTTTGCCCAATGGTTCTGTGATTACATATGAGGACCTTGAGCAGATAAGTGATGAACACTTGGAAGAGATGGACATCAAGTGGAACATGGCTCTTGCAAGTATAAGAGCAAATAGGTGGAATAGGAGGTTCAAGAAGAAGATGACCTTCAATGCTAAAGACACTGCTGGATTTGATAAATCCAAAGTTGAGTGCTACAACTGTCATCGCATGGGGCACTTCATGAGGGAATGCAGATCTCCTAGAAGATCTGATGCTGGTAAACCCTCAAGTCAGGTTGTTAAAGCTCAAAACTCCAAAGCCATGGTTGTAGTTCAAGGAATTGATGGTACTGGATGGGATTGGAGCTATCTGGCCAAGGATGCTGAAGAGGACAAAGCTTTGATTACTGACATTTAAGAAGAAGAGCATGTTGAATATGCTCTCATGGCACACTCCTCCTCTTCATCTGATAATGAGGTATATGATGATGCTTTTTGTAGCAAAGGTTGTAGGTTAAACACTGACAGACTTAACAAAGAAGTGTTAAAACTAAAAGAGGATATGAGCACTGAAAGGTGTAAATTATCCAATTACCAACTAGCTCTTACTGAAACTGAGAAAATCGTTTCTGAATACAAGAAAATGGAATTTGATTTAAAAGATAAGATAAATATCTTAAAACATGAGCTAGAGGGTAGTATGGATGTTAGAAATATCATGTCAAAAGTCATTAAAGACCTACAGGCTAAGTTAGATGAGGCCATTAAGAATAAAGATAATGTTGACCTCAAGATTCAAAGATTTGATAGAGCCACCCAAGCCCTAGGAGACTGTGTAGCTAAACAAAGAGATCCTAAGGATATGATTGGGCTTGGGATGAATGAGAATGATTACTCTCTGGTTCCACCACCAGCTGGTGACTTCTATGGTGTCCTTAGAAAGGATTTATCTTGGACTGGTATTCCAGAATGCCAAGAAGAGGAATTTATTCCTCCACCAAGAGTTGTCACCCCAGTAGAAGAGTATCAACAAAAACCGACTGACCTAAATGAGTGGAAGAAAGCTAACCCTACTTTATTTGTTAAGGGAGGTTTGTTGTGTGAAAGTCCCATTGAATCCCCACCCATTAAGGTTACTCACCCAATTACTGGTAAAGCTGTTGACCTAGGCTCCAACACTGTTAGAAGACCTACCATTAAATATGCAGAGATGTATAGAAATAATAGGTCACCCAAGAGCCAAGTTAACAATCATGGAACAGGTTTCTTTGCTTCTAGACCTAAGAATGTGTCTAAGAAAGCCTGTTATACTTGTGGTAGCTTTTCACATTTGGCATACAAATGTGTCAACGCTCCCAAAGTCAGCGCTGATAGGAACAATTTCAGCGCTGATAGGAAGAAAGTTAACGTTGTTAGGAAGTCAAACGTTGTCAGACCCAGACCTGGTGTGCAGCAAAGTCCACAAGTGATTAGACCAGCCCTATTCTTTACTAGAAGGTCTAACACTCATGGACAAAGACCTTTTCAAAAGACAAATACCTGGTCAAATAGGCAATGGGTTCCTGTAGCAAACCCTAGGTTCAACGCTGATAAGGGTAAATTCAGCGTTGACAGGACAAAATCCGACGCTAACAGAAACGTGACCAGACCTAAGTATTTGCAGCTACAAGGTAAGGGGTCTAAAGCTTCTTCAAGCTTAACATGGAGACCCAAGAAAGATCAAAACCCTAATAATAATGGAATTTCAATGACTTGCAACAGGTTTAACTATATTTCAAAAGTCATTACAAAACCAATTGGGGTTAACTGGGTATTTCATCCTAAAAGGGATGAGAATGGGGTTGTTGTGAGAACTAAGTCTGTTCTTATTGAACAACCAGATGAATCCAAGTCTTCTGAGACTTGGGTTCCCAAAGAAAACTAATTTGTTTTCTTTATGTGCAGGGCATTCAAAAGCAGATCAATGACTATGGATATTGGGATAGTGGATGCTCAAGGCACATGACAGGAAAGGAAGACTATCTGACAAACTTCACTCCTATTCAAGATGGTGATAAGGTATACTTTGGAGGGGGCTACGGCACCATCACAGGCAAAGGAACCCTTCTCACCAATAATCTACGTTTTGAGAATGTCTTCCTGGTAAAAGAACTGGACTATAATCTGTTTAGTGTATCACAAGTGTGTGATAACAAAAATAAGGTTCTTTTCATTGATACTGAGTGTTTGGTGTTAAGCAAGGATTTTAAGATCCCTGATGAGAAGTATATTGACTATAGAACACCTAGGCATAAGGACATATACAATGTGAATTTAAATGGGATTAAAGTGAATGCTAATATGTCTTGTTTTTATGCTAAGGCCTCAGTAGATGAAAGTAATTTGTGGCACAGGAGACTAGGGCACATAAACTTTAAAAATATAAATAGACTTGTGAGGCTTGGTTTAGTTGATGGTTTACCTGAGAAGGCCTTCCACAATGACCACTCTTGTGTTGCATGTCTTAAAGGCAAGCAGCACAAGGTCTCATTTAAGTCCAAGCAGGTGCATACTAGTTCCAGACCTCTTCATATGCTTCACATGGACCTCTTTGGTCCAACTAATATAGAAAGTTTGAATGGCAAGTCATATTGTTTTGTTGTCACTGATGACTTTTCTAGGTTTACTTGGACATTCTTTCTAGCTATGAAGAGTGACACAGCTAATGTTCTTATTGAATTTATCACTCAAATTGAGAAAAAGTCTGGCAATGAGGTTAAGATGCTTAGGAGTGATAATGGTGGAGAATTTAGGAACAAGAAGCTAGATGATTTTTGTGCCAGGAAGGGAATTACTAGACAGTTTAGTATTGCTAGAACCCCACAACAAAATGGGGTTGCTGAAAGGAAGAATAGAACCCTAATTGAAGCAGCCAGAACAATGTTGGCTGATGCTCACTTTCCCATAGCCTTTTGGGTTGAGGCTGTTAATACAGCATGTTATGTGCAAAATAGAGCATTGGTTAACAAAATTCAAAACAAGACACCTTATGAGTTACTTTGGGGAAGAAAACCTAATATTGGTTTTCTCAGACCTTTTGGATGTCATGTAGTAGTCTTAGACACTAGTGATGCCTTAGGGAAATTTAGTGCAAAAGGTGATGAAGGTTACTTCATGGGGTATTCAGTACAGAGCAAGGGTTATAGGGTTTATCTTAAGGAGGACAAACGTATTGTTGAAAGAGTACATGTTAGGTTCTTAGAGAATAAACCTAGTGATCCTGAAAGTGGTCCTAATTGGTTGTTTGATTTGGAACCCTTATCTAGAACTTTAAATTATATGCCTGTCACTAATCCAGACATTATGAAGGTAACTTCAAATGTTGTGGAGGAACAAGTTGTTCATGTTTCAGGTACACAGGTTGATGAAAGGGTTGGATCACAAGCAGAAAAAGCATCTCCTACATTTGAATATGTCACAATTCCCATTTGGACTGATGCTTTTGCTGCTGCTGCTGCTGCTGGACAAGATAATGGTGGTTTCCAAATATCACCAGATACAAACATGCATGGTTCTTCAGGCGCTGACAAAGGCAAATCAAGCGCTGACAAGAGCAATTCAGACGTTGATGGCTCAGACGTTGACAACAACAGTTCAAGCGTTGTTAGCCCAAGCGCTGACAAACAAGGTTCAGATGTTGACAACACCTTTACACATCTTTTCTCTTCCAATTTTGAACAAGGTGGACCTTCCAATGTCTATGAAGAGATCCCTGTTGATCAAAGAGAGTCTGATGAAGAAGATATTGGCAACATGGAGCGTGAAGTTGAGGACACCAGACTTTTTGAAGGAGGAGTTCTCACTTCCACAATGAAGAATCACCCCCCATCTCAGATCATTGGTGATGTCATGACTCCAGTTCAGACAAGAAGATCCCATCAAAGTCTTGGTGGATTTATTGCCAATATACACAAGAAGGTTGATACCCCTCTTGTACAAGCATGTTTGTTTGCATGTTTTCTGTCACAAGAAGAACCCAAGAAGATATTTGATGCTCTCAAAGAACCAAGTTGGGTGGAAGCAATGCAGGATGAGCTTCACCAATTTGCTATTCAGGATGTTTGGGAGCTGGTTGATTGTCCTAGATATGTCAGACGAATTAGGACAAGATGGGTTCTCAGGAACAAAAGAGATGAAAGAGGTATTGTGGTCAGAAACAAGGCAAGGTTAGTGGCTCAAGGTTATACACAAGAGGAGGGGATAGACTATGAAGAAGTCTTTGCACCAGTTGCAAGGATTGAAGCTATTAGGATTTTTCTAGCCTATGCATCTTGCATGGGCTTTACAATCTATCAAATGGATGTAAAGAGTGCATTCTTGTATGGCACCATTATTGAAGAAGTTTATGTCATGCAACCTCCTGGTTTTGAGGATCCTGAGCATCCAGACAAAGTGTATAGAGTCAAAAAGGCTATGTATGGCCTTCATCAAGCCCCTAGAGCATGGTATGGTACTTTGTCTACCTATTTGGTGGACAATGGATTCAAGAGGGGCACCATAGATCAGACACTGTTTACAAAGAAGAAAGGCAAAGATGTGTTGCTTGTGCAGGTCTATGTTGATGATATCATTTTTGGGTCTACTGATCCAAAGATGAGTGAGGATTTCTCCAAACTCGTGACAGACAAATTCAAGATGAGTGCTATGGGGGAGATGAACTTCTTTCTTGGCTTACAAGTTCAGCAGAAAGAAGAGGGTATCTTCATCTCCCAAGACAAATATGTTGCTGAAATCTTGAAGAAGTTTGGCTTTTCTCCACATGAAAAGAGGGCTTCTACTCCTATGGATAGAGAACACCCTTGGGGAAAGATTGGAGATGGGAAAGATGTTGATGTCAGGCATTATAGATCCATGATTGGATCCTTGATGTATCTTACTGCTTCCAGACCTGATATCATGTTTGTTGTGTGTGCATGTGCACGCCATCAAGTGACTCCCAAAGAATGTCACCTTTATGCTGTGAAGAGGATCTTTAGGTACCTAAGATGTTTTCCTACTCTTGGTTTGTGGTACCCAAAGGATTCCCCATTGGAGCTGATTGCATATTCAGATAGTGATTATGGTGGTGACAAGTTTGATAGGAAATCCACAACTGGTGGATGTCAATTTCTTGGGAGCAGATTAATATCTTGGCAATGCAAGAAACAAACAGTGGTGGCTAACTCTACAACTGAAGAAGAATATGTGGCTGCAGCAGCATGTTGTGGTCAAGTGTTGTGGATTCAGAACCAGCTGTTGGATTATGGGTATAACTTCATGCATACTAAGATATTTGTTGACAATAATAGTACTTTATGCATCATTAAGAATCCTGTGCATCATTCTAAAACTAAACACATAGAAATTAGACACCATTTTATAGGAGATTGCTTTGAGAAAGGGTTAATACATCCAGATAGGGTTGACACTGAGGAAAATGTGTCAGATTTATTAACTAAACCTTTTGATACTGGAAGATTTCAGTACTTGGTAACAAGTATTGGAATGGTTAATCTTACTTAAGTATGTGTTTTGGATTCTTTTTGTAAAAGTATATACAGGATGATGCATTATTATTATTGGTCTTATTGATAATTTAGATTTTCCACTATATTTTTCTAACACTGACAAAGGTTGTTTGAACACTGATAAGTGTTTTTGCAACGTTGTCAGCAATATAATTGTCTAACGCTGACAAAGCCTCCTTCAACGCTGTTATGTGTTATCGGGACGTTGTCAGCAACAATGTTAGTTTTGTGGTTTTCAATCTAAATGTGCAGATGGTGTTAGCAGTATACCATTGGATACAGAGTTGCTTATGGATCAAAGGAGAAGCATTTGGACATGTTTTTGTTTATGGATGATGGTTGGAATGTTTCATTCCTATCTTGACATAAATTTTTTATGTTCATGCATATTTTTGGCAAACTCTTTGTATCTTTGTTTAAGGGGAGGTTTTAGGAACCTTTAGGATTTTTGGGTATCCATATGATACTCTTATCACAATTCTAGATTGTGTCCACAGGTGAGTATGGGTTAGTTTTACTAAACAATGAGGCACTGTAGCATGCATAGTATATCAACTTTGCATGCTGCCAAGACATTTTTGACCTAGAATTGGTTGTGGTCTGATGGGAGCCTTGGGAATCATTTTGCTATGGGTTTTACCTGGGAGTAACAAGGATTTTATAAGGTAACTTGGTTGTTAAGAATTTCGGTTAGCTAGGGACACTAGAGGACTGTTATGTCTATCTTGCTTATGCAAGTGTGCATAACTGGACAGTGCTTGCCGCCCTATGATAATTATCAGCTTTTGGTTATCTTCTCTAGGATACATTACTTGTTAAGGTCATTTTTCACTTTTTAAAACAATTTTATTTTTGGACGCTGACAAGATTTTTCAAGCGTTGTTGTGACCAAATTGGACGCTGACATGGCTTTAGGCGAACGTTGACAAGATTATAGCCGTTGGGCGTTGATGGGTTATATTTGACCGTTGACAATCAATGGGACCTACCCAGTTGTTACTTTTTGACATATTTTCAAGCCGTAATTTTAGGAGTTGTTACTTTCATTAAATGCATGAGATAACTTATAACTTTTTCAATATTTTCATGATTAGTTTTTGAAAATCTTTGCCTATTTTTGGGCCAATCACATGCATTCATCCACTCCTATAAATTTGGATCCTATTTTTAAACAGGGTATCTATAATTCTTGTCTAACACTTTTCTCTTATCAACCTTCATCTTCTATACTTCAAATTAACAGCTTTCATCAATGGCACCAAGATTTAACTCAGCAGAATTGGATTTGGGGTTCAAGTCTCAACACAACATGATTGCTTATCTTGTTGCTGATAATACTTTCTTCCCTCAATACACACAAATGGTGGCGTATTTGAACGCATCCCCATTAAGGTATGCTCTTTCTCATGCACCACTCATTCCAGTCACACACATTAAACAGTTTTGGAACACTGTAAGTTCCTCAACAGTTAATGGAGTGACCACATTAACTTCTATTGTTCATGGGAGATATTGGGTGGTTACTGAGGCTTTGGTACGCCAGGCCTTGCATCTTGATGATGCTGATGGTATAACCATTCTTCCCATCTCTGAAATAGAACAAGGGCTTAGGGCTTTGGGATACCCTATTCCTGATGAAGGTACTCTTAATAAGTACCATAAGCAGGAATTTCCCCCAGCCTGGAAGTACCTCATTCACATTCTTCTTCAATGTTTGAGTCCCAAATGTACTGCACACAATGAGATCAATAGATCCATTGCAACTGCTATTGTGTGTATTGCAACAGGGCAAAAATATAACTGGTCTAAAATGATTTTTGAAGGAATGTGTAAAAACAAGGGGACAAAAATGACTTTAGCTTATCCCTGTTTTCTGCAAATGATTTTTGATGATCAAAGATATTGTTCAAGGGATCACAATGATTTTTATAAAATCCCTGAACAAAAGAAAGCTATTTTTACCAAGATGAATTCACTACCTCATAGAGACCTACCTTTAACCCCAACCATGCTTGCTGTTATTGCAGCAGCACAACCCCAACCAGACCCCCAACCTCATATTGACCCTCACCCACAACTTGAACCTATTCCTGAACCTTTACCCTCACCTGACCAAATGCAAATAGATCAAGATCCCTTTGATGCTGACACATCTAATGTGGGCGTTGATGTGCCTATTTCCACCGCTGACACCCAACCATCACAATCCCAAACACCCCTTAACCAACCCACATCTACCCATTCTTCCACACCATCTTCCACACCACCTGAATATAGGTTGATTAAACGCCAAAGGACTGCTGGAGTGTTCTCCTCTGGTGGTCCTAGCCATGAAGAAGAGAGAACCACCACCACAAGTGTGGCTGGTGACCTGGATGCGGCTGGGACTATTGGTTCTGGCTTAGAAGCTGGCCAAGGCAGTCCCACCATAATTAAGTCCTCATCCATGCCCAATGAACCTGACTTGGGGGGTCAAATCCCCATTTTGGAAGAGGGCAGACTGGAACCAATGACTCTTTTGGAATTGACGGCTGTCTGCATTAGCTTGCAAAAGCAGAATGCAGACTTAGTACAAATTGTCAGCAACCAAGGCCTTGAACTCAAGGAATTGAGGGAGAGGATTGTTGTTTTGGAGAGTTCTCATGCAAAGGGAGGTATGGAGGAGTCTTCCAAAGGGGAGGAAGATCAAAGAAATCTGAGTGATAAGAGCAGTCAAGATGGTCAATCATTGGATGTTGCTGAAGCTCTTACTACTTTGAAGGAACAAACAGGTTTTGATACGTCCTTGATCTCTCCAACCAATTTAAATTTATCATTTACAGATATGTTGAGAGAGGTTACACAAGGCGCTGAGGGAAAATATTTGAGCGTCGACAAGACAAGTTTGGACGCTGATAGAAGTATTTTGGGCGCTGATAGAGGAAATTTGGGCGTTGACAGATCTGCATATGAAGGTGATGTATTCCAGTCATCATCTATCATCAAGGATGTTCCTACTCAGGTATTATCATCTACCTTACCAACAATTGCACCATCAGATAAGGGTAAGGGTAAGTTGGTAGAAGAAGTTGTTCCAAAGAATGCAGCTCAGGTTGAATTTGATAGAAGATTGGCTGAGCAAATGATGGAACAAGGTGAAAAGGAAAAGTCACCATTTGTTGTGACTTCTGAAGAAGAAAGTGATGGAGCTAGCTCAGATTCAAGTGTGATGATTATTGAACCAGAAAGACTTGAGTATGGTGATGAGCTTGCTAGGGAAAAGCTGAGAGATTTAAAGTTGCAGATTGATTTTGATATGCCAGAGGTGGTTCAAATGTACAATTCTTGGGAAGAAAGCTGTATGGATAATCCAGACTTGACCATTTCAGATCAGATATGGGGTTTGGAGATTCTTCTTAGAGTTCAGAAGGATTGTAAGGTGATTCTGAAGCACAAGGCAAGCAACATTCTTTCAGAGTTGAAAAGAGATAGAAGGAAGCTCTACTTTATGTTGCTCAAATGTCATGGAGTTGGATGGACACATCAGAAGCTGAAGGCTTTGACATTTGATGAGCTGGAACATAGGGCTTATCCTATTTGGGTGAAAGTGCAAGAAGAAAACACTTTCAGACTTCTTTCAGATGAAAGAAAGGAGCAACTTGCAGAAGAGATGGCAATCAAGAAAGCTATGATAGTTCCCAGACCAGTAAAGAAGGGATTTATACTTGAGTTTCCAAAAGATATGAATCAACTATATCCAAGTGAAGCAGTTATTAGAAAGAGCCTCAAGCTCTCCCCATTAGAAGCTTCAGATATGGTGCATGTGTTACCACTAGATTCCAGGAATCCAATTGTGAGTTATGATGCAGATGAATGTGGATTCTGGAAGATTGGAAGATTTGGCAAGGAGGTACACACTTTTACCACTCTCATATCTTTATTTGCAAGTTGTGATAGAGAAGACTTGGTGGACCTTTGGAGGTTGCTAGAGACCAAGTATGAGGCTGAAGCACCAACTTCAGCTAATGGAATAAAACTTTGGACCACATTCAAAAGAATGTGTGGGACAAAAGAGGAAGATCCTGAAATATGGAAGGATCTTGAAGATGACCTCAGTGGTCTTCAATGGAGGTTATATTCAGGTGCAGGTGTATACATTTGAGTTCTACAAAGTTTGCTAAGTATTTACTTGTAGATGCTCAGTATTTCATATCCAAGGCTGTTTTGGAAAAGATGAAGGACACCCAGTTGGAGATAGACTATACAAGTGACGTGGCAATAAATTTGATCAGATTTATTTATTACCAATATGATAAGGTTTGTCAGACTCCTCCAAGTTCTTAATGTTTATTCAGAAACTTGATCATAAGAGTGGATATCAAGTTTAGGGGAGGATTGTTGGGAATAAATTAAGGCCAGATTACTTGAACGCTGACAAGAACAACTCAAACGTTGACAAGTTAAAGTCAAGCGTTGACAGATTGAAGACAAGCACTGATGGAAGATGTGAGCTAAGTGAGCGCTGACAGCTTAAGCGTTGACAAGTTAAAGTCAAGCGTTGACAGATTGAAGACAAGCACTGATGGAAGATGTGAGCTACACGTTTATTATGTTCTAGAATACTTCTAGTAAGGATAGAAACAACAATGTATTTTCTATGTTTATCTTTACCTAGAATAGTTGATACGTAGCTTATTGTACAAGGCTTCTTAGTCTATAAAAGAAGGCCTTTAGGTTAATGTTTAATATCAAGTTTTCATCAAGTTTTCATTAAGTTTTTCATTCGTAAACATCTTTCATTGTAAGCAAGTTCGACATTGATAATCAAAGTGAAAGTATTGTTTACATCTTGTGTTCTTGTTTAAGTATTAAATTCCGCATAATACTTAGATTCACAAAGTATAAAAACAAAGGTTTCTCTACGTGTTATACTTGATCTATTCTCGTATACACAAAGCTAATCGATCTAAGTTTGGGATCAACAGGATTCTTTTGGGTTAGCTTGGTACCTTGCACAGAGACATGTGGAGAATTGGATATTAGGACTACTAGCTGTCAGATACATGAGTGACCCAATCATGCCTCTATATAAAGTCTCATTAACAGAGATCCCTGAATCATCAGGGCCTAAGTTGTTGGGTGGAAGCATGGGGAATTTCACTGATGCACAATCAACTAAGTCATATTTTTTAAGTAAATCTTTAACATACTTTTCTTGACAAATTGAAATTCCCTTAGGACATTGTTTAATTTGAAAACCCAAAAAGTAAGTTAATTCACCCATCATACTCATCTCATATTTCTTGGTCATTAATTTAGCAAATCGTTTACTAAGATTAACATTTGTTGACCCAAAGATGATATCATCCACATAAATCTGCACAATGATGAAATCACTCTTATCCTTGAAGGTCAAGAGTGTTTTATCAATAGAACCCCTGACAAATTTGTTTTCAGTTAAGAAATTAGAAAGAGTTTCATACCATGCTCTTGGAGCTTGTTTCAGCCCATACATGGCTTTGTGTAATCGGTACACATGATTGGGAAAGTCGCTGTTCTTAAATCCTTCAGGTTGTTCAACATACACTTCCTCAGCCAAATCTCCATTGAGGAATGCACTCTTAACATCCATCTGATACACAGTAAAGTTCATATAAGCAGCATAAGCCAGGAAGATTCTAATGGCTTCAAGTCTTGTAGCAGGAGCAAATGTTTCATCATAATCAATTCCTTTAGTCTGAGTATACCCCTGTGCCACCAGCCTGGCCTTGTTTCTGATGATGTTTCCAACTTCATCCATCTTATTTCTATAGATCCATCTAGTGCCTGTGATATTCTTTCCAGGTGGAGCTGGCACTAGTGTCCATACTTTGTTCCTTTTGAACTAATTGATTTCTTCCTGCATAGCAGCTACCCACCCATCTTCTACAAGAGCCTCAACTACTCTCTTAGGTTCAATTTGAGAGAGAAATTCAGCAAAGAGACATTCATTGGCTGAGGCATATTCTGAGTCATGAATTTGCTGTTTAGTGGTAACCCCTGCATTAGGTTCCCCAATAATGTTGACAAGAAGAATGTGTTGATCTCTTGACCACTTATTTTGAGGTGCTGGGGACTCAAGGACAGGAACACTTGTGGGGACAGCTGGAACTATTTGAGTTTCATCCTGCTGACTAGGAGGACTTTCTTCAAAGAAAACTTCAGTGTCAGAGTCAACTTCAGCCATATCAAGAGGTACAAGTTCATTATCAGCAGGATATTCTTCAAGGATTTGAAGAATTGGTGAGTCATCAATAGTAGTAGAGGAAGAAGGACTACAAGAGGTCTGTGGTTCTTCTTCATCAAGCTCTTGAGAGGTAGGAACTTCTATGTTGTGAGTAGACAGAGGGTCAAAAGCAGGAACATAAGGAGTGAGAGTGTTGGAGTGATGATGGTGATGACTGGCATGTATAGGTTCAGAGAATTCATCACTTGGGAAAGACACATTTTCATTAAAATCAGTTTCATCACCCTCAGTTCCAGTTCTCTGTATGACATCATCATCTTCATTGAATCTGACATGAAAGGTTTCTTCTACTTCTTGTCTTCTGATGTTGAATACTCTGAAGGATTTGGCTGTTGGAGAGTATCCCAAGAAGAAACCATCATCAGCTTTTTCATCAAATTTTCCAAGTTTATCCCTGTAGTTGTAAATGAACACAGGGCATCCAAAAACATGAAAATAGCTGACATCTGGAGATCTGTTTCTGAAAACTTCATAGGAAGTTTTACCATGTCTTTTGACAATGATTGATCTGTTTTGTGTGTAGCAGGCAGTGTGAACAGCTTCTCCCCAAAATTGCTTTGGTAAGGCTGCACCATTCAACATGGTTCTGGCTGCTTCTATCAAAGTCCTGTTTCTTCTTTCAGCCACACCATTTTGTTCAGGGGTGCCAGCTGAAGAGAAGTTTTGTGAAATACCTTTTTCATCACAAAAAGATTCAAGTTGATGATTCTTGAATTTAGTACCATTATCACTTCTTAGAGCTTTGACTCTAACATCATTCATATTTTCAACCTGTCTGATGAAGGACATGATGGTATCAGCTGCATCACTTTTCCTTCTGAGGAAGAACACCCATGTGTATCTTGAAAACTCATCAACTATGACCAAGGTGTATTTGTTGTGATTAATGGTCTGAGGTTTGACAAGCCCAAAGAAATCCATGTGAAGGAGATGTAAGCACTTGTCAATAGAGAATGATTGCCTAGTCTTGAATGAAGACCTGTGATGCTTTCCCTTGACACAGGCAGAACAAGTCTTGTCTTTACAAAACATCACTGAAGGTAGACCAGCAACCAAGTTTTGTGTAGCTATCTTGTTGATGTTCTTGAAGTTGAGATGAGACAGTCTTTTGTGCGACAACCAATTGACACTTTCAGAGGCTTTAGCAAGAAAACAATTTGAGCTGTATTTAGAGCAAACAGCCATGTTGATGACATAAACATCTCTCCTTCTAGGTGCAATAAGCACAATGATTGAGGTAAATTACACTTCTTGTTTAGGAAAACAAAGGAGGGTAAATGAGCGGTAAGTATTGAACAAATGACTTTAGGAAAAATCAAGTGTTAATGACCCTTATGAAGTTCGTTTCCCAAGGAGGTATATGTGTGTGATTAAGATGTACAAGATTTGAGATTAATATTTGGTTTAGAATGGGATAAGAAAAGAAGATGACGAAGACGTAAAAATAAAAATTAATACTACTAGAAAGTTAAAACGTAGAACCTTAAAAACCACAAAAATAAAAATTAATTCTAAAAATTACCAAAAATTCACCAAAAATCAAAATAAATAAACTAAGAGTTTACCAATGATCAAAACTTTTTCAAACCTTTTAAATAATTAAATATTCAATTTTTAAATGCTAATTAAAGCCCTAAAAATCAAATAAATTATCAAAAAGCCCAAATAAAGATTTTTCAATTGGAAAACCTCAAAAATGACCTAAAAAGGTTAAAAACTATTTTTAGAAATTTTTAAACTAATAAAAACTATTTAAAATGATTTAAAAATTATTAAAACTTAAAATAATTATAAAAATTAATCTAAAAGAGATAAAATTATTCTAAGAGTTGCTAATATCCTATTTTAATGTATTAAACCTAGGAAAAATGTAAAAAGTTGGAAAATGTGAAATTTTAAAAATATTAATAAAATAATAATAAAATAATATTAAAAATCCAAAAATTCTAAAAAATTCTAAAAACTTGCAAACTAGTTTATTTTTACCTAAATAATCAGAAAATCAAAGTGAAATTACAAGAATACCCCTATTGGGCCCTCAAATGGGCCAAAACCAAAAACAGTCAACACAATTGGGCTTTTGGGCCCAAAAAGTCAAACTTGGCCCAATTGACTTGGAAAAGCCCTATCTGACTCAAAATTCGATTCTAAGAACAAAACTCTAAAGGCCCAAAAGCTGAATATGAGCTTATCACAGCTTATTAAACACACAGCTTATTCTTATTGGGCTTTTCAGCCCATTAAGCAATAAGCTAATGCCATAAGCTCTAATTTGACACACAACCTTCTTTTGGGATGCTTATGAGATCTATAAAAAGAAATTTTGAAAAAGCTCACTCAATAAGCCAGAAATAAGCAAAGAATTATTTCACAAAACGACAAAATAGTCAGGTTTGAGAAATAAGGCACCTCAGGACTTGATTCAACTTGCAAAAGATCACATATGGACTCAATAATCCAAATCAATCAACAAAAATCCAATAAGCACAACCAATAAGCCAGAATAAGAACAAATGAACTTATGAAAAAGTCAATGAAGTTGGTTTTCTAGTCAAATCCTAAAGTCAGCCCACCAAATGCTCCAGTATGAACAAATGGGTCAAATAATGAGCACCTATTACAAAAACAAAGTTGTTGCTGGATAAAATAAGCTATTTTAGCTTATTGATAAGCTGAACCCAATTTTACACTATCAGTGGCAACTAGCAGGGGAAAGGAGTTCCCACTGCTTTGACTATTTGACCAAGCTTATTTGAGAGTTCTGGTTGGATTCAATTGGAAACAAAGGAACCCTTGTGATCAGTGAATCACAAGGAGTCAATAGCAACAAGAAAATCACAATTTGGTTCACACAATAAGCCACAATAAGCCAAACAGTCACCAGATATAGCCCAGATATGTAAATAAGCAGTTAAGCACTTAATAAGCAGATTTAGCAAGAATAAGCCAACCAAACTTAACAGGATGCATACACAAGCTATATAAACTAATAATAAACACAAAGCAACAAGAATCAAACACTGAATCAAAGTAAACAACAAGATCAAAGCACAAAAAGTTTCTGATGAACAATGAACAATATGCAGACAAGTTTTGCTGATTTATTTGACACTTGATCCAATTTCAAGCCTTAAATCCTTCTTCCCTGGTGTGATTAACTAAGGTTTAGCACTTGTTAGCCCTAGCCTAAGCTTAGATCTAGGTGTCCTCAAAATCCTAGCCAATTTTACCAAGTATTTAAGGTTTTATAGCCAATCTATGAATCTAAGTGTTCAAACCCTCAAAACCTGCAAACAGATGAACAATAGCACCTAACAAACAGATACCAACACTTGCAATCACAATACAAGCACTTAGCAAACCACAAATCCAAATCATGCAGTAGACCCAAACACTCCTTAATCTACCACTTAACAAAGAAACTTGTGATTTTAACTAATAACCCTCTGATTTTAATGATCAAAAACACTTACTAGGTAGCAACTAACACAATCAAACTCAAAAATCACCAGCACAAACACAAATACTCAAAATCAAAGCACAAAATCCAAAACAGGCATAAACATGAAATATTTAGGGGAATCTTAACCAAGAGATTATACCTGCCTTCCACAACATCCTAGGAAGGCCAGTTATGCTCCTTGGACCTTGTTCAACAACTAGAACAAGACCAAGCTACTTCAATGAAGATGATCAAAGCCTGCTAATGTTCAAAGCAGAACAAGGCTTTGATTATGATAGGTCTTCAATACGAACAGCAAACAAACTCAACCAAGGGCTTAGAACTCTTCCCAGGCTTGGTGTCAACAAGCTTGAAGGAGCTCAAGGCTTATGGCTAAGGGTTAGTACACAAATAAACCAAAATCAGAAACAAGGACTTCAAGGTCTTTGAACCTTAAAAACCTTTCAAACCTAGACGTGCCTTAACCACAAGGTTAAGGAAGGTCTAATAAATCAAATGGAACTCAGAATTAGGCTACTCAAACACCAACTTTTAATCAAATCAAAAAGAGAATTCAAAATTTCAGAAATTCAAATTTTATTTAAACTTTAAAAAGGAATTACAAAGATAATAGCCTAAAACTGGAACAAAGCTCTCTCACAGGTTGAGGAGTCTTTATATAGGCAAATGCCAAGGCTAGCACTATTCACAAACCCTAGAAGTGAAATTCCCTAAATGCCCTAGGTCCTTCTAGACGTTTTCTTTGTGTGAGCTGTCCAAAGTGATCCTGGATGTTCATTTTAGCTTTGGAATGAAGCATTGATCCTTAGCTGTTGATTTGGACACGTCAGATAACTTGGAGGTGAAGTTGTCATGTGATTGGTTAAACGGGAATTGGGGGTGGGGTCCATGGTGAGTGGGATTAAGGGTTTTAAGGTTGGGATGGGTTTCTGCACATGTGAATCAAGTGTGTGCAAAGGTAATTGATTTTTACCCTAGTTTTAAGTGGTGTAAAATCTGGGGGTGAAGAAGGGTGAATAGTGGTAAGTTTGATCCGAAATTGGGGGAAAAGAAGTGTTTGGCTCATTTTTCTTTGTTTGAACGTTTAAGGTGCACACCTTTGGTCCTTTTTCTTCCTTTCTTTTGTCATTTGTGGATAAAAGTCTGTCAGCGCCCATTTCCTTTGTAACAACTTTCACAACTTGGCATTTTTGGCACAAGACTTTTCCAAAAGAGTTATAAGGGTTGTTTTTGGAACTTTTGCATATTTAAAGGACTAATTTTGGACATTCTTGATCTTCAAAGGTCTTCAATGTATCTTTGGCTAGATGAGGGACCATAATGTACAATTTGAAATTGTTGAGGGACTAATCTTGCCATTTATTCAAAGTTGAAGGACCTCTTGTGTAATTTTGACAAACTTAAGGGACCAAACTTGTAATTATCAATATACAAGGGTTACAAGTGTCATTTCTTCAATAAATGAGGATCAATCTTGTATGTCTTCAAGTCTTCAAGGGTTTTTGTTGAGTATTCCGTGAATTAGGGCCCGATTCTTTGTACGGCTTTGTTTCTCGTGTCCGTTTTTCCTTGTATCTTGTGATCTTTTGTCTTTTTGACGATATCCATACCTAAAATACACAAGTAAACAAACACAAGCATATATATATGGTATATTATGACATTTTTATGTATTTAAAGCCCGAAAAGAACGATGAGATCATGTATAAATGCAATCTCATCACTCCCCCATACTAAGTCATTGCCGTGCCCTCACGCAATGCTAGAATAAAGTATCTAAGCATCACCAAAGTTAAATTTTATTAACCTTTATTGAAAAGTAAAAGACTTGCAACATACTACGAAGATGTGTAAAGACATAATGTACGATTTTCATCACAAAAAGTTACTTTTAGGGTCAAAGAATAGAAACAAGTAAATGTCCCTTAGAGTAAACTTCGTCATCCTTGATTGTCATACATTCTATGCTAAGTGCAAAAACGAGATCATTGTTGGTACAAGTCACAATGCTAACACTACTCATACGTCCAAATTGTGTAATACTTTTTCTCCTCGCAATCCTAGTTATTATAAAGGAAATGGGTTACTAGCATTTTTTATCTATTTGTCATGGATCACACGTGATTCATATTGACTTATTTGAGTAGTTATTAGTCCGAAAGCAAAGTAGCATGATTTGATCAATAGTTAGCCGAAGGACAAAATCTTTTAAAACGGCTTCTCGTGTATCTCCTTAAGTTCATATCTTGGCATAACTCGTTTCACGATTTGAGACCTTTCTCGGACCGATATCTGGCATGTACTTCATACTTCAAATCTTGGGAAGACGTTCTCGAAATTATGGTCTTCTCTTCATATATTTGGAATTTCTTCACTTGACGTTTTTGAGAGATTCTTCATATTGGACCACAACTTCATCATTTTTCTTCAATCTTTACTTTGGATTTTGATATACAACGATCCGCCTCCTTTTCGGACTTGGATATATTTATCCTCATACCTTGTTAGGGTCTTTTTGGATAGACTTTCTCCATGATCTTTAGGGGAGTAATTGCTTCTCGTCTTGTGTCTCGATCCTTCATATTGATTTAGGAATAATGATACTTCACATCATCTTTGGATCTTTAGCAAAAATAGAGCTCCTCATGCCTTGTTAGGGCCTTTTTGGATGATCGCCAATCTTCGCGTCCCGCTTCAATAAGTTATGCCTTGGCTATGAACTCTATTCAACCCCGAGCAACTTTTAAATGATCTTGCGCTAGAGGCTAAGTAACCTTTCAAATCGTACGACCTTACTTATTGCAATTATGATTTATTCCTAATGCATTGATCTTATGGGAAGAAAAAGCCACAATTAAAAACATATGAGTTTTTGAAAGAACATTTTCATGTTCTACGTTTAGCATGATCACTTGTCTACCTCTATCATTTCTCGTTCTTCACTATATAAAGACCTCTAATTAAAGAGACTCGTGAATACTTAGCCATGCAAGTCAAAATTAAGCCAAATTTGGATTAGCTTTCATTAAGACTATATCAAATCAAAGTTTTGGGTTTTCAAGCCACCTATAGGATCTTGCACTTTCTTGGACTTTTTCAAGTTTAGAGAATGCATTTTAAAGTTCCCTTGATAAGTGACTTTCTAGGATCAATTATAGGAACTTGCGAAAAGTTCTTGTTCTTAACCCGTATGAATTAAGACTTTCGCGTTTTAAAGCTCCCTATATAATATTCTAGCAAAACTTGAATTGAGCGGGTTAAGGAATGTAAATGGCTCCAAATGCCCATCAAGTCAAAAATTAACTCTTGTTCTACCCAACGGAAAATATACATTCGTGTCTTAAAAACACTTATGAAAACTAAGAAAAATTTTAAAATTTGGCCATTTTTAGCCTTATTAGCAACAAAAACAAAACATTGAAAGTTGGAAAGCGTGAGGGAGTAGCAAAGCAAGTACCTATTCACCCCCATACTAAAAGTAAACATTGTCCTCAATGTTTCGAGTCTAAAGGTGGAGCACCCCCATACTAGAGACGAAGAGTCGAATGCTTAGGATCTAGCATGGAAAGGGTGATCAACAATATATCTAAAGCCGTTTATTAAGTATGCTAAAAGATAATTGTTAGAACAATAAAGGATATGTCATGGATTCTTGAAAAACTTCTTCAAGCAAACGATGGAGGCTCACGTAAACGAACACGAGAGTCTTCAATCGTAGATGATGATGATGATCTAGATAACACAATCACAAACAACCACGAGACAACCAGTTGAAAGGGTACAAGTCCCCTTATTAGTGAATAGTAAGCATAAAGGATAAGCATGGGATCTCCCCCACGAGGCACCTCATTTTTGATTACCGAGTCATGAGCTCGACTCGATCCCCTCAATGCTAATTATCATTGGGGAAGGTGACTTGGTCGAGGGCAACCATTGAAGGAATTTCCCCACCAAAGTAGTGATTAAGCCTATGTCCATTCACCTTGAAATTAGGACCATCATCTTGAGCTAGCTCAATGGTCCCATATGGAAACACTTGTGTAATGGTGAACGGACCCGACCAACGAGATTTCAATTTCCCAGAAAATATCTTAAGACGAGAGTTAAAAAGCAACACTTGATCACCAACGTTAAAAACCCGGTTTTTAATCTTTGAATCATGAAACTTTTTAGTCTTTTCTTTAAAAATTAATGAATTTTCATAAGCATTATCTCTTAGTTCATCCAATTCATTCAATTGTATTTTCCGGTGATCTCCCGCGGTCTTTAGGTCAAAGTTTGCATGCTTAAGGGCCCAATATGCCTTGTGCTCCAACTTAATGGGCAAATGACAATTCTTCCCATAGACCAACTTATAAGGAGTGCAACCAATAGGTGTCTTATAAGCGGTCCTAAAGGCCCATAAAGCGTCATCGAGTTTGTCAGACCATGAAGCACGGTTTTCTCCAATTGACCTCTCTAAAATCCTCTTCAAAGCTCGGTTCGAAACCTCGACTTGCCCACTCGTTTGCGAGTGATAAGCCGTAGAAAGACGATGAGTAACTCCATATTTCTTTAGAACCTTTTCGAATTGGTCATTACAAAAATGGGTTCCACGATCGCTTATAATAGCATGAGGGGTTCCGAACCGATAGAATAGTTGCTTCAAAAACTTCACTACCACACGAGCATCATTAGTAGGCAAAGCCTTAGCTTCCACCCACTTAGAAAGGTAGTCCACCGTGACGAGGATATATTTGTTGCCATGAGACGATGGGAACGGCCCCATAAAATCTATTCCCCATATGTCAAAAATCTCACACACTTGAATTATGTTTTGCGGCATTTCATCACGTTGAGACGATTTTCCTTGATGTTGGCACGAATCACACGACTTCACAAGTGCGTGTGCATCACGATAGATAGAAGGCCACAAGAAACCGACATCGAACACTTTCTTAGCCGTGAGATTAGCACCGTGGTAACCACCCGTGGTCCCTCGTGACAAGCTCTAAGGATATTAGAAGCTTCGGCACCAAAAACACGTCGAATGAGTTGATCCGCACAAACTCGAAAGAGATAAGGGTCGTCCCAAAAATAGAACTTGACGTCACGAAAGAATTTTCGTTTTTGTTGTGTCGTCATACCCTTGATTATGAAATTGCCCGCATGGTAATTTGCAATGTCGGCAAACCATGAGGTGGTGTCTTTAGAATTCACTACACCGAGAGTCTCGAGAGGAAATGTTTTGGTGATTTCCTTGTTCTCGAAAACATCTTTGTGAGGATCTTCTAGACGAGAGAGATGATCGGCCGCTAGATTCTCGGCTCCTTTTTTGTCAAGCACGGTGACATCAAATTCTTGGAGGAGGAGCATCCAACGAAGCAATCTCGGCTTAGCATCTTGCTTAGCTAAGAGATACTTGATAGCCGAATGGTCGGTATACACGATGCTTTTAGTCAAGACGAGATAAGGTCGGAATTTCTCAAAAGCATAGACCACGACAAGGAATTCCTTTTCCGTTGTGATGTACTTTAATTGAGCCTCGGTCATCGTCTTACTAGCATAGTGGATAGGACGGAAATGCTTGTCATAACGTTGCCCTAAGACGGCCCCTATAGCATAATCTCTTGCATCGCACATGATTTCAAAGGGTAATTCCCATTTAGGAGCAACAAGAATGGGAGCTTCGGTGAGTTTCCTTTTGAGAGTTTCGAAAGCTCTAACACAATCCTCATTGAAGTTAAAAGGAGCATCCTTCTCGAGAAGGTGTGTCATAGGTCGAGAGATTTTCGAAAAGTCCTTGATGAAACGACGATAAAAGCCCGCGTGGCCTAGGAAACTCCTAACTCCATTAACGGTTTTGGCATGAGGTAACTTGGCGATGACGTCTACCTTGGCTTTATCGACCTCAATCCCCGCCTTCGGCACCTTATGTCCTAAGACGATTCCTTGTTTACACATAAAATGACATTTTTCCCAATTAAGCACAAGATTGGTTTCTTCACAACGTTTTAACATTTACTCGAGATTAGATAAACATGACGTGAACGAATTGGCAAACACCGAGAAGTCATCCATAAACACTTCCATCGACTTCTCGATCATATCATGAAAAATCGCCATCATACACCGTTGAAACTTACCGGGTGCATTACTAAGTCCGAAAGGCATCCTACGATAAGCGAACGTTCCATAAGGACACGTAAACGTAGTCTTCTCTTGATCACGAGGGTCGATAGGGATTTGAAAGTAACCGGAAAAACCATCTAAAAAGCAATAGAATTCATTTCCCGCAAGTCGCTCCAACATTTGATCCATGAAGGGCAAAGGAAAGTGGTCTTTACGAGTGGCGTCATTTAACTTTCGGTAGTCAATACACACCCTCCAACCGGTCACAACACGAGTGGGAATTAACTCGTTGTTTTCATTAGACACAACGGTCATTCCTCCCTTTTTAGGGACACAATGGATTGGGCTTACCCATGGGCTATCGGATATAGGATAAATCATTCTCGCGTCAAGGAGTTTAAGGACCTCCTTTTTAATGACATCATGAATTTTGGGATTCACCCTTCTTTTACTTTGAATTGCGGGTTTGTAGTCCTCCTCCATTAAAATCTTGTGAGTACAAAATTTTGGGTCAATACCCTTAATGTCGGATATTTTCCACGCAATTGCCCCTTTATGAGCCTTAAGAACATTCAAGAGCTCGGTTTTTTCATCATTGGCAAGACCTTTTGCAATAATAACCGGCAACTTGTCATCACCTTCCAAGAATGCGTATTCAAGGTGAGAAGAAACATCTTTCAATTCAAGGATAGGTGGTTCCTCGATTGAAGATTTTGGTTCAACACGCATAACTTCCATCGGCGAAAGAAATGATGGAATAGAAATTTCATCACTAATCAACACCTCATCTTCATTGTCGATTTCATTTGAAGTGAGATCGCCTCCTTGGAATGGAGTGAGATTTGGTGTGGAATTAGCAAGAATCGGATCCAAAATAGTGGGATTGCCACTAGAGGAGCTATCGGAAAAACCTAACACTTCTTGTGAAAACTCATGGCAAACCACATCAACGATTTCAATGTGATTGATGGTAGCGATTGCATAAACATGAGAAGGTTTCGAGTTTTGAGTAGCGTTTATAACAAGTTCCTCTTCGTTGAATCTCAAAGTGATAGTTCTCGCATGAACATCGATAAGCGATCTCGAAGTGTCTAAAAATTAACGACCTAAAATTTGAGGAACTTGAGGATCCGCGGGGATGTCTACTACTATAAAATCAACGGGATAGTAGAACTTCCCCACTTTCACGAAAACATCTTCGGCTACTCCACATGCCATAATCGTAGAATGATCGGCCATCTCGATAGACATGTTCGAAGGAATGAGAGCCGGAAGCGAAAGCGATTTCCAAATGGAAAATGGCAAGGCGAGGCATTCTTTCATATCTTGTATGTCACAAGGAATGAGAAACTTTCCGGGATCACCAACTTTTTCCGGTATGCGGTTAAGATAAACCGAAGAACA
Source organism: Glebionis coronaria (assembly GCA_025667525.1). Lineage (NCBI taxonomy): Eukaryota > Viridiplantae > Streptophyta > Magnoliopsida > Asterales > Asteraceae > Glebionis > Glebionis coronaria. Next base: position 146,420 of record JANFOE010000938.1, read on the forward strand.
ATTAGCAAGCTTTGAAAGCTTTTCCTTATCACTCATCATACTTTTAAAAGTGGAAGCAAAACGAGGCATATACAACAAACGCGTCGGCTAAACTCACAACAAAATTCACTTGTTGAAACATCTTTATAAAAAGCTCGATTTGTTGTTTGTTACGTTCTTGCAATTTCTCTTTGTTTCGTCTCGAAGGGTAAGGTAAAGGTGGTGTGGGTTGGTCATTAGGCAACGGCCTTGGAAACTCAGGTTCCACAATTGGTAGTGGTTCAACCGTAGGTGTGGTTTGAGCGGTACTTCGTGGGATTGTAATGTGCTCCTTTTCGACCATCACCTCGGGTTCTTTCTAGATTTCCTTCTCCGTAGAAGTACTTGGACGAGAGATTGGTTCCTTGAAAGTTTTACCATTTCGTGTAGTAATAACCTTCATTTCTCCCTTCGGGTTTGCAATGGTATCACTAGGAAGACCACCCGAGGAAGAGGGTTTACACATGATTGCTTCAAACATTTTAGCCATTCGGTCCTCAAATTTTGATTGCCTAGCATCCGCTTTTAATAACTCTTGCTTAATCTCATGTTGTCCTAATTCCATCTTTTGTTGATTTTGTTGAAGACGTTGGACATTTCCTTCCATTTTGTTCGCATGAGTTTTAAGTTCATTAGCAAGTTCATTTTTAAGCTCGTTTTTCAACTCGGATCTTAAGCTAATCATCTCACGTTGGATATTATCAAATTTAGCATCATTTGCTTTAGCATAATCCAAAAATTCTCCTTGCAAATTTTTAGTGTGAGCATTTTGAAAACCTTGAGTAGTGTTTTGAAAATCACGGTTTTGGTTTTGATTAGAAATTTGTCCATTCCCATTTTGATAATTCCCTTTGTTGTAATTGCGTGAATTGCCTTGGTAATTACCTTGGTTGTTGTTTCGATAACTGTTAACATTTTGATTTGGTGGAGCTTGATTTTGGCGAGAACCTTGGCCGTTTTGGTTATAAGTTCCCGTTGCTACATAAGCACTCGAAGTGTTACCATCCGTGGTAATACACTCGGAAAGATCATGAGCTCCACCACACGACAAACAACTCTTAGCAGCCGCTTTAACCGAAGCGGAATTTGAAGCTTCTTGAGCTTTCCAATGTGACATAAGATTAGCAAATCTATCAAAAAACCGATTTTCCTCATTAGCTTCATCATGTAAGACATTAATGCTATGAGACGATTGTGACGATGATGACGAACCCAAATTGGCAACACTCGGTGTGTTACGAGGGTTATAAACCTTAGATCTATTCTCGATGATTTGTAAAGCCTCATTTGTCGTCTTGCACAAAACATTACCACCCGCGGCGGCATTCAAATAATCTCGTTCATGATCATTAAGCCCATTATAAAAAGTATCAATTTGATGCAATTCCGTAAAATCATGGTGTGGACATTCATGTAACATTTCTTTAAAGCGTTCCCATTCCATTGAAAAACTTTCATTATTTCATTGCGCAAATCGTGAAATCTCATTTTTCAAGTGTGTTGTTTTAGATGGTGGAAAAAACTTGTTCACAAACTTAGAAACGAGATCGGTCCATGTCAAAATCGAATTTGGCGGTTCTTTCTCAAGCCAAATTTTTGCGGGTCCATCTAACAAGTATGGAAACAACATCATCTTAATGGCGTCATGTGGAACATCCTTATACTTGCTAGTAGCGGTGAGACGGTTAAAATTCCTAATGTGGTAGTGCGGGTTGTCTTTCTCGTGACCTCTAAACTTATTTGCTTGCAACATCGACATTAAACCCGTCTTAATCTCGAAATTCTCCGCTAGGATGGCGGGAATCACAATAGCCTCTCTAAAACCCTCGGTGGGTGCTTGTAGCAACTCCATCATAGTACGATTAGCCATGACGACTTCTTGTTCTACAATAGGTTCAACAATTGGAGGTTGTTCTTCAATCAACGTCTCTTGATTGGCTTGCTTTTGAAGACGTTTACGAGCTCATTTTGCTTGATTACGAGTAATCATAAACTTCACGAAGAATGGGAGGTGAGCAAAGAAGATTCTTTTTTGGTGTTTTGTGAATTTTCAATTTTTTTGTGTTTTTGATGATATTTAATTTTTTTGGATTTTGGTGTATCTTCGTAGACAACAATCTACAAAATCTCTCCTTGAATCAAATTCTTGATTAAAGAAGCATCAAAGGAATGAAAACGATCACGTGGAGTGAACGCCTTCGAATGACTTTAGAACTTTGGTGAGAACCAAATTGTTCAAGAGGTTTTTAATCACAAAGAATCCAAGCAAATATATTATACGTAATAATACTTTGGGCGGCAAAACCCTCGATTAGCCTTCAATCTCAAAATACTCACAAGCAAGCGGGGAAACGAGGCGGCGCGAAGCACTTAAGAGCCTTTTTCCTTAGGGTATATTTTATAATACCCGCCTTATACCCACCTTATAGTTTGTATTTTTCAAAATCGAGCTTCACGAAAGTATTTATCTATTTTTGCCTTTTTTTTTGTTTGAGATTCGAATACAATAATTGAGTGATGAAATCCCAATTAAGGTTGTGTTTTCACACTTTTGGAGATATTGTTTATTTGTTGTGATACTTAATACAATATAGTAAAAATATTTTTACAAGAAAAACCAAGAAAACCGATAATACATATTAGTAGAGTTCTACTAATACAAATACTATTTATGGTTAATATTAAAAACAACAATGCAAATTAATCACGACACACCTCCCCGGCAGCGGCGCCAAAATGATTGAGGTAAATTACACTTCTTGTTTAGGAAAACAAAGGAGGGTAAATGAGCGGTAAGTATTGAACAAATGACTTTAGGAAAAATCAAGTGTTAATGACCCTTATGAAGTTCGTTTCCCAAGGAGGTATATGTGTGTGACGAAGATGTACAAGATTTGAGATTAATATTTGGTTTAGAAGGGGATAAGAAAAGAAGATGACGAAGACGTAAAAATAAAAATTAATACTACTAGAAAGTTAAAACGTAGAACCTTAAAAACCACAAAAATAAAAATTAATTCTAAAAATTACCAAAAATTCACCAAAAATCGAAATAAATAAACTAAGAGTTTACCAATGATCAAAACTTTTTCAAACCTTTTAAATAATTAAATATTCAATTTTTAAATGCTAATTAGAGCCCTAAAATCAAATAATTTATCAAAAAGCCCAAATAAAGATTTTTCAATTGGAAAACCTCAAAAATGACCGAAAAAGGTTAAAAACTATTTTTAGAAATTTTTAAACTAATAAAAACTATTTAAAATGATTTAAAAATTATTAAAACTTAAAATAATTATAAAAATTAATCCAAAAGAGATAAAATTATTCTAAAAGTTGATAAATTCCTATTTTAATGTATTAAACCAAGGAAAAATGTAAAAAGTTGGAAAATGTGAAATTTTAAAAATAATAATAAAATAATATTAAAAATCCAAAAATTATAAAAAATTCTAAAAACTTGCAAACTAGTTTATTTTTACCTAAATAATCAGAAAATCAAAGTGAAATTACCAGAATACCCCTATTGGGCCCTCAAATGGGCCAAAACTAAAAACAGTCAACACAAATTGGGCTTTTGGGCCCAAAAAGTCAAACTTGGCCCAATTGACTTAGAAAAGCCCTATCTGACTCAAAATTCAATTCTAAGAACAAAACTCTAAAGGCCCAAAAGCTGAATATGAGCTTATCACAGCTTATTAAACACATAGCTTATTCTTATTGGGCTTTTCAGCCCATGAAGCAATAAGCTAATGCCATAAGCTCTAATTTGACACACAACCTTCTTTTGGGATGCATATGAGATCTGTAAAAAGAAATTTTGAAAAAGCTCACTCAATAAGCCAGAAATAAGCAAAGAATTATTTCACAAAACAACAAAATAGTCGGGTTTGAGAAATAAGGCACCTCAGGACTTGATTCAACTTGCAAAAGATCACAAATGGACTCAATAAGCCAAATCAATCAACAAAAATCCAATAAGCACAACCAATAAGCCAGAATAAGCACAAATGAACTTATGAAAAAGTCAATGAAGTTGGTTTTCTAGTCAAATCCTAAAGTCTGCCCACCAAATGCTCCAGTATGAACAAATGGGTCAAATAATGAGCACCTATTACAAAAACAAAGTCGTTGCTGGATAAAATAAGCTATTATAGCTTATTGATAAGCTGAACCCAATTTTACACTATCAGTGGCAACTAGCAGGGGAAAGGAGTTCCCACTGCTTTGACTATTTGACCAAGCTTATTTGAGAGTTCTGGTTGGATTCAATTGGAAAAAGGCACCCTTGGGATTAGTGAATCACAAGGAGTCAATAGCAACAAGAAAATCACAATTTGGTTCACACAATAAGCCACAATAAGCCAAACAGTCACCAGATATAGCCCAGATATGGAAATAAGCAGTTAAGCACTTAATAAGCAGATTTAGCAAGAATAAGCCAACCAAACTTAATAGGATGCATACACAAGCTATATAAACTAAGAATAAAAACAAAGCAACAAGAATCAAACACTAAATCAAAGTAAACAACAAGATCAAAGCACAAAAAGTTTCTGATGAACAATGAACAATATGCAGACAAGTTTTGCTGATCTATTTGACACTTGAACCAATTTCAAGCCTTAAATCCTTCTTCCTTGGTGTGATTAACTAATGTTTAGCACTTGTTAGCCCTAGCCTAAGCTTAGATCTAGGTGTCCTCAAAATCCTAGCCAATTTTACCAAGTATTTAAGGTTTTATAGCCAATCTATGAATCTAAGTGTTCAAACCCTCAAAACCTGCAAACAGATGAACAATAGCACCTAACAAACAGATACCAACACTTGCAATCACAATACAAGCACTTAGCAAACCACAAATCCAAATCATGCAGTAGACCCAAACACTCCTTAATCTACCACTTAACAAAGAAACTTGTGATTTTAACTAATAACCTACTGATTTTAATGATAAAAAACACTTACTAGGTAGCAACTAACACAATCAAACTCAAAAATCACCAGCACAAACACAAATACTCAAAATCAAAGCACAAAATCCAAAACAGGCATAAACATGAAATATTTAGGGGAATCTTAACCAAGAGATTATACCTGCCTTCCACAACATCCTAGGAAGGCCAGCTATGCTCCTTGGACCTTGTTCAACAACTAGAACAAGACCAAGGTACTTCAATGAAGATGATTAAAGCCTGCTGATGTTCAAAGCAGAACAATGCTTTGATTATGATATGTCTTCAATACAAACAGCAAACAAACTCAACCAAGGGCTTAGAACTCTTCCCAGGCTTGGTGTCAACAAGCTTGAAGGAGCTCAAGGCTTATGGCTAAGGGTTAGTACACAAATAAACCAAAATCAGAAACAAGGACTTCAAGGTCTTTGAACCTTAAAAACCTTTCAAACCTAGATGTGCCTTAACCACAAGGTTAAGGAAGGTCTAATCAATCAAATGGAACTCAGTATTAGGCTACTCAAACACAAACTTTTAATCAAATCAAAAAGAGAATTCAAAATTTCAGAAATAAAAATTTTATTTAAACTTTAAAAAGGAATTACAAAGATAATAGCCTAAAACTGGAACAAAGCTCTCTCACAGGTTGAGGAGTCTTTATATAGGCAAATGCCAAGGCTAGCACTATTCACAAACCCTAGAAGTGAAATTCCCTAAATGCCCTAGGTCCTTCTAGACGTTTTCTTGGTGTGAGCTGTCCAAAGTGATCCTGGATGTTCATTTTAGCTTTGGAATGAAGCATTGATCCTTAGCTGTTGATTTGGACACGTCAGATAACTTGGAGGTGAAGTTGTCATGTGATTGGTTAAACGGGAATTGGGGGTGGGGTCCATAGTGAGTGGGATTAAGCGTTTTAAGGTTGGGATGGGTTTCTGCACATGTGAATCAAGTGTGTGCAAAGGTAATTGATTTTTACCCTAAGTTTAAGTGGTGTAAAATCTGGGGGTGAAGAAGGGTGAACAGTGGTAAGTTTGATCCGAAATTGGGGGAAAAGAAGTGTTTGGCGCATTTTTCTTTGTTTGAATGTTTAAGTTGCACACCTTTGTTCCTTTTTCTTCCTTTCTTTTGTCATTTGTGAATAAAAGTCTGTCAGCGCCCATTTCCTTTGTAACAACTTTCACAACTTGGCATTTTTGGCACAAGACTTTTCCAAAAGAGTTATAAAGGTTGTTTTTGGAACTTTTGCATATTTGAAGGACTGCTTTTTGACATTCTTGATCTTCAAAGGTCTTCAATGTATCTTTGGTTTGATGAGGGACCATAATTGACAATTTGAAATTGTTGAGGGACTAATCTTGCCATTTCTTCAAAGTTGAAGGACCTCTTGTGTAATTTTGACAAACTTAAGGGACCAAACTTGTAATTATCAATATACAAGGGTTTTAAGTGTCATTTCTTCAATAAATGAGGATCAATCTTGTATGTCTTCAAGTCTTCAAGGGTTTTTGTTGAGTATTCCATGAATTAGGGTCCGGTTCTTTGTACGGCTTTGTTTCTCGTGTCCGTTTTTCCTTGTATCTTGTGATCTTTTGTCTTTTTCACGATATCCATTCCTAAAATACACAAGTAAACAAACACAAGCATATATATGGTATATTATGACATTTTTATGCATTTAAAGCCCGAAAAGAACGATGAGATCATGTATAAATGCCATCTCATCACACAACATCATTGTTTTTGTTGAATATGGTTCCCTGAGTCTTAGTAAACAAAACCTTGTAGTCAGCATCACACAATTGGCTGATGCTAATAAGATTTTGTTTAAGACCATTCACATATGCAACCCTTGTAAACGTTATCCTATTGCAGTTCACTGAGTCGTATCCCTCTTTGTCACCTGAAGAATTATCTCCAAACACCACTTTAGGACCTGGCTCCCTTGAGTATCTGTGCAGGTATTGTTGAATCCCAGTCATGTGTCTAGAGCAGCCACTGTCTAGATACCAACCGATTCCTTGAGATGTTTCTGCACAGATACATAGAAACAAGTTAGTTCCTATGGTGAACCCACTTTCCAGTGGGTTCCCTGAATTGCTGATTAACAATTCTTGTGTTCCTATAGATCTTTTGGCGATGGGAAGGACAATTAGCTGTCTAATGGGTAAAACTTCCACAGATATCACAACCTGGGAAGTCACCACATTCGTTTGGGTGATGGTCTGTGAATCCACATAATTTATAGGGAGGATAAGGTCTATAGTTTCCTTGTTGTCTTTTTGAACCTTGTTGTCTATCCCTAAAGGGTGTTTGAGCTCTCTTAACTGCCATGTGTCTATCATGATCTAAGGCCATGTGGTGAGAGTTCTTACAGATATTGCAATATGGTTTGACTAACCTTTCCCCCTTGGGTTCACCTAGGACAGACTTAGGTTCACGAGAAGTAGAGCATTCAGCGAAAGGCTTAATGTGTTGTTTTAAGAGTTCTACTTCTTTCATTAGAGACAACAGGCGTTCTTTAGTGGAAGGATCAACCTTGTTCACAGCTTTTGTTGAGACAGGCTTAAAAGCAACTTGCTTACCAGATTGTTTAGAAGGTACATAAAATATTTTAGCTGGTGGTTTCTCAACATCTGATTTAAGTTCACCCTTAGCAGCTCGTGAGGAACTGCTGGGTTCAACTCCAGAGAGTTTGGGAAAAGGTGGTAATTCAGCCACATCTTCAGAGACAGGGTCATCAGTCAAAATGGGATCTGACATATGAATAGTCTCTATAGATTTGAAAACAATATATTTGGGTTTGGTGAGAATTTTCAGCTTATTTTTCTTAGCGGATACATCCCTTTTAATGTCAGCAGGCAGCTCATCATTAAGCAATTGATCTATAGTGAACCTACTACACAACCATTTTTCAATAACCTTGTTTAATTCAGATACTTGATCATTTAAGGCAATGTTTTTCAAGGTTAACCTAGTGACTTCATTTTGAAGGGATATTTTCTCTAAATTAACCCGTCTGAGAATTTCACATTCAGATTTAGCATTTAGCAGTTCAGTTTTAACAGAGTGAAACTTATCAAGCAGGTTCTTTCTTTGTTCCTCAACAAAGTGTAAATCAACAATGGTGTAGTCAAGGACATGTTTGCGTTCATCACTATCAAACATAGATAAAAGCCTGCGTACCTTTTTCATTGTGATGTCAACCCATTGTCCTGATCTTGCATCACCTTTTCCAACAGCTGGTTCATCCTCAGCTATAGCCATGAAAGCCCTAACTCTAGTAGTATCTTCCTCATCTGAAGTTAGTGGCTCATCATTCCAATCATAAGCTTCAACTACCAACCCTTTCTCTGTCTTTTTATTACCTCCCTTCTTCTTAGACAGAGCTTCAAGCTTCAAATTCATCTGTTCTAACTCAGCTTTAAGTGCCTTGTACTTGTTTTTGTAATCCTTCTTCTTATTGTCTGATGAGTTGGATTGGTGAGATGAGTTATTGTGTTGTTGTTTGAACTTGTAAGGTTTGGTAGAAGATGATGGATAGGAAGGTGAGGATGTCTTGGTGGAAGGACAGTCTTTTTGGAAGTGTCCAAGCTTTCCACAGGCAAAGCAAGTTTCTTTTGATCTGTCAGTTTGTTTACTAGCTGATCCTATTCTCCCTGATCTTTTGAAGAATCTTCTTTGATTGGCTAGCAAGGCTCTTTCATGAAACTCTGCATTAAGGTCTGTTAAGAACTCTTGGCTGCTGTGGGTGTCTTCTTCAACATCAGAGTCGCTGTCATGAGGATGTGGTGCAGAGATCAAGGCTTTGGAAGATGCTCCTTGAACTACAAATATTTCAGTCTCTGACTTGTATATAGTATCAATCAGCCCTTCTTCATAATTATACTTTCCATAAAGCTGAGCTAAGGTGTCATTCTTGATTGAGTTATTTGCTCTCTGAGTCTGATTCATACTCAGCCACTTTCTTGGAAGGCTGTTGACAAATGTGGCATTAATCTCAGCTTGACCAATGGTGACATCATTCATTGCTAGGTCATTGAGAAGAATCTTTATCCTTGTATAGGTTTGTTGAACCTTTTCACCTTCAAGTGACTTGAAGGCACTGAACTGAAGTCTTAGTGCCTGAATCTTTGTTTCTCTGGTTTTAGAGGGTCCTTCATGGCCAAGAATGAGGTCTGTCCACATTTGTTTGGCTGTGGGACACTGAATGACAGACTTCATGATGTTTGGGAAGACAGGATATGATGATGCTTTTAAGACGTTTATCTTGGTTTGCCAATTGTCTATCAGTTGGAGTCCATTGTTTGAGAGGTTTGGGAAGAGGGTTTTCTACAGTGGAGGTAAGCGCCACGGGAATATAAGGACCATTTTCTAAAATTTCTAGAAGAAATGGTCCAAGTCCATCGAGATACACAAGAAATTGACTCTTCCAACTAGCAAAATCTTCTTCATCAAAGACTGGTACACTTGTGACATGTGATCCGCCTCTTGAGTCAAGAAGTTGGGGTAGATCATCGTCATTAGGAGGTGGAGGGGTGAGTCTTGGTGAAGATGGTGCATTTTTGTTGTTTCCAGAAGGTGATTGTGGTGGGTTAGAAGTTTCTGGCATGGTGGATCTTGATTATAAAACTGAGAACGATGTTTCTTGAAGGTTTTAATATCAAACACCGCTCTGATACCAATTGAAAGTCCCTAATCAATGCTAGAAATACTAAACTTAACTAATCAACACAAGTTAATACTTTTTAAACGTAATCTTATTATTGTATAATAAAGAAGTACAAGTGTTATGGATAACACTGTTTGATGACAATGTGTTGTGAACACTTTGAACAACTATAAACCTTAACTTATGAATACAGTCGCAGCTGTTTGATTCAATAAGTTCTAAGCATTAATGTTATGAATATTCTCAAAGTGTTAAACATTAATGTTGGGATACACATCCTATTTATAGTGATACGAGGTTGACCTAAATAATACTTGATGGTGACTACACAAGACATTCACTTTTCAGACATCAGTCACATGATGCTCTTCTATTCTTGGTAGTTTGCCATAATGCTTTAAGGAAACAGAACTTGAAACAGTTTCCTTTTTCTTCATTGTCTCGAACACACAAATGGCATGTCCAAAGTGTGTTGAGTGTTAACAGGGTATTGCCACCCTGTTAACCCTCAACCCCTCAGAGTCCCTGATACATCTTGGCTGTTATCCATCACAGCTAATGAGTATGTCTTCAAGTAATCTTTGACTTCCTTTAATTTGTCTCTGACATGGACTCCTCTGAGGTTGCTCACAGAGACTTGGATCTATGTGAGTCTTGCGATACTTGCCTGTCTTCTAGGCACAGGCAAGTGACTATATAACAGCTTACTTTGTGTTTAAATCTATGATCAGGGAATCTGACAAACTTAGATTCCCAACAACAAGCATAAATACAACCTTCTAACAACACAATAACCAATTATGAACTCAAACAGGTAATCACAAACACCCCTTTATCTTTTTAATCCAAAAATTAAACAAGTATAAGTGTAATTCAGTTTACCAAATGACTAATCTAGCATACTAACAACATTAACATGCATGATTAAGCAGATTCAAGCCAAGAAAACAACAAGAACACAAGTAGAGCACAAATCCACCAAAAATACAAAATTTATCAGATTTTCAAGGTTTTAAGACAAACCTCATGGATGTACATCCACACCCACAAATGTTAGAGCTTATGTACTAGCAAGAACAAGTACAAGCTTCCACAAACAACCCTGCTAAGAATCAACAAGGTTAAGAGCACAATATGAAAATCAGAAAAAGTAAAAATCCTTGATTAATGCAACCTTGTTACCCCACACTTGATTATCCCCAAGTTATAAGCTTCACCACACCTTGATAACACAATATCAGGATGCTATGATCAGCCCTATAGCCCAAGAATTCCAAGGTTTGAACAAGAACTTACCAAAATATCAAGAAAAGTGGAAAATGTGCAAACTTTTGCACACTCCTTTTGAAAACAGGTTTTTGATTCAAGAAAAATGAACAAAGAACAATAACAAACAGATTATAAGAGTGGGACTTGATCTTTCTTCAACAATTTCCAACACATTTCATTGATATGAATATGTGATTTACAGAAAAGTGAACAACTGAAAATTCAAGAGCTAAAGCTAAACTAATGATCCTATTGCCTTTTATAGGCTACAAATGAACTAGGAAATCAATAAAAAACGTAACCCTAATGTTATAGAATCCCTGAAATGCCCTTGTTAGCTTTGTCATCTTTTGAAGATCATGTGACTGAATTTGTTGTCTTGTGATAGCTGGCATGTGAAAACTTGATCAAAGGGCTTGTAACAAGCTTAGGATGTAAGCTGAATTCTCAAACGTTGGATGGTTGTCACAATTTTGGCAGTATGCATAAGCTTGTAGCAGGGGAATCTCATGTGGGGCTCCTTGGTGATGTAGCATGTGTTTTTGGTGTTAGGATGTGATTAAGGGATGGTTAATCATCATTCTGGAGCAGATTAACCTTTAATTCATAGCAAATAAAAAACCCCCAATTTGGATTATGAACTTCAAGAACAGGTTTTTGATCTTTGTTTTAAGTTTAAAACATGTTTGGCGCGTGTTTAACTTAATTAATATTAAGTTTAAACGGGTTAGGGTGAGTAGGATGTGAGGTGGCATGAGGCAGGGTTTTGATTGGTTGATAGTGTGAGTGGGACATATGGCAGCCCACTATTAGTCTAGGTAAGTTTTTGTCTGGCCAGATTTGACCCCTCACTTCTTTTCCCTTTGTCACTTCAGCTTAAAACCTTGTCAACGACTAATTCCTTTGTATCAACTTTTGCTTTTTCACACTTTTGCCCTAAAATATTTTGTAAAGTGAATTCAGGGGTAATTCTTGCCAATTCTTGAAGGACTAGTTTGGTATTTTCTTCAAGGATAATGGTCTAAACTTATATGATTGACATTTTGGAGGACTGAAATTGCCAAATCATGTTTGATGAGGGACCATTTTTGCCAAGTCTTCAAAGTCAAGGGTCCTTTTGGTAATTTTGACAAACTTTAGGGACCAAACTTGTAATTATGAGGATACAAGGGTATAAAGTGTCAATTCTTCCATATTGGAGGACCCTTTCTTCATAATTCTTCAAATCTTCAAGGGTTTTCTTGGGAAAATCTTCATTAGGGCTTGGTTCAATGTGCGGCTTCGTTTCCCGTGTTCGTTTTTGCATGATTCTTGTGATCTTTTGTCATTTTCTCAATATCCGTACCTAAAATACACAAGCAACAAACACAAGCATATATTTGGGTATTTTCATGATAATTAATGCATTTTAAGCCCTTTTTGGACGATGAGACTATGTATAAAAGCAGTCTCATCACAAGTCTTGGTGGAAATACTCAAGGAAAAGTCTATAACAGAAGGGGAAGTCGCAGCTATAGTTGAGGAGGACGGACCTACATGGATGACCCCGATCGTCAACTACTTGAATAATGAAATTCTTCCGGACGAGGAAAAAGCGGCACGGCGCATCAGAAGGAAGTCGCAGCACTTGGAGCTTCGAGAAGGTAATCTTTACAAGCGCTCTTTCTTGCAGCCGTGGTTGCGGTGTGTTGGGCCATGCCAGGCTACTTACGTAATTAGTGAGATACATGAATGGTTATACGGCATGCACGCGGGTCCTCGATCCATAGTGGCTCGAGCCCTACGCACAGGATATTATTGGCCTACTATGCATAGGGACGCACACGACATGATTCGCAAGTGCAGTGATTTCCTAGTGCACAGACCAGTACCACGACATCTGCAGCAGGAACTTACACCTATTACATCCCCATGGCCATTCTATAAGTGGGGGATCGACATTGCAGGACCTTTCCCCGTAGCTGCAGGGGGAGTTAAGTTCTTGATTGTCGCGATGGACTACTTCACACGTTGGATAGAGGCCAAGGCAGTCAAATCCATCATAGGCAAACAAGTTAAAAAGTTTGTTTGGGAGAACATTGTGTGCCGTTTTGGCTTACCAGGAGAAATCATCTCGGAAAACGAGAAGCAGTTCGCGGATAATCCATTCAAGGACTGGTGCGCGACATTGAATATCAAACGGCGCTTCGCATCTGTTAAACACCCGCAGACAAATGGTCTTGTGGAGCGAGCAAATAGAAGCTTGGGTGAAGGCATCAAGGCACGCCTGGAGGAACGAAGTGACAAATGGGTGGACGAACTGCCACATGTTCTATGGGCACATAGGACTATGATCAAAACAGCCAACGGGGACACCCCATTCGCATTGGCCTACGGCACTGAAGCTGTTATACCAGCAAAAATAGGAATGCCTACCATCCGCACGGCGGAGATTAATGTTGTCACAAACGACGAGCAACTCCGGATCAGTCTGGATTTGTTGGAGGAAAAAAGGGAGATAACGGCTATCAATGAGGCCAAGTCCAAGGCTCGGATGAAGGCTTATTATGACGCCAAGGTTAAAGGTGTTTCTTTTCGACCGTGATATTATGTCTATCGTGCTAACGAAGCAAGTTGAGCGAAGAATACAGGAAAGCTGGGCCCTAAGTCGGAAGGACCGTATGAGGTCACAGAAGCCTTAGGACGGGGCGCGTACAAGTTACGTGACATGGATGGCCGCGAACTGGAACACACATGGAATATCTCTAATCTCAAAAGGTGCTATCTTTAAAAGCTACGGCTTCCGCCTGGACACTTTGCTATATCTGGCTTTAATGAAGATCCATGTGTTCTCTTTGTTTTGTTTCTTATGCTATTCTAGGTTCTTTTTGTTTTTAGGGTTTCCCATTCTTGTAAAAAAAATGTAAACGTTCTAATGAAATACCGTGGTGCCTAGCTAGCTCCACGACTAGTTTTTCGTGCAAATTGTTTGGTTATTCTTTAGATTCTTTTATAGTCATATGGATTTAGTTGTTATTATTATAATATGCCATGTCTCATTCATATGCATTCATTAAATAAATGTACATGTACTATACGCCTCCAGGCGGGATAAGAGGATTAAGTGAACCTAATAATTCAACTTTTCGCATAAGAGGGATGCAACCCCAGCGACGCGGATCATGTATCCTTACTAGACACCTTACTCACAAGACGTTGTGATAAGTTTCTGTATGCTACACTCACGCAGTGCTTTGCATAGTAAAGACGCACGCCACACGTTTAGTAAAATATAGACTTGATTGTATTTTTTTAGTAAGACGTGACATGTCATGTAGTGTAGGTATATGATATCCAACAAAAAATACACAAGTTTCAAATTCATAAAAAATAGCCGTGGTTATCACGGACTTACTTGCATACATATGACAAGTTATTTCACATATCAGCCTTAGCCGTATACATACACGGACGAATAAAAGATACAAATGTTTACAAGGTAAATTAAAACGGAGGTAGGAACTCCCCTATATCCTTCTTCCCTTCTTCAATCATGGCGCGGAGGGCCTCCCCGCGAACATTCTTCCCATCTTGTGCCTTGATCATATTCGCATCCAACGCCTCGGTAAGCAGCTTTTCACCTTTCATCGCCTTCGACACAGAGTCGTAGGTGGGCAAGGTCAGTTGGATGGGATCGGCAGTAAGCTTGGACATTATTACCTCATTAGGAGCATCCTTCAGCGCTTCTAGCTCGTCTAAAAGAGGATGTTGGATTTCAGCAAGCGCATCCATTGAGGCAGTCATCTTATCCGCGGCTAAAGGGTTGTGGTAGGCGTGTTGGGTAATATCTTCCTTTTTACCTATCAGTTCCGCAACTTGGATTAGGCCCTCGTGCCTACCACGATCAATATCATCCAATACGACGCCCGCAAATACCTGCAGCAGGTAAGGAGCTTCCATAACCTTGCTCACGACAAGGCGCATTCCCTGGCCAACCATCCACCTACGCCCAGCTATGGCTGTAATCAAAGGAGGGCACATCCTTTCAGCACAATCCATGGCCATCTTGCTTAGCTCCCCCTCAGCTGCCGCAACTTGCTCATCCAAAGTAATCCGCGCTTGGGTTAGCTCATCCTTCAGCGTGTCGCGCTCTTGTGCAATGTTGAATGCTTGTACGGTTACGACTTTGGTGGTGGCTTCGGCTGCGGACACCTACATATGATACTTAGAGTTATTACAGGGATAATGTGGTTTTTCTTGTGTACAAATAAACATTCATATTGAAAGCATACCTTCTCGTTGGATGCGGCTAAAAGGGCCTCCAGCTCGGCAATACGTTTTTCCGAGTGTTGGCGTGATGGGCCTGCTCCTTCACGGTGGACTCTGCTACAACCAACACCGACTGCAAGGATGTGATGGTTTTCTCAAGCTTCTCAACTAGTGCTTCACGACGAGCTATCTTTTTGTCAGCACGCTTCACATTAGCCAAGGCCTTGATCAGACGGCGTCTTAGGGCCGCACCAACTATCACTTGGTGTACGGATGACACATCGAACTGCTCCAGCAATGTCTCATGGTCTAATTCGTCCAAGTCTTGCGCCAGAGCCGGAGGAGTGATACGTTCGATAAATTCCGTGCACTCGGACTACACCTCCAACCTTGTTAAGCTGGATAAATTCCATGCTAGGCGCATGCTGGTGTCCGGTCCTTCAGGATGTGGCTCCTCAACATGTGTCACAGGAGGGGATGGAGGTCTTATTGATGTCGTGGGCGAAGGTTCCCTTTCCACCTCCTCCTCTTGGGCTACGGTCGACGGATCCACTCTGTTATTAACACATTAATTTTGTTTATGAATTCTATCTTTTTTTTAAAAAAA
The DNA here is from genome assembly GCA_025667525.1 of Glebionis coronaria. Taxonomy (NCBI): domain Eukaryota; kingdom Viridiplantae; phylum Streptophyta; class Magnoliopsida; order Asterales; family Asteraceae; genus Glebionis; species Glebionis coronaria. The sequence goes on from JANFOE010000938.1 coordinate 162,186, forward strand.
TACAAAATAAAGAAAAAGAGGGTACTTACGTTGTACCAGTTGTAGGTTCTGGGACGGTAGGAGCTACGCAATTCACGGGGGTGGCCATCCAGACTTGTTCATCTATGTGCGGTGAAGGGTTGACCTGGGCCGTAGTAGTGCCGCTTCCTTCCTGGTACTGAGGATGGTCTTTCCTTAGTTTCTTTGGGGGAGCGTTAGAGGCCCCCGCCCCATCCCCTAGTGTCTTTGCCACCCTCCTAGTGGTCTTTCTCTTTCTGGATACGGGCTTGGGGGACCCAAAGGATTGGGTAATTTCTTCATCCTCACCAGTAAGGTTGGTGAAATCCTCTTCTTCTGCATCCTCCTGGTGCGGAACGGCGCCCTCCAGCAGCAACTCTCCACCATCTTTGTTGTGGAAGTCAAGCGGGGACTTCTCGATCACAGGTTCTCCCTCATCTGATCTTTGCTCGGAGGTTTCTTCAAGCGGGATGGTTCGGTCTGCGGTTGCATCAAGAAGAGGGAGTTCATTCTCTTTCAGCAGGCGAAATCCTTCAGGCACTTTCATTGGGTAGCCGTGGTGCAATAGTCCATGTAGGTTCATCTCTGCGGACATATGTAATTATACGGATTAGTAAGTTCCCAACATGCAAATGACATTTATTACATCTACAAATATAAGTAGACCTACCCTGCCTACGTTCAATCAGAAAGCACGGATACATGTCCTCCCGCCCATAGTAGTGGCGGCTTAATCCTACTAAGCATAGAAAATGCTCCGGCAAACCCCTATGGAATTCTGTGCGATGGATATCTAGAATTTTCAAGTCCTCGCTACTATAGTCTTTGGATATGGGCGGAAAATCTTTCGGTACTCTGGTTTTGAGGACGAAAGGGGTAGGGAATACTTTCTCATCGACGAAAAAGTAATGATCGTACCAACTCTTAAGGGAGTCTAAGGGCTTCCTATACGTCATGGGGGCGTTCCCGGATCGTTTTTTGAACGATAGCCACCCATTCACTAGTTGGGGGGAGTAAAAGACCCTAAATAGATTTACGGTCGGGGTTACTCCGTATGTATGCCATGTAATCTCAAATTGATTGATTTTACACGCCCCTATGCAGTGCAGCTGGGTTATGTGGAAATCATAGTATAGAAGCAGATCTACCAAGAACTTGGATAAGGGGATGCGGTAGTAAGCCGAATCGAATAGGCGCGTAAACACGCCTATCTTTCCCCTCGGTGCATCCGTAATCGCTTCACCTTCACCTGGATAGGTTGGGTGTACGCTTTCGGGGATGTAATACTTAGACAAAAAGTCTATGTATTTCTCCGCAGTCATCACATTCAGGACATCCGTAATAAGGGGATTGTCCTTTATCATGTTTTATAAAAGGGGTTTGAAAGGCGTGATGATCTAACCTGCGGTGATGGAAATCCGTGGAATAAGAGGCAAAAGATGGAAGGAAGAAGCTTGAGAATAACAATGGCGGAATGACTATGAACTGTGTGTGTAACAGTATCACACACCAACTCTTATATAGGGTTTCCTTGATTTCTGAGGTAACGTAGATGTTTGCCACGTGTAAGCCACTACGCCCATCCAACGGGTGGGATTTTTGACACTTCTGAAAACGTCAGAAGGGACCAATGGGTCACTTCTTAACAGTTTTACGTGGCTCAATGATGGGCATTAATGGTGCACTTTTGTAGGTGTGCGACTGATTAGTTGACTACAATTATTCATTCTTGTGTCGGGTTATGCGGTCATAGGTAAGACTATATTCAATGCTGCATTTAATTTGTCTTGAACGTCACGTGCGGCTAGGGAATTCAATCCATGTAAGGTTGCCATGTGCGGCCGAAACAAAATTTTCAATGTTTATCATTCCCTAGAGGATCTTTCTTGGTACGTCCGGGGAGCATCTTGATAGTCTAGAGGTTACGCCTACGGCTGTAACAACTAGACTGGGGGGACATGATGACGTATAGTCCCCAGCCGGGTCATGAACCCGACCCACGGGTACTACCCGTATCCGGCCCATCACGAATGGGTGGGAATAATGTTGTTTAAGCTTATGGGCTTGGATGAACAGTAACCGCACACACGTGTGCGGCCCACGGCCCGGCATGACCGGTGCAGGGTTAGACATAATCATATTCCTACTATGGTTAGGATTTATCCCAAAGGAAAGGATATTCACTCACCATAATTAGAAGATAACAATCAATCTAAAACTAGTGATTATCCTTTCCTTGTGGCCGAAGTATCAGTGACAGCCCATTAGGGTTTCACTGCCTATATAAGGAACCCCCAAGGGTTCCACAAAGGTATTACATTCTACACACTCTCAACTCTAATCCGATTCCTATAACGCTAATCGATTACTTACTCTCACGCCAGAGCCTAATCGTAGGAAACATTCCCACGGTAAGCCTAACGCGTGTTGTTTAGTGTGCAGGATCCCAACCAGATAATTCACTTGGTGCAGGAGCCGGAGTCCAGCCAACCCGGATTAAGCCTAATTCAGGTCTATCAAGGATCACCCAACTTTTGTATCAACAATGGGCAATTAGAATATTGGGCAACTAGGTTTTTTCGTCATTTTAGTAAAATGTGGTTGACTATTTTATAGTATTTTTGGGGTAATTGTACTCTGGGCAACTAGATTTTTTGGGCCACCTAGTATTTTATTATTTCTACTCCCGTCACTCTCCTCTTTCAAAACTAACCCAAATTCATAAAAAAACACACATTCAGGTACTCTCTGTTCTTCAATAAAATAAAGCATGTGATATCTGTTCTTAATCTAACAAACCTATAATATCTCAATATCAAAGCACCTATAATTAATCAAAACACACACATTCAAAGACCCCGAATAAATAAAAAACACCCCTCTCTGTTCTTCGATGAGCGAGTTAAATGTTTTTAGGATGTCAGAGTTGTTTTCAGGTCAACCGTTAAATTGCTTCAAGAAATCAAAGGGTTATTGCTAAAAAATATAGTCCGGAACAATTTGTTTAGAAGTACTGTTTTTGGCCCGTGGTTGGGATATCCCTTCCATGGATAATGATTGTCATTTGATGAATTATGTTTTGCAACACCAGGTATATGTATAAGAAATTCCTAGTCATGCCCCCTATGATATTCAAAATTGGCGATCATTCGCTACGATTTGGTAGGAAGGAATTTTGTTTAATTAATGGATTCAGATTTGGTAATGTTTCAACTAGTGTAGGTTTAAATAGATTTTTTTGTAATAGGGTTTTCCCAGGAAAAATAAAAAATAAAGGTTTTAAAAAAATTCATGCTTTTGAACTATTGCAAATTATTAGAAATCAAGATAAGTGGTTAGGATTATCGAATGTTGATGCTGTTAGGGTGTGTCTTTTAATTGTTACCTAGTTGGTATTTATGGGCAAACAGGATAAGAATTGTATTGAAAACCACTTAGTGACTATGGTGGTTGATTTTGAAGCCTGGAATGGTTATCCGTAGGGTGAGTACATGTGGGATGCATTTTATAGAAGGACTGTAAATGTTGGTTTTAATCATGTTGATACTCATATATCCAAGAGGAAGCAAAACCGATGTTACAATCTTCTATATAATTTATACGCCTTTGCTTGGGCTTTCAAGGTTAGAAATTTATTTTTGTTTTTTAGTACTAGATATGAACACCAAGTATTTCAACAGGACGATTTTGTTATACAGATATGGATTCTGGAGAGTTATCCCGTTAGCACTTCATTCAGGATTAAAGAGCATGATGTGTTACCACGAGGTGTTTCGTGGTCTAATAATATTAAGTTTCAAAAAGCAGACTATGTTACCCATTTTGGACCGGTAAGTATTTCAGTTTGAATACATCCTATTAATTGTCAAGGTTAGTGTCCTCATGTGTTTTCTTAATTGAATTTATATTTTAGGATTCAAGACCTTTTCCTGAACTTATTCCAACACCAGCTAAGATTAGGCAACCTTGGTACGTTGCTAGTCTTAGATATATAAACCGCATGGATGCCGGTAATCCTCCTGCTTTAAGTGCTGAAAAGCAACCAACTTTGGAAACTATGGAAACGGCCGTCGTTACATCTAATGGGATGGATACGGAGCACCCTGATGACCAATCTAATGGGATGGATACGGAGCACCCTGATGACCAATCTAATGGGATGGCTACGGAGCACCCTGATGACCAATCTAATGATATGTATACGGAGCACCTGGATGGTGTTTTTGATTTCGAACAAAGGAATAGTAATAATGAAACCACGTGTGGTGCCAAAAGTATTTCATTACATGATATTTTAGCCGAAGTCCAGTCCATTCGAAAACAAGTAGAGTTGATTACCGCTGCAGATGTTACATCTAGGCTTGAAAAGATGGAAAAGCTACTGAAAGAAAAACTCAAGGACAAACAACCTTGTAAGATATCAAGCCCTGATTATAAGTTTCAAGACGACGAGGGCGTATCAGTTAGTGATGTGAATGCAGTTGACAATTCATCCCTTAACCAAGTAGGTGCCTGTTCAGCAAGTGCTAATACGGTTAGTATACTATGACTGCATAATTAAATTCTGTTTTTGTATAATTCAAATAAGTTTCTTCATCTTTTAAATTATTATAGGCACAGCCGTCTTCGTCTGATATTAGGACACACAATCAAGAAGAATGTATTGTGGACGTAGACATTTATGGGAATGGGTCTCCAAAAGCAACCCCAGATCGTAAGAAGCAACATGTCGACACCGGTACTGTTACCGATCTTAACCGATCTGAGCAATCACCCCTTATGCTATTAGTGGAAGTTTCAGCAATAGATGATACGGTTAGTATAAAGTTATTTCATATTTATACCAAATTCATAACCTAAATGATTTGCTAGTTGTTTTACTCACTTTACTTACAACCAACTCCGTCCGATATCCCAAAACAATATGAAACCGAATGTATGGTGGGTGCAGAGAGTTTTGGCAAAGATTCTCCAAAAACAACCTTTGATACAAAGAAAAAAGATGTAGAGTACGCTTTAGTTAATGATATAAACATATTTGAGAATTCTTCCATGAAGCCAGTAGTTCTAGGCGAATCAACCGATTACATGGTTAGTATCACTGAATTGAAAAATAAAGCAATTATTCTAAACAAAAAGATTTGGTAATTCTTTTATTTATATTATGTATAGGCGGCTTTGACTGATATCACATCAGAAGATGTAGCAGAAACTATGGTGGATGAAGACATTTTAGGGAATGAATCACCAAAACCATCCCCTGATTCTAAGAAGAAAGTTGTTGAGGGCGTGTTAGTTGCTGATATGAATGTAGGTGAAAAGTCATACCCTAAGCCATGTGTGGCCGGCTCCGCAACCAATAACACGGTTAGTATACCCTAATACAGAATTATTAAATCTGTGATGTGTACCAACTGTTTCCCTAATGTTGTAATGGTTTTGTACCCTAAAGCAGGTAGTGTCTGATATTGGAGCAGATGTGGAACCAGAAGGTATGATGGACGAACAAAGTTTAGGGAATGATGATCAAACAACTTCCTAGATCATTGGATCTATGGGCATATTAATCAAGGCCTTACATACTAATGATGAAAACCCAGGAATAGATTCCATAACTGGTGTTAAGTTATCTGGAACAACATCCATAAACTTGAATGAACCATCTAGCTCCATCCCTGCTATCAACGACGTATGTGTTCCCCTTTACATATGTGTGGCATAGACATTCCTATTCATACGTGTTCCATTTATATTTTGTGATCTTCATTACAGGAGGTTGAATTTAAAGATGAATTCATGGATGTGTTGAACAATGAAGAAGACATGGCTACTATTTCTCTTGATGCCATGGATGTAGACAAACCTGACGCAGACGACATTCAGAAACAACAATTGTTTGACACAAAACTTGATTTCGAGTTTAAGGATCTTGACCTTCAAAAAGGAACGGTTCGACCTCTTGAAGTTAAGGTACTTTCTCACGAAATTTGTCAGAATCGGTATTTTGTTTTCTTTTTAAGAGTTTGTGAGGAATATATTTTTCTTATAGCAGTATGTGAGTGTTGTCACACCTGATTACAAACCATCTCTGGCTAAAGTTTTTTCTGGTGTAAAAATGAATCACAAATTTGGATCTAGAAATAAGCGTGTACCCAGGTCTCTCAAAGTTAGAAGGAAGATGATGAAGAGTTTGGCAATGGCTTTTATTCAACCCATTGATAAGCAACCCAACATTACTCCAGATGCCCATAAAAGTACTTCAAGGAATCAAGCACATGGTGATATCGGTCCGCCTGAAGTTTTAGAGGTATATTCAATGCATATGTAACATACAAATCCAGATATCCATGTCGTGTAATAATAACCTAAAATCTTATATCCAGGATGTATCCGGCAAGCCTAAATTACGTTCTGTCCAAGAACTACTTGCACTACCACCATTTCTGGAGGTATGATGTTTGTTTAATGTTGTTCCCATCTTTGTTTTATAATGAATTTACCTTGGTCTTACCTTACGGATATTGTTTATAGAATCTTTCAAGAGAGCCGGACGGTAACTTGGATATCGTAAGAGCTTCCCCAGCTGTAGCACAGTATATTAAGTTGCCTGACCCGACAGAGTATCGGTTTACCTGGGGACAAAGAGACATTGCAGTGAATGAAAAGTTCTGGCGAGCATTAGTGTGTCTTGATATTGCCAAAGATGGATGGTTGAGTGACAATGTAAGTTAACAAAGTGTTCATAGTGAATTAGAGCAATCTTTATGAATGTTGTTATTAATCTTCCCATCTTTTTCATACACAGCATCTTAATCTATTTTTGGATTTAATGTGAACATTTAGACCACCTAGTGCTGATTGGGCAATGGTGAGCCCTCACTTCTTACAACAAATTCTCGCTGGTTCAATGTCAGACTATTATTCTAATGGCATCAGGTATACTGTCCCATGGCGGTTGGTTGAGAAGGTAGTTTCTTTTTACCTAAAAAAGTAACTCGTATAATATAAAAACCCCAAAGAAAGTGATATGAATTCAAATATTGTAGGTGTACTTTCAAGTCAACGAACCATAGAAACACTGGTGTCTATCTTAACTTCACATAAGGAGTGGATTGGTTACATTTTACGATAGCCTAGGTTGGGTTGTTGGTAACAGAAGACCTTGGTGGAGAAATATGAAAAAGAAGCTGCCCGAGCAGCTAAGCTTTTATCTAAATGTTCATGGGATATTGAAGAACAAGGGAATATCACCCGATAACTATAAAATCTCATATGCATTTGCAGAAGTTCCAAGGCAGGACACAAAATATGGCGACTGTGCGATTTGGGTGTGTATATTTTTATACAGCTTGTCTCGTAACCTACCCGTTATGTTTGATGATCCTCTTCAAACAGCCATAGCTTATCGAGAACAACTTGTTGAATACTTTTGGAAGCACAAGGTGTTCGCATTTGATGATGCTTAAGGTATATTCACACTTAACAAGATTTTTTTTCACTTTCATTTATTGTAATTGCAACCTTCTAGAATATATTTGTGGTTGAGACATACTAAATGCGACCCCTGTAAAGTACAAGTTAAGTGAATGGTTACTTTAATTTACTTACCTAATAAATCTTTTAGTCCCTATCACACAATGCCTTATTCCACCTTCATCACTTTATACACTCATTTCAATTGACAAACAGTTAAACAAACCCTAAAAACATGTCAGACTACATCCCATTCGATCTACAAATAAATATCATGAACAGAATCCCTGTCAAGTATATACTTCGTTGTCGTGGTGTTTTAAAGAGTTTGAAAGCTACGATAGACGAAAGGAACTTCTTGTTATCATATGGTGTTCGTAATTCGTTACAATGTGGTTATCTAATAAAGTATACCCGTCAATATCAGTGTTTTCTTTTATGTGTTGCTGAAAACTTTGCATCAATCCCAGTTAATGCTAACCTATTTTTTACTAATATGCATCCAATGGGCACATCGTGTGGGCTGTGGTGCTATCATTGGATCCCAAGAAACATTGCTATTATCTGGAACCTATCGATGAATAAGTATATTGGTACCTTTATACCCCCATTTAGGAGTCAACCTATAGGTGATAAAATCCTTTTAGGTTTTGGTGATAGGCCTGATACACTAGATCCAACTATTATTAAGATTTCATACCCGGTCAGTGGAATAGGTAGGTGGTACGCTTCGGTTTTTAGTTTAAGTTCAAGATGTTGGATTAGAGTAGACAATGATAACTTACCCCGTGAGACTATATGATTTAGTAGGTCTAGTCAGGCTGTTGTAGGTAGGTATGTGATTTGGATCGGACATGAGTTGCGTTCGTATAAAAACGAGGATCCAATAAAAGTATATCTGCTTGTTTCATTTGATATGGTTAACCACCAGTTCCAAGTTTTAGATATTCCACTTACCTTACTTGCTGAATTGATGAACCCCTTGTCGATTTCTGTATTGGGTGACTCCCTTGTATTCTCTGGTCATCTTTTGGCATATGACATACCACTATTCTGTGGATGGAAGGTTAGTTTAGATGGTGGTACTACACCAACTTTTACTAACATTTTGAACATTCAATCCCGCTCCATACTGAAACTGCTTGGTTTTACTCGCAATGGTAATCCAATTGTTGAATCTGCTACTAATAACCCAATGGCTCATATCGTTCTAGTCCACGATATGATTGATCGTACTTTTCTGAATGTTGGAATCACTGGTGTTCATGGTTCGTTACATGTAGAACCATACAAAGAATCTCTTGTTCTACACGATCATCCTTTTGCAGCACTTTATTATATGCACGCGAATGCATGATGTAAGAGTTGTAATTGGCATCTTATTTGAATACGTTTAAATTTGATACACAAATTTTCTGAAATTTCAGATTTGACTTTTGTAGGTTTCATCCTTTGGTGGCAAGCTTTGTAGATGGCCAAGTTTTCAAGATCAATGGAGTAGGCCGTATATAAAGACTTGCAATTACCTAAGAATATGTTCTAATATCTCTACAAACTTTTGTTTGATATGAATTCTTGCCGTACACACATTTGCTAACTTTTAAAACACGTATGCTTCTATTATTTATAATTCTGTTAACAAAACTAATGTTAACGAAATCTTTCCTACTAAATTAAATATAGTTGCACTTGAAACACCCGGTTTAAGGAATATATTACATAACAACTAATTGTTAGTTAGATAGATTAAGTTTACATACTTAGATACGAATAAATCCAGTTACGAGATCCTAAATATTACCGAAACGCATAGAAACATGTTTTGCCTGACAATAAACTTCTACTTCATGGCTAGTAACACACACAAGGTAATTCCAATCCAAATACAAGTTTTCTTCCAGAAACGTACGTAGGATTTACTCTTGTCCAGTAGAATGTTTTTCTCTGTCAATTCAGCATGAAGTACTTCAATTATTTGCCGACTTGTCAATAATTGTCTAAGATCACGCCTGTTTTGTTGATTCAACATAGTGTATATCTCATTCAAATGCATCCTGTACCAATCTAATTCAACCTCATCATCATACCAATCCCAGTAACCACATTTCTTACCTGGGTTGTAACGGTTTGGGCGTACAACAAACCTTCTTCAAGGATTACTAGGTTTCCATGAAGTTAAGACTTTCACTGGGAGATCGCAAACACATAACTGGTTTTCCATTTCACTCGACATTGATCTGGTACCTGCACCGATTAATGTGTATAAATTTCGTCATTATTGGTTAGCGACACATGTTCATTCTATTTACAAATTTTATTTCTAGATTAAATGTAATTTATAAAAAATTGGAAACATTTGCCTATTTTCTATTTGAAATCCCTATAGTATGAGTGTAATTGCTGAGTTGCCCTTATTGCCTAATTTTTTAAATTAATTGCCCACTTGTGAATCTAGAACATTTGGGTAACTACCCTTTACTGTTAACCACCCATGTTTGGGTAACTGGCCTTTACTGTTAACCACCCACTTGTCCCGTAATCTTCCCATTTAACTATTATAAGTACACACAAGTACACACAATACAGTTAATTTACCAAAGGAAAATCATCATCAAAGTTTTCACAAATGGCTACTTTTGAAGATTTAACATTTGATCTAATGATGAATGTGTTACTAAACCTTCCTGTTTCATCACTCTTGACTTGCAAGGCCGTGTGCAAAACATGTTTGTCAATCATCACTGATGCGACGTTCATACGGAAGCATGCCAATGCTTCTCAGCACCCACGATTATTGTTAAGATCTTATGATGGTATACGCACTCGCTCTATTTCTGATGACTTGTTAAATAACCCCTCAACGTTATACCGTGGCCATGATCATCCTTTTATGAATAACAACTTCAATAGAGTTGTTGGTTCATGCGACGGTTTTTATGCGTGGTTAACACTAAAGGTATATCTCCATACAACCCTGCCACCCGTTACACATATGTGATTGACTCTTGTTTTGTGAAAGAGAAACCAGATTATCTTGGTTATGGCTTGGGTAAGATAATAGATGGTGATCACAAGTTGATTGCTATTTCTAAGCGCAATGCCAAGGTTAAAATGTTTTCCGTCCAAAATAGGGAATGGAAAAACGTTGGTGTTTGTCCAGGGGAAGGTAGTGTCTTTTCAGACGGCGTGGGTTATGACGGAAGTGTATACTTCTGGGATTTTAACTGGCAACCAGATTCGGAAAGTGTAATTTGTATTCATCTAACTGATGAAACAGTTACTCAAGTTGTGCTTCCTGATAGACCAAGGGGTGGAAAATCCTTTGACTTGGGGGTGTTTCCCCAAGGGAAAGGGTTGACCATGCTATCTACCTACAATGAAGACCCTCTTTCGTATGTTTGGGTGATGACTAACACACCTGTCAACCACACTTGGTCATTGTTGTTTAGAATTCCCGCACTAGATCATAATCTATATCCTTTACAACATTACGTAGAAGGCTGGACAAGATACTATTCTCTAATATGTGTAACTGGAGATGGGTGTCTCGTAATTCGATTTGGTTATTAGGTAATGTTGTATAATCCTACCACCGAGACTTTCAGGATTTTAGAGTATATGAGGGGTCCTTGGGGTACCTATGTCGAAACATTAGTGAAACCTGTTGGGACGGGGATAAGATAGAGTCTAAGGAGTGCATCGAACCTTAGATAAACAACAACGCTAGTCAACTGCCTTTTTCACTATGCAACCAACTTATCTAGTTACATTATCTTTTTCTGAATCTTTATTATCTACTTCTTATGTATTTTCTATTTTCCCGTATTGTAAAACTAATCAAGTAATGTAAATTATGGTACTAAGTTTTTATGTTATTTGATATGTTATCCCTCTTGGTTGTCAATGGTTATTATCATAGTTATGAAATGTTTATTGGTAACTTAAGTGTAAATGTTGCAAGGCCAACTACATTGGCAGTGTATTTATTACAAGCATACTACAAGTACTATAATTAGGTGACAAAATTTAAGAATAAATCTCATTTTCTTATCATAACAGGGTAAGAGGATAAGATATTGAACCAAAAATGTCTACAACAACAACACAAAAATTTAGGGTCATACTAGTCTATGAAGATCAACAATATGGTGTTCTTTTGCCTACTAGTACTAGCTACTTGGATCTACTCAGGTATATGAAGAAAAAGTTCAAGCTTGGTCCCAACATCAATATTCATATAGCCTACATACTAGAATTCAACAACATCAACATAATCGATAACAATGATCTTCTTTATTTCTATAATGTAATCCCTGAATCCAATGATGTTATGAAGCTCTATGTGTTTGTATCCGAACTACCTTCGCAGGTAACCCATACATTTAATCTTCTCCCTAATGTCAATGATCTTAATAATCAAGGCTTTGCACCTCCTGAATCCAAAAACTGTTGGCCACCTAACTCCAAGTCTACGCCTATAGTTGAAAATAGTCTTGTAGGATTTACCAAACATATTTATTGGTGTAAGGAATTTAGATTTGATGACAAGCAAGAGTGCGTGTATTTTATCAGTTTAAAATGCGTAAATGATGGAACACAGTTCAAAGTTGTTATATCATGTCCTAACAGATATCAAGTACATGTGCTTCGGTAGACTGTAGTTGGGATTTATACACTCGTCGTATAAAAAACAGCAAAGCTTTTCAGATAACACACATCCATGATACTCATGAATGTAACAAGTATGATTTCAATCCTAGAAATCGCAATGTAACAGCTAGGTTTTTGTCAAAATATCTTGTTCCTAAAATTAGTGAGCCAAATAGGGTTTATAAACCAAAGGATATTGTTAGTGATTTGCAAATGCAGCGGAGTTTAGAAGTTTCATACAAAGTAGCTTGGGCGAGAAGACACAAGGCATTGGCGGAAGTTCATGGGTGTCCTAAAAAATCATTTGCTCAGTTAGCAACATATTGTCATTACTTAAAGTTGGCAAATCCAACAACAATAATACACATTGAGACAGATGAGGAAGGAAGGTTTCCTATGTTATTCATTGCCTTTGGTGTTGTGGTAAGAAAACTTTTTTTCACTTGCTTCTAATTTTTAATTAATTATTATGATGATAACTGTGTTGTTTGTAATTCATATCTTGTAAAAAATTTGGATACTATATAATCATATTCTATAAACATGTTAATGTTTCATTGTATTCATAAACTAATCTACATCCCATGTTAATGTTAATGTTTCTTCTTGCACGAAAAGCCATTTCGAACTGGCTAATCTTACATGCGCCTATACAGTGTAGTTGGGTAATATGTACGTCATAATATCCTAAGAGATCTACGAGGAAACGAGTGAAAGGAATACGGTAGTTGGCTGCATCGAACAGACGGGCGTATAGGCCAATCTTTCCCTGGGGCGCCTCCGTTATGAGGTCCCCTGCACCAGGGAGAGAAGGGTGTAGGTTGCTAGGAATGAAGAAATCAGTGCAGAAGTGCTCCAATTTCTATTGGGTCATTATGTTGAGCACGGATCCAATAGAGGGGTTGTTTCTTTGAGCCATTACTAAAAAAAAAAGATAAGGGCGTGGTATTCTAACCTGCGTAGGAAGGGATCCGTGCGTAAGAAGGTGGTGATAAGAAGGAAAGCTTTAATGGCATAAATGAAGGAAAAGACTGTGTGTTACACACAGCCGTAGGGGCGACTTATTTATAGGGTTGCCTTGCAAGTCATGGTTTTTTGGATGCATGACACGTGTTTGCCACTATTCTAAATCGTTTTGTTCGGATGTAAGTGGCAAATGAACAGTCAGGTGGGACCCACGGGTCACTTCTGACTCAGTAGTTTACGTCGCTCGAGGTTCTGACAGTTTGCACTTTATCAGTTAATTGGCAGGTGAACAATCAATTGTGTCGGGATATGCGGTCTTACATAAGACCATATTCAATGCTACATTTAATTTGTCTCGGCCGTTACGTGCGGCTAAGGTATCATTGGAATGACATCCTAATTAGGTTGCCACGTGCGGCCGAAACAAATTTTTGAAAATTTGTAATTCTCTAAAAGATCTTTCTTGGTATGTCCGGGGAGCATCTTGTTAGTCTAGATATTCCGCCTACGGCCGTAACAACTAGACTGGCGGGACATGATGACGTATAGTCCCCATCCGGGTCATAAACCCGGCCCACGGGTACTACCCGCATCCGGCCCATTACTGATGGGTGGGATTCATGTTATTTAAGCTTATGGGCTTAGATGAACAATAACCGCACACACGTGTGCGACCTACGGCCCATCATAGCCGGTACAGGGTTAGACAGAATCATACTCTTACTATGATTAGGATTTACCCCAAAGAAGAGGATATTCACTCACCATAATTAGAAGATAACAATCAATCTAATTCTAGTACTTATCCTTTCCTTGGGGCCGAAGCATCAGTGATATCCCATTAGGGTTTCACTGCCTATATAAGGAACCCCCAAGGGTTCCACAAAGGTATTATATTCTACACACTTACATCTCATCCGATTCTCATAACCCTAACCGTTACTTACTCTCACGCCGGAGTCTAATCGTGGGATACATTCCCACGGTAAGCTTAACGCATGTCGTTTTAGTGTGTAGGATCCCAACCAGATAATTCACTTGGTGCAGGAGCCGGAGTCCAGCGAACCTGAATTAAGCCTAATTCGGGTCTAGCAAGGATCACCCAACTTTTGTATCAACATATTATATCCTAAAAACAATAAAATGTTAGTGATATATAAACAATTAGTTCATAGCAGATCCCCAATTTGAATTAAAAAATAAAATTACAATTATAAAACTAATAACTTTTGGAATTAATTAAGTAGAATAAAACATAAAAGTAACATGAAGTCATTGAAAAATACAACATACCTTGTACAAGTGTAATAGACAACCCCCTTGATTATCCCCTTTCTCTGAGTAAGATGTTTGGTCGAATTTGGTCCCAGCACAATCTCCTTAACAGAAAGTATTAGTATATTAAGGTTTGAAGGACTTCCTTTTGTTGGGCCTAAAATAGATATGCACATGCTTAGATTTTGTGGCCCCAACTAACAATTGGTCCACAAATATTGGATTTTAGTACATATTTACACACATTAACCTTTATATTTTGCATTTTTTGAAATTTACTAGCTTAACTGAATTTGTTCTAAACACATGTTTTTATAGATAAAGAGCTTCCTATGCTACATGAGGCAGTTGCTTATAATTGATGTTGCACATCTGAAAGGGACTTACAAGGGAAAAAACCTGGTTGTCGTCGGAATAGATGGGAACAATCAGATTATACTAATTGCCACAGGTGTTAGCCAAGGTGAAACCGGAGAATCATGGACTTGGTTTTGGGGGAAACTAAAGGAATGCATTGGTGAACCACCTAATTTGACCATAATTTCAGACAGGCATTATGCAATAAGCCTTGCCTGCAAACATGTTTTTCCCAACTCATATCATGGTTATTGTTGTCGTCATCTGATGATGAATGCTGGTATGCAAAGCGATAAGGTTAAATGTTTATACTGGAAGACTTGCAAAGCATATACTATTGACTTATTTGATCAACTAATGGCTTAAATACATACCCTGCGACCTGATGCACATAAAAAACTTCACGAGGCAGCATACGGAAATTGGTCTAGGGCATATTGCCCCACAAATAGATCCAACTACATGACGTCCAATAGTGTCGAGTCGATTGATGCATTAACAAAGAATGTGAGAAAACTGCCAGTACTTGCGTTAATGGATTGGTTTTTAAATTGTCTACAACTATGGTATTACGAACGTCGAGTTAAGCACCAAGGTTAGTTTACTATGTTTTTTTAACTTTCTATCAACTATTATATAACAACACATCTTGACCCATATAATCTCACAAATATCGCCTTCATCTATGCTAGATTCACCTGATGATGAGCTCACACCATGGGCTGCTAAAAAGGTCCACGACAGGTTTTGGAAAAGTAAAACATGGAAAGTCAAGGGTATAGACAGATACAAAATGTATCAAGTACGTGATTCTAATCAAATTCATGTCGTCAATTTGGAGAAAGGTGAGTGTTCATGTCGCAAATGGAAGCTATCAGGATTACCCTGTGGTCATGTATGTGTTTTTGCTCGAGTAGAGGGTTTGAATAATGTAAACCAGTTTGCTAAACCTTGGTTTTTGAAAAAAACCATTAACGAGACATACACCGGGTACTTTTACGACGTAGCTAATAACTACAAATTTCATGATGTTGTGGATTTCCAAATTGTTAAGCAACCACTAATGCACAAGAAACAACCTGGTTGACCAAAAAAATCTGATACAATTCGTTCTAAAGGTGAAGAACCAATAAACAGAAAGTGTAGTAGATGTGGTGTAAATGGTCACAATAGAGCAATTTGTCACGTACCAATGCCTAGTTACTAGTATGTTGTAAGTATTTATCTATTCAATAAGAACATTTTCCGTTAATATATAAATAACATACAACTGGTATTATTTCAAATGTTACAGACACAACCCTACGAAGATGCTAGTCATGTAATGTTTGCACAGCCCTTGCGTGATGCATCTGCTGGGCCAAGTGGTAATGCCGAACCTTATCACACGTAAGTTACAGATGCATACTACCCACAAGAATAAAATGAAGGCAACTACATGATGGTTCCATAAGTTAACAACACTATCATTACAGGTAGCTTGTCTGACTTTTTAACCCCATTTGAATTCTTAAACCAATAGGTGACCACATTTATGTGTGTTGTCCCTACAACTAGACACCTTAATCATATTTTAAACTAAAACATTTCGAAGGTGTTGTTTTCATTTGATGTACCTTGTAACATTACTTAGACCTAATCATGATGACTTTCATAAGTAGCTGCAATTATCGTTATCAAGATTCATAGTTTGTTACAATAATAGTTGGTTGATAAAATTGTGCACAACATACACATCAAAGTGCAGGCTGCAAAATGATAAGTTTGTGCACATTTATCAACCTAGTACAAAAGATTACTTAGATACACAACTAATTGTACACAATATACATAAGGTTACAAAAGATGTGGTAAATCTCCAAGAACCGTTACATTGTTAATGATTCTTACATGAGTCGGGTTCGGGGCCAGTTTGTGATAGGACATCCTCCAGCTGTAATTCCCTTTCCACGATGTAGCCCATCATCCTGCTAGATCTTGTTCCAGCAAATACTCTTTTTCCATACCCTTTGCACAACCGGATAATCTTTAACCGCTTCTGACTCGATCTCCTACCATTCTTCTTTGCCCTACTAGTGACCTTCTTCCGTAACAACAATTCTAACGGTGAACGCTGACTAGCACCAACAGGAGAGTTGTTAGGTTCTAACAGGACTTCCTCTTCAAACTTTGCAGTTTCAAATTTTGGTGAAGTAGCAAAGTCGTTACTTGAATCATCTAAACATTTTAGACAACCTGGGCTGCACCCTCCTACACCAATCAGTTCTCACAAAGACATGCCTTCATGGTACCAATCCTCATCGAAGAGGTCATCAGCTACACTATCAACATGCAAATAATCACCAAAAAGATTCTCGCATGGATATTCAATACCTTTTCTCCTAGGGGTAAGAGGGGATGTTCTTAGAAAAGGTAAACGTGATTCTAGCTTCAACCACGCTACGTGTCCATATTTGTATGGGAGTGTGGCAAGATTTTTCCTTTTTTCATGGATTGGTAACATATGTTGATACACAGCATCGACAAAATTGGCCTTCAAGTTCTTATAGTAATATCCAGCCAAGTTAACTGGAGCATGTGTAATGTACATTTCAATTAGTCCATATTTCTCACCCATGTCATACATTTCATCTACTTGAGCATCACAATCAATTACCTTCAAACCATTAGCTAGAGATTTTTAAGGAATGCAGTAAAACAACCCCCAAATAGCACATTCTAGTTTGTAGGAACATAAATCAAGCAATCTAGAAAAACTTATCCTATTGAACTTGGCTATCTTACGTGGTAACTTTCGCCCATATTCATACCTTAAAGGGTAATCATTGAACACACCACTTTGGTTGATTTCAAATACACAATAATTTTCGGGGGATTCATTAGTCCTGTAACTGGAAGGTACTTCTTAATTAACAATAACGATTAATAAAACTAATTGAAAATGCAAACTAGTATTAAAAGAAATGCAAAAATTGAACATGCAAATATAACGTACCTATAAAAGTAAGAAAACACCGGGTTAGTACAGCCGACCGCTCTGCTAAGTTCTTCTTGATAATTAGGTAAATCTTCCATGGTTGTAGTGTGTGTAGTTCTACTATGTGTGATTTTGTAATCAAACAATAACCTTATCTAATTGTACTTGCCATAATCACTTACTTAATTGTATGAAAGTACGTTATATGTATTTAGGTTAACATAATGGGCTTTGGAAAGATTTTGAATACACTAAATTGTTTACTGGGCCTGTTCTACAATTGTGGCCCAATACAAACCGTCATTCTATACCATTTTCTGGTAATAAACGATGTCAGCAGCTCTGATGAACATAAAAGGTATGTTATCCATAATAAATGAACACTTAAATAAGTGTTGATTAGTCTTATATTCATCATGTATTCATTTATAACATTGAATGAATCCCTTAGTAGATTTCTTAGAACTTGACATTAGTTAGATCAAATGGAATGACTTTTTGTTGAATCATGTCCATTGTATATATCATTTTAGATGAACCGATAAACATATCATCAGAAATATCGACTAGATATTTCTTATAAACCAAAACATAAACCAGTATATTTTTATAAACGAATTCCTCCCTCTAAAAAATTCAAATATGGAAATTTGCCTACAAAAACAAAATACAAAGGCAGGATAGACTTTGTAATTATAAGGGATACACTTGTTATGTGTTACTCTAAATTATCATTAGCTCAAATAAGTAACGTTTAAACTCGTCGAGTATCATAAGCACAAAAATGTGTCCAGAAATAAAATGGATATAAACATATAATGTAAACCCCCAAATATACACAATTCAATACAGCGGAAGAGTCGTTGGTGTTACGAGATAGCACAATACTGACATCATAGACAACGCTTAAAAATCGCGTCGTTTAATAATAAAACATTTCCATTCATAAATATCAAATTTACATAGGTCCCAAGTGATAGTATTTCATACAATTAGCATTTGAATGGAAATTGTTATTTAAGTGCGGGCAATAAATTCTTGTCGTCTTCCCAAGAATTACCTTCAAGTACCTGAGATAAAACATGTTAAAAGAAAAGGTCAGCGAAAATGCCGAGTGAATTCATAGAGTTTAATGAAAACTATTAATATATCATCGGTATATATAATCGTTATCGAAAATCATTTTATACAATTCCTTGTCGTAGGCCATGAAATAGGCCAAAAACATTTTATACAAATCCTTGTCAAAATCATAATATACGCTTTTGCCTTCAAAACCATTATACAAACCATCGTCGTAAAAACATCATATAATACGTTTTATAATGTTGTATAGAGTCAAATAAAAACCGTTATATGAACATGGTTATGTAAAACCAAAACACGAACATAATATCAATAACAAGACCCCGTATTGCTAGTCAGGCAATATATTGTAATTCAATGCGTATAGCATTATTTTCGTTATTTGGATTATTATAAGCCGCATGACATTATTACCTTACTACAACAAACAACGGGTAGCTAACCCGAAACTCAACTTTCCCATTTAAGTTAGCGTGTCATCACAAAAATCACGCTATGGAAATCTTCTCATACATAAATTCGT
Source organism: Glebionis coronaria (assembly GCA_025667525.1). Taxonomy (NCBI): domain Eukaryota; kingdom Viridiplantae; phylum Streptophyta; class Magnoliopsida; order Asterales; family Asteraceae; genus Glebionis; species Glebionis coronaria. The sequence continues at coordinate 181,490 of JANFOE010000938.1, forward strand.
TTACCAATCAATGTGGCACGACGGGGATCAACCGTCAAGGCGCGAACTGGGTGATCGTCCCCAAATAGTACTATTATATGCATAAGCGTCTACCAAATCCCGGTAGTTCACAATTGATGCTAATGGGACTTCCAGTGACATAACCTAACTTTAATAATCTATTTTATCTCATACATCGGGTAATATAATCATTCATCGGGTCATAAAATCATTCGGTTCCAAATCAATAAACAAACAATCGGGACAACTGGTGTCCTATTTTTATAAAAACTAACATGTTATCTCCCTCGCGGGTTTATAAAACATTTTTTAAAAATATTTAAAAGAGTGTGAGGCTATGAACTCACGTTGGTTGGGAAAGGCGGTTATCGGCGATTTGGATGTACGGTACGTGCTTCAATCACGGAAACCTAGACAAATAATACTCGTCTTAGACTATTGTCCAATGACTTTATAAAAATCATAACTATGTATATATATGATGATTTTATAAATATGATGACGATCAAGTGGGATTTTACATCTTTACTCATTCATTATAGTGTTATGTGTTGGTAACTTTTTATACTAGTTTCACTAGTTTATCTTGCTTACATGTTTAGGCCCAATAAGCCCATTATAAGTCCATTACCTTATATTAGTCTATTTTATACTTTTGATATCAGTATTATACTTACATGTTAGGCCCAAGTGGGTTAAGCCCAATAAGTAAGTTCATAAGTGTTTAGCCAAATTAGTTGGATTAATAGTCCAATAAGGCTAATTTGGCCCGTTAATGTCCGTATGTTATAAAGCTCGGGTTTTATCGGTTTTTACTTGTAATATGTACTTATATATCAGTATATGAGTTATAAAAATTTTACATTAGAAGGGTCCGACCGTCTAAGTTTCAATCGACGAAAACGTTAATTTTACGGTTTTAGCCGAAAAGACGTAAAAATCATGTTTATAGTTTTATAACTTATAAAACTTATCAAATTACCATTTTTATAAAATGTCCCATTTATTTATTATTGTACATACTTATATAAATTTAATATATAAGTTAGTAGGTTTTAATTTTACATTTTATACTATATTTATTTGAGTGCTATTATAATACTATTAAACTTTAATTTCACAAAATCTGATTTTTAGTTTCACTTTCACCATTTTTATCATATCTTGAGTTCTACAAGGAGATAGAAGCTCATTTTTGGATGACATAAACTTCATATTATATGCTACAAATAACTTAGGTTTAGCTACTGCTCAATCCAAGTCTAACTATTCCTAACAGTCCTCACAAAACAGACTATTCAGATTGATACATTAATTTTGTTTTGATCATATCTCACTTATTATAATGATTCTATTGCATGGCAAACTCTCAAATGTGTACAAGACATAATACTTACTGTATATTGACTCCACTTTGCCATTTTATCCAGTTTATCATATGGTTGCTTACTTTTTTTATACAACCAACTTATTAAGCAAGATTTTAACCTTTTTACATATGGTTTTCCATCTTTTTAACCATGTTTATCAACAATTGATCCTCACACAATATTTTTATCATCATATATCATCATATACATATACAATAGGAAAGGAAATACATTTTAAATTTACAAAATAACAATGAAAATGGGAAAAATGATCTTGTTTACCAACCAAGACTATAACTTGTCTTTTGAGGACAACACCTTGATGTACACCAAATTTATCTTCAAGATCACCTTCCACCAAGAATACTTGTTGAGAAATCAGCCCTAAGACACGATAAATCACCTCCTTTGATGTTATAATGATCACCAATCAACAAGGCTTCAAAGGTTCTTCATCATATGTGTAGATAACACAAAGTTTGTGGTTAAAATTGATCAAAATGGGGTGTTTGATGGTGGTATGGGACGGCAAGGAGTGGCAGAAAGAGAGAGTTGGAGAGTGTTTTGCATGAGTTGAATGTGTGATAAATGGTTTAGTGAAAAGTGGTTTGATGGTTTTGTTAACTTATCAAGTTAAGTTCACATGTGTTAACTTGTAAGCTACAAACTTGACACATCATGGTGTGGTGTCCATGGTTTAGCCATCCCATAGAGTGGGGTGGGACAAAGTGTATACTTGTCACATCCCACTAATTTACGGGTATTCCTCGATTCTAGTTTCCTCAATTTGCGTGCCCTCGGGTCGTTTTATGCAAAAAAAAATTATAAATTATGAATCAACGGCACAAAACGAATCTAATAAAAATTGTCTCATAAAAAACGGAGTTCAAAGTCGTAAATACGTAAACCTAGGGTTTCCGGTTTAGTCGCAAAGGACGTTAAATTATTCACGTAAGTCCTAATCTCTTCTCGTAAATTTGTGAGTTTATGAACCAATGCAAATTTAAAATCCCAAAAAAATATTCACGGATAAATTTATTTCCTGAAGTGTCGGACTGTCACCAAAACGGTGTATGTAAACGTAAGTACGTAACGTAGAATCCTCCGGTTTAGACGTAGTCGATGCTACTTCAAGACGTAAACCCAAATTTCTTCCCAAAAATGAGTGAGTTCATAATATAACATTAAAATAATGTTTTTAAATAATACTTGAAAATAAAATATCAACCATAAATTTACGGATTGTCACATATAAAGGAAGATTAAGGATTATAACTAATGTTTCTTAACTATAATTTATGTTCGAAGAAGAACCGCAGCATCTGCTCGCGATATGCCAAAGCAAAGTTAACTGGGTCATCCACTTCCAAAGATACACCATGTGACAAACGGTATAAGTTTATACACGCCCAAACACCACAATCTCCAAATATACCACCTGTTAGGGACATTTTCTCCAAGTTTAAACGTTATAGTGTATTTGGTTGAATCAATGCCTTGCTTATTAAAAACATTAGCACATCCTAGTACTATAGGGAGGTTAACCTATAACAATATAAAAATATATAAGAAAATAACATTTATGTTTAACACTAACCAGATTCCATTAACACAAAAGGGACGATTCCATTCATATTCTAACATAAACGCAACGATTACATTCACATTCTAATAAGACTAACAAACATAAGACTCGACAGACCAAATGTTAAACAGGGTGTTTAGGTAGAGAAAATGCTAAGAACCAAAAGCTAAACCACCCTTCCATAATCTAGTTACCAAAAGACATTAAACTGGTTTTGACAAAAGATTGTAGTGAGCAGCAAGAGCTACCCTTCACAAATGCATCACTGGCGGTGCAAGTGAGCAATGAAGGAAATTTTTTTTAGAACCATGATTTGGGTTTTAAGAACTAACTTCATCAGCTGCCTTGCTTTCTCGAGTTCCTTATTCTGAAGGTCAACAAGAACTTTGATTGAATCAGATAGAAGGACAGTTCGTGGATCAAGCATTTGCAACTCCAGCAGCTGCTCACGCCTAACCTTAGAACGGGCATTCATAGCATTGCACATCTCATAAGTGTCACTAATAAGCTTAAAGTCCTTTTCATTATCCATTTCAAATAGCTTGATCATCATGTCTTTCAAATACAGGGAGTTAGCATCGACAGCCAACTGGTTTAGTCGAGACATTGTTGTGGATTGAAGTAAGGAAGTGTTTGTGTAGATGGATTGTGATGGAAAAGTAGTGGCGATATGAAAACAGAGTAAGGGATAACTTATTTATAGGCTAAAATTTTGAATATAATATTTTAACTCCAAAGGGAAAGAGTGTTGATTAAGCTTCAAGAGGCCATTATAGAGTTGCAGACATAAGACAACCACAATTAATGTGATTAGAAAGGATGCCATAATGCTAACAGGGTAAGAAACTGGTCAAAGTTATTTCAGCCACTTAAATTTTTTATTCCAATTTATTAACCCAATGTTTAGTTCTATCTAGTTACATTGTAACTAAAAGTATATTTATTATAACTAAAGATTATACAAATAAAAAAAGTATGGGTTGGGTTAGTATGAAATTATTGTCAAAACAGAGCACTATACTTTCAAACTTTAAATATAATGATTGCATGAATATAAACAGAATTTTTGTTTACCTTTAAGCACTCGCAGACACGGACATACCAAGGCCGAAAATCATAGTCATAAGTGCATCCCGAGTCGTAAAAAGTAACTAACCCAGAGTGGATATTAAACTGGCCAAAACTCCAATGTTGTTGTGTTTCGTTGATTGGTATATATACCTAAAACGAATTAAATAGACTGTGTATCAACAACTTTTATAACCTAACGGATATCAAATTATTTAATGGAGTATTTAACTATTACCTGTTCAACATCAGTCCACGGTATACAATAACGTTGACCATTATCATAAAACATGGGCATGCCGTTCTGGAGTAGAAGCTGAACAAAGTAGCAACTAACGATGACCCAATTTGCTTTCTTAGGTCTAATGTGCCACAAATAGTCGACCCACAAGTCTATGTGCTGTTAAAATAAACATGCTCAAGTAAATACCAATACCGTATGCAAATAAATCAGTGCATGCTTTAAAGACATACCTCTTCAGTTAGCCAACTAAGACGACTACGGTCTAAGCAAACATTGGCTCGTCAAAAGTTGATATCTACCGTGTATTCATTGCTCCATGGAAATTTACTTTTAATATTTACTCCTTGAGTAATAAATCGCTTAATATCATCTGTACACCACAATGTGTCCATAGACCTACTACGTCGAGAAGTTTCCTACAATAAAAAGTTTCATCCATTCAAAGACAATGTAAAATAGATATAACAAATTGCAAATATGTTATTTGTGTATACATTATACCTCAATCCAAGGTTTTACTCTGCTAAGAAAATAAGCGATAGTTGGATCATTATTTTTATGTTGGGATTTTTGAATCTTGACCCACTTAACTATCGGTTTTGACTTTACAGTTACATCATTGGTTTCCATCCTCGTGGTGTATGATAGTTTTCCCCTAGCTTTCTGTGCATGACTTGTTTTGAAAAAATCTATCCGCTTTCTTTTCTTGTTTTCTGCCTCCTATAACATTTTCTCTTCTTCGAGCTTCATCCTTATTGCCTCTTCCTCTCGATACCTCTTCTCCTCTTCCATGATTTTCTCCAGTTCCAACAATAACCTATCTTCATCTTCCAATGCCAATCTCAATTCTACTTCACGAATATAATCCTTGCATTCAAATTAATAACTTATATTAACTATGTACATAAAAACTAAAAATTACCGAACCTAATGTTTATAAAATGCTTACATTTGAAACATCGTCATCGGAATTGTCTGTTTTCATCAAGTTTTGGAAAATAGTGTGCATTGAATCTAAAAAAAATTGCAGATAATAGAAAATCTCCTATATAGTAGTTACATATTAGTTACACTAGATTTTCAAAATGAAATTATTAAAATAAGGGTTCAACTTACCATTACATCAATGTGCCTCTCACGACAAAGCACCTGAAATTTAACTTGTTAACTATTATGTAATAGTTACAAAATATATAACGAAACGAAAACATATGCCTAATAAAAAACAATTACCTTAATGATTGTCTCTAACTTTAGCACATGGGCATTTAATTCTAAAATAACTCGATCTCTTATAGTATGTTTCTCACAACTGCCTACAGAGTTCGAAACACTTGTTATGAGTTTCAGAGCAGGGTTCTTGGATGTTTCTTTGCGTGCAGATTCCAACTTAGAAAGATATGTCTGAAAAAGATTATCATATCGAATAACCGGAGTTTTGGGGATCTATTCTTTAAAAAAACATTGTTATCTTTCCAAACGGATGAACCGTACTCATCTAATGTGGGCCTAATATCAATAGTTGTATTACCAGCCTGAAAATAGAGATTTTTAAACTTCATTACTCGTCAAAATATCTCCAATAGTTTTAAACAACCTATCAAAATTACCTTTCCAAAAACATAAGGAATATCAGATCTTTTAAAGGTAGATACTCGCGACCAAGAAACTGCTCTTGGTATAACATTTGGATCTTTAATCCACCAATCGTTGCACCTTTCAAACGACTCCATTATTCATATCTAGAAAACCAAACAATTACATCATAAAACACTAACTTGTGTCGGTTTATAACTATAATCACAATTAAGAGCAAAAAAATTTACCTGAAACGCAAACACAAAGATTTTTAAGTTATATGTGGGGACGTAACTAGGGTCTTTCTCCATGAGTACAAGCTGCACATCACAGTTATTTTCTATTACATCCTTTAGATCTTCATACAAATTTACCCATATGTGCTCAACCCAAGGAAAGGCATTCCAACTATCAATGTTTTCCACCAATCTTAACAACCTATCGTCTACTTATGAATACAACAACCTACCCATAAAAATTACCTCTAAAACTAACAAAAGTCAAAGGCGTACAACTTCCAGATCATATAGTTTGGAAAAACTTTCTTCATTCTCCATAACGCCGATTACATTTAAAATTGTTACACCTACACCTAGCTTCTCAGGAAATATTCTACTACGAAAATATAGTTCACCAGAATTATACAACCCAAAACTAACGTTCCCAAATCTCAAACCAGTAATAAGAGAAAATTCTCGGCGACCAAAATGCAAAGTATGACCATCCATATAATTTATAAGGGGCATATCGTAATGTGAAACAAAAACTCGGTGTTGTTTTCTCAACATATACTCAATCAAATGTGTTTCATGATCATACAATCGTAAATCTAACCAACTTCCAAAACAAGTATTCCTAAACAATAATCTCCGCTTTACATTTAACTTTTGTTTAACAAAAAACAAATAGTTCAACTTACTCCTAATGATTAGCTTCGAAAAAGTTTCCTGTAAAAAGGATCAACGATTTCTGTTACAAATTAAGATCTATACAAAAAAAGATACTCATTGCATGTTATACCGTACTGGTTTAATGATCCCCAATAATGTAAATTCGTTAACAAATCAAACAAGAAAACATAGTTGTAACAATACCGAGATTAAATAAGTGAATAGTGTTTTTAATTAATTAAATTAGCCAAAACAAATTGTTCTTTTACAAATACACGATATAATTACAATTTCTGTATAACGGATTTTAAGTTTAATTACTAAGACGAAATTGATCAATGGTAATAGATAAACAATAGAAATTACATAGTGATTACCATTATCAAGATCATTCTTCGATTTTGATATTCAATTACTTTGAGCTTTACTTTATTTTGTATTCGCCGGCACCGGATAAGAAACAGAGGAAGAAGAAGGAACGCGTGAGAAGATGAGAGAAAAAGTATTCTTTTTTGGGTTTGAAGAAGGCCCAAATGAGAGATGAAATGGGGGTAAATTTTTAGTTGTTGCTCGAATAAAATCTTTGGGCTGCCCAAAATTTAGTTGTTGCAAAAAAGTGGGGTGTACTTATTTGCAGATATGAATGACTAATAAACCTGTTGCCTAAAATTCCAATTGCCCAAATTCATCTTGTTGCCCTTAAGTACATGGCGTATTTATACCCGACCATTGCTGACAGTATTTGCCACTTGTCCATTTCTGCAAAAGTTGCCCAGATTCGAAAATACATTAGACCATTTCTAGAAAGAGAAAATTTAAGGTGTTTGTTTTGGGAAGAGCATATTAGGCAATGGACTCTTTTCATAATATTCCCTTTTTAGTTTTTATCGTCATCTCATAAATTGCTAATCTTTATTACTTATTGTATCTACTCTAAACTCAGTGTGGTTTTCTATTTAAAAGAAATATTACAAATCATAATAAGATAAGTACCTAAAGTTCACATGGTCACTTTCACATCCAAACAACCCCTAAGCAAATCGCACAAACTTCCAACGCAAGGCCTATATATTCCTTAATTCATATCCCGTGTTCTTAAAGCAATATGTCGCATGAATAAAAGCATGATTGTGGCATTCAATTTTTTATCTTTTGAAAGAAAAAAACCATTGTGGCTAGAAGGTAAAAAATTTATTGATTGATACCTCCATCTAAGATACATGGCTTAACGGCAACCTCAGCCGATACATTTTTTTAGCAAGCCAGTCATGAACAACCACATGTACTTCCTGAGCCTGCTCGAGGGTGCTGCTTTACTAGTTCTAATGGCCCATGCACATTTAGATTGAACAATGTGCTGCACAATTCGAGGACGAAGCCACTAACTAAGCAATTTTGGGGGTTAATTATTCTGATACTAAAAATACCCATTCTGCATCACGGAAAAAAAGAGTTATACCATCCATAACGGGCAGGCCCCGGGAACTCATGGCTTCACACTAAGGAGGAAAATCATGGCTTCGCACTAAAGTTACCTGCTAACCCATATAATTTATTAGTTTGGTAAAGAAAATTTATTGTCGCTTTCGGCCTTCCAAAGGTTTAAGTTATAAGCCGTAAACTGACCAGAAATCCAAGTAGCAAATTTAACGATGACATATTATGAAAATATGGGATTGAGTGGTTAGATAGAAACCTGCAGTTCGTGATGAAGCACAATAAATATCTTCTTCAGTCATTTCTTTTTCTGCATGAACACATAAATACACAATTAAGACTTGAAAAAAGAGAAATGTTCAAAGTTAACAGGAAATCATGTATCCGGGCACTATTGAATTCACGGGATTCTTTTCTTTTTGAGATCGAAGGCTAGCCGAGTATGTGTGATAAAATATTTTTTTACTAAAATAAACAACTTACCTATGCTAGCTGTTGCAAAGAGTCCCTACCTGCAATTTCTCGTAGATCATCTATAAAATCTGTTCAAAAAATAGTAAATTTAAATTTCCATTTTATAGTACAGTTGTGTTGTCAATCTCATTTTGCAAGAACAGACTGTCAATTGAATTATAAATCGAAGCACTAAGGTTTAAGGCAAATTACCAAACGCTTAGTATTCAACCTTTTGAACAGATTTAGCAAGACTTTTGATACCACCTCCTGTAGTCCTACTCTTACATATCAGAAATGTAAATATATTATTGGTCATTAATCTTTTTAAAAAAAATTATTGAGTGGTCTTTAACACACCTTTTTTGTCTCATTAAAATTTTACATAATTACATGCTTTCTATATCACATTAAAATAGAATTTACGGAAACATTTAACTCTAAACAGATTATATGTATGTTACAGTAACATATTAAACTACTACCATTTTCAAGTAACAGAATGTACAACCAACCTTAGTTCACCACATAGCCTTTAGTAATCTTATTTTCAGCAAGAGTAGCCCTTTCAAGAAGCGTTGATATCTCTTTTTCTATTAACTGAACTGATATGGTTAAGTCCTTTACATCTTTTTAACATTTTGTAACATGTTGCTACATGTATATTGCAACGAAATAAATGTTCAGAAAATTGACTAAGAATAGGAATATTTACTATAAAAAAAACAATAAGCTGGTAAGCACTTAAAATTATGTAGTCACAGACACCCTCTAAGAATTTTTTGTAACTGGATTTCTCTATGTAGCGTGTAACCTCATCGGATGTTAATGGTACTTCATAAACGACCCGATTTGGCTAAGATATATGGGTGGTCTCTATCTATCCATTACTGTTGCAACAGGGGTGTTTGGATATTGTTATAGCATGTGACAACCCGTACATTTCCAGTATTATTTTATTTTTTTTATTATTCGTGTTTCTTGAATTTTCCAACATATTTCGTTTTCTTGTATTCTTATATGTAAATCCTGAGATCATGATAATTTTAATAAATTATACTTTTCAAGTATTTTCTAATCATTGATAAAACTTTATATGGAATTATAAAATTTCTTATTTTATTTTTTTATATTTATTTAAATCAAAGTTTTACAACGAGTTTATTCAAATTAATGTGCAATGAAAATTCCTAGTGATCGCGATACCGACGGATGCCCAAAATTTTACATTTTATTATCGATTGTTTCAATAATTAATATTTTCTACAATTTTGTTTTAATTACGTATTAATTCGTGTCGGGAAATCATATAATCATTTTTATGATGCATTGTAACTTTTGAAAAGTATTTATACAAAACCCGAGCCCCGTAAATATTTTCAACATTTACCAATAACCATTTTCTACCCTTTAAAACTATTAACTGTTTTTAAGTCCACAAGTTTCAAAGTTGGAAAAACTAACCCTCCACTTAAATAGCTATATAAACTCATTTTTTTAATTTCATTTTACACATACACTTCTTAAACAAAAAAAACACACCAACCTCCTTTCTTTTCTTTCTTTGTCGCCACTCCCCACCACAAAACACCACAATTCACCATCATCCACCTTGATTCATTAAAAACAAATTAACGACCCCTTCTTAGAATTGAATGGTGATTATGTTGATACAAAAATCTTCCAAATGCATCAAGATTTTATGTTCCTATGATTTTTATGGTGGGGATGAGTCTTGATCATCATGCATGTGATGATCATGGCTAGATCATCTTGTTTTCATTCTAAAAAGGTTATTTTGATCTTTGATTTTTGATAAAAATTTTACATGCAAGTGTTTTTAGGAGTGTTTGGTTGATGGGTATGATAGTATGATCATTCTATAGGTATGGGAATGCTTGGTTTTGGTTGAAAAATGAATTTGACATGTTTTCTAAATGTATAATTTGGGAAAGCAGGTCTTTAACTAATTTTTCGTGGGTTTAAAGTCTGTGAAAGGCTAATATTATTTGATATTGTTGTAGAATTTTTCAAGACGCTCGTTTTGGTATAAGATAGAGCTTCTAAGTCATTAAAAGTCAAAAGTTATGCTAGTTTTAGTTTCGTGTACCGGGAGGCGCAAGTCGGCACAATCCGAAATTGTGGCTGATTTTGGGTCGTCTCTCGGGGACTTTAGGCTTGATTAGATAGTTGATACTTCTGGTTTTCAAAGTTTACAAACAGATTTGTATGAGTCTAGTAGTGGTTTCAAAAGACGGATTGTCGAGTTATTACTTTTAAAGTGGTCCAAACGGTTTTACAAAACAAGTGCACAAATCTGTCCCAAATTTGAAGTCGAGTAAGGTGTCGAGCTGATGGATTTTAAAGTGTGAACTTTGGCTCAAACTTTGTTGAGGTCTTATACAGGTTATAAGTGACCTTGAAACCAATTTTTATCTAAAACGGACAAGTCTAGATAGGGTAGATCGGTGTGTACATTCGGGGTGTACTTGCTGATTTTATTTTGGACACGTAGTTCAATGTTTATGTTGCGTGAGTTTGAGTATTCATCATCGGAGATGATGACTTATTCAAGTGCTTAGTCATTGTCTAAATGACTTCGCTACTGGTCCAAGTAAGGGTAAAGGATAGTTTTACTTGCATTGACTTGGCGTCGTATGACGGGTCATTTTCAAGTGTTCAAGTGTTTTAATGTGTAGTGTTGGAATAAATGGGTTAGTATGAATTCATTTGATTCGTGTCAATGGTTTTGAAATATAAATACTTTGGAAAACATCTGAGTCATAATATAATTGGTACATATCGATACTTGAGTTCGAGTCTTAACGTGAGCGCCTTATTTTGATAGGTTGCGGTTTTCGTGTTTCCCGTGCATCCATATCGTCGGTGATCGTCTACCACTACCGTTTCTACTCAGTTGCTGAGTACCGTGATTGACTTACCTCGTGTCTAAGGTGATTTCATAGCCCCTTTTTACTTGTACATGGTTTCTAAACACGGGGTGAGATTTTACATGGTGGAACACAACCATTTAAAAACTGTGTGCTATCCTCAACTTGTATGCTATCCAGAAATTGTATGCTTTCCAGAACTTGAGGATTTCCAACTGATTTTCATTGATATTATTGCTTTAGTCTTTAGCCTTAAGTTACCTCTCATTGATCATGAATCGTTAATTAATCCTGCTAACAAGCGCGAATGTTGTGGGTGGATCCATCGGGATTGACAATCCCCGTCCCGATTACCTTGATGCACGTACATTTGTTTATCACTTGAGTATTTAGGTTGAATACTGACTAGAGGAACTTACACTGACTTAAGCTTCGGTTCATGAACTAAACAGCAATAATAATGTTTCAGACTATTGTGACAACCGCGGTTTTGAGGTTCGTCACTTAGTTTTATTTTGTGCTAGTTACGTGTCTTTACGTGTTTATGTGCTAATTGGTGTGTATAGATTGTGGTTTGGATATCGTTTCCGGTACGAGGTACCTTGTGAGTGAAACGATGTGTGATGATTTCATGTTCATGAGCTCACATGGTAGTGACTATGAAATGAGATGGTGTTATTTAGTGGTTTACGTATACGTATATGTATTATAGAGAATCGTATTTTTACGATTTACGGTTTAGCATTTCGAGGTCTCGGATGAGGTATTTAGTCACGGGAGTATTTTTCGGGATGGTTTTAAGTCATTTATGACATAGTTAATTAGTTTATTTCATATTTCAAGAGTTTTTATAAAACTGCATATTTTACTTCTTTTACGGTATACGCGTAAATTTGACTAGTTTTACGGTTTTAAGGTTCGGGAGGCTTTAGGAGCTGAAATAAACTAAGGAAAATTAAGGTAATGTTATTAATACATATATTAATAATAAAATATTAAAAAAACCAAATTAGGGGATTATGGGTCGGTTTGGACGAATCAAAAGAAAAGGAAGGGGAAAAAATGGAAAGTGGGCTTCTATTTGGACTAGGATTTGTGAACACACTATATAAGGTTTTCTAATAAATCAAAAACCATATTTTTCTCTCCTGGAACTTCATAGGCGACGGCTAGAAGAGTTTTTTAGGGGTTTTCATAGTTTTTCATCTTCCATTGAATTAAAGGTAAAAACCTTCTTAAACCTTTTTAATTAAATTGTTTTTATGTTTAATTGATCATCTTATGATGGATTTAGGTTAGGGTTAATTTAAAAACAGTAAATTAATGTTATATTAATGGGGTTATAATGATTACATAAATTAGGGCTTGTAATTAGAGGGATTAGGGTTAATTAATGAGGTTGATTTGATTAAACCCGTTTTTAAAAACTTGGCAGAATCTTGAGTCAATTGTTTTGATCATATTGGGAGTTCTACAAACTCTTATTTTACGATCCAAGTATCAATGAAAAGGTAATCGAAGTTTCTTTCCAATTCAAGGAACGAGAACTAAATTGGAGGTCGGGAAGTGGGTCAAAAACAGGTTACAACAGTCGGAGGTCAAAACAGTTTTAAAGTCAGTCTGTTTTCTTTTTAAGTTTTGGGTTGTTTGGGGTACTTAGGGTTGCATTGGGACCTTCAAACAAACATGGGAGATGGTCTATATATTATATGAAGTATATGCATTGGGGCTAAGATGGTGGGTTAGGGTAAGACCCCCTAATCATAACAAACTTTTTGTATGTTCAAAATCAGTAAAATCTGGATAGACAAAAGTATATATAAATATATATATATATATATATATATATATATATATATATATATATATATATATATATATATATATATATATATATATATATATATATATATATATATATATATATATATATATATATATATTTATATATATTGGGGCCTTAACAGTAGCTTTAAGGTTGGGGCAAAAGGGAGATGTTAGCTAACATATGTAAGGGCATAAATATTCCCTTTACAGAGATCATGAGTATGTTTAGCTGGGCGTTTGAATTATAGTTTGGAGACCTAAAACTGGGACTATTTTGGGTTAAATGTTAACGAGACGGGTTATGAAGTAAAATGAGTTAAGGGCTTTATAGAGGGGTGTAATGAGATGCTTAGAGCATATAAATGAGGTATTTATATATGAGGAGGTTAGATGTCCATCATAGGTTGATGAGCTGTTTTAGTGGTTGGTTCATGTTTTGATTATGTGTTTTTGGTTTGATAGCTTTTTGCTAGTGCGAGGACTTTTGGAGAAGCTCAATCAGGTGAGTTTCATAGTCCCATGTTTTCTAATGTTTATGACTTCCAGATGGGATGGAAGAGACACTGTTTTGTTATTTATAAATTATGCTGTGAATGTTTTGTGTTGGTAATGGACTTGTGCATACTTATGTGATTAGCTGCTAGTTGATTCTTGATTGTTTTATGTTTTGACTTGGTACCAAGGGGATGTTGACAAGGCGGGGCCTTGGGATTTGGTTCATATGTGTTAGGATGCCTATGGGAGTATGGTTATTGGTAAGGCTGGGAGCCTTGGATTTGGATTTGGATTTGGATTTGGATTTGGATTTTGATTTGGATTTGGTTTGGTTTGTTTAATCTTGAATAATAGTTGTTAATGCATGTTTGTATCATATTGTCCATATGTTATTATTTGGTTATTATTCACAGTTGATGGTTTGGTTTTGGCGTTGGAGTCTAAACCTATGACTCTCACCAACTTTATGTTGACGTGTTTTAGTGTCTCTTTCAGGTGAGAATGTGGTTAAGCTTGAGAAAAGAAGTGGCTAGTTTTGGAGGCATTAGGATTGCATATAGAAGGAGATCCCCGTTCCTTCTTAGTTTATCTTTATGTTTGTTGATAAGTTATACATGTTGGCAGCTATATGTTTGTTTTGGTTGTGTTATTTGCTTGTCGTGGGTAAGAGGTTGGACTGTTACCTACTTACCTAGACTCCTGCATTGGTTGAGATATTGTCATGACATTTGTGTCACCTTTTTATGACATTTCTTAGTTCATTTAGTTATCTCTATAGATACGCCATGTTTTGATGATATTCATACGTCGCGCCCCATATTCCGCCATGGTGGGGTGTGGCAGAATGGTATCAGGGAGAATGGTTATAGAGAATTAGGTTACCTAGTCGTGTAGCCTAGTCTATAGCTTAAGGGTCCCTGCAGATAGGCGTCATGAGTATGTGTGCATTATATAATAATTGATGTGTTTGGATGTTATTTGTTGTGATGTTTGACTAGTATGAATTGAACCATAGTAAGTTCATACTTAGCCACATGTTATTTTCTTTTCGGGTTGTGACTAGTGCGGGTTGAACCATAATCGTCCATGCTAGTCATTGTTGTATTTTGCTTAAATTGTACATTATAGTACATAATTTGGTACAAGGTAGTAGTAGACACGTGAAGGAAAACAGGAATGTGAAAGTATGATTGGTAGGAGGCTGATTAACGGTGAAGTACAACAAGTAAGGAAGAGTGAGCCATTGAGGGGTTGAAGTACTTCTAGAAATATTGTGGTAGATGAGTTGAAGTTAGAAGCTACTGGTAGTGAGAAGTTCCTAGGTAACATCATGGAGAAGAGAAGGAGTGCGTAAAGAGCTACATCGCGAAACAAGGAGCTGAAAGGACTACGTGTCGGCTGCAAGAAGGATGCAAGAGATTTCGAAGGAGTCACAAAAGTTGCGAGGACTGGAGAGGTGACAAGCACTATGATGGGAAATTTACGTATGGTTCGTGACAAAGAAGGGCAGATCGAGTATCAGAGTGGAGCTACAAAGAGCTGAGCTGAATAAGTTTCATGGAGAAGTGATTAGAGAGTCGGTTGTGTGAAGGTGTTATGAAAGATCTTTGGAAGAGACAACTATGCATTGTCCAATGCACTAGTGATTTCCATAGATTTGATGAATGAAGTATGTAATTTTTTGTTGGACGGGATAGTGTAGGAATAAGGGGAACCATGGAAGGGGAGAACCAAGTATTCCTAGAAGATGATGATTGAAAGTACCTCATGTTGGGTGCAAGATCAAAGTAGAAGTATGATACTTGAGTAATAATTTAGAATAGGGCTTAGTTAGACAAATGGAAACTAATGTGGGTATAAGATGAGAGTGTGATCCGCATGGAATCACAGGAAACTCTAGTCTGTCCCTATTAGGAAGGAGTATGAGAGCTGGTTGTGAGAAAAACAAGTGAAGCTACTTGGAAAATTTTGGTGTATAGATGACTAGATAGACTTAGCTAGTGGATCTGGATTGTTATATCCGCCTAGAATGCTAGAGGCATTTGGGGTACGAAACGTAGAGAATGATCTATACAGATCATGAACGTCTCCAACACATATTTAATCATCCTGATTGAACATTTGGAAAAGGTGATGGGTGGAGTTAAGTGATGAAAGAAAATTGCAAGGCCAAGTACCATCTGGGAAAGGCAAGCATGGTTGAAGAGACATGGAATAGGAAGAATGAAGTGAAGCTGAGACGAACTTGAACTATATGGATGACCTATTAGGGTGGTTTGGATGAATGATGTAGGTTGCATGAGTTGAGTTGTCTAAAGCAGAGAACGCGTCAACATGTATGTTGCGTGGCTTGGATAATCATATGGAGAAAAGGGACGTAAACTATACTTCCTACATAGATAGGAGTAGCTTAGAAAGGGCGCTGTAAGGACGAAACTGGTGAAAGGGATACATAATGGGGTGGAGGAATAAGTACGACGAGAGTTGGGTGATAGTCGATAGACTAACTAATTCATCTCATATTTCAAGAGGAATGAGAAGTCACGTAGTTGAGAAGTTGGAAGGATTGCGTACGGATGTGATAGAATGGAGGGTTTTGCGTAAAAGTTAGCCTAATATGTATGGAATGCCTTATGAAGGATTATGTCAAGGGAAGAAACGATGGGAAGCATCACATCGTGATGTATGGTAGGAGTTGAGGAAGAAGAAGGAAGTTTGTATAGAAGCGTAGCATGAATGAAATAGGCCGAGACAGGAACCGAAGGTAAAACTTTGGTAGAGCTTAATGAGTAGTATAAAGCACAACGCATGCTAATACTGTCGTAGTGTGGAAAACGAAATGACACTGACCTATACTAATTGTTTGGGAGGCTTAGTATCGATAATCGAATGGATGAGGAGTTATAGGTGTGATGTGCCATAGGGATGAAAGGCTTGGTCTAACTGAGTTAACCATCCTTTTGATGATGTGTATAGATCATAAGATGATTTGGATTGGAAGAACTAATGGATATGTGAAAGACCGTCATAGGTTACTTTGTAAGGAAATTGGAATTTTTAAGTAGTTTGGAGTACGGACTAAAGGGTGTTGATGAACATGATTGGATATGAGTATATCCGGCTAACTGGAAAAGGATAGGCAAGTGAGATATTTATACAACCTTAGGAGTTACACTAAGGGCTTGAGTGATTGATTTAGAGGGATTTAGGAAACTCTTTAGCGATGGCTGAGTTTTCATAATGATAAGTTATCATACTGGAAGTCGATAAATGCCATTTGAGGCACTATATGAAAGGATAGAATGAGTTGTCCCCATTGTGGACTAGAATTGGTAAAAGAGGCTACTAATGTGGTAATGGTGTTTGTAGACAGAATGAGAGCAACAAGGGATGCTATGTAGAAAAGGTGGAAACCACTAGATTTAGTGACAAAGTTATGAAGGGAGTTTCACCCATAGTAACGGGTGGTATGATTTGGTAAAATGGAAGAGTTGATGTCGAGTTTTGTAGGTCCATTTATGATCTTTGGAAAGATCAGACCAGTAGCTTATGAGCATAGATTTACCTGGGAGAAATGAGTGGTATATATGATATATTTCATGTATTAAGATTGGTAAATGTTGTTTGAGAATGCATATTTGCATGTCCGGTTATTCGGGATTTGTGCTAATAAGAGTCTTTGTTTTATCAAAGAGTCATTTGTGAGATTTATTGACTGTGAGGTCAAGAGTTTGGAAATGAATTTAAATATTGTTGGTTAGTATATGTGGTAATTTGAGACTTGAACTAAAGTTCACATGGAAATGAGAGGAGTTCGTTTAGAACAAGTATCCTCGTGTGCTTTGTTGTTTGTGTGTTTGATCCTAAGGAGTAAATCTCGGGACGAGATTTCTATTAGGAGGGAGTGATGTGACAGCCGCGGTTTTGAGGTTCGTCACTTAGTTTTACTTTGTGCTAGTTACGTGTCTTTACGTGTTTAGGTGCTAATTGGTGTGTATAGATTGTGGTTTGGATATCGTTTCCGGTACGGGGTACCTTGTGAGTGAAACGATGTGTGATGATTTCATGTTCATGAGCTCACATGGTAGTGACTATGAAATGAGATGGTGTTATTTAGTGGTTTACGTATACGTATATGTATTATAGAAAATCGTATTTTTACGATTTACGGTTTAGCATTTCGAGGTCTCAGATGAGGTATTTAGTCACGGGAGTATTTTTCGGGATGGTTTTAAGTCATTTATGACTTAGTTAATTAGTTTATTTCATATTTCAAGAGTTTTTATAAAACTGCATATTTTACGTCTTTTACGATATACGCGTAAATTTGACTAGTTTTACGGTTTTGAGGTTCGGGAGGCTTTAGGAGCTGAAATAAATTAAGGAAAATTAAGGTAATGTTATTAATACATATATTAATAATAAAATATAAAAAAACGAAATTAGAGGCATATGGGTCGGTTTGGACGAATCAAAAGAAAAGGAAGGGGAAAAAAATGGAAAGTGGGCTTCTATTTGGACTAGGATTTGTGAACACACTATATAAGGTTTTCTAATAAATCAAAAACCATATTTTTCTCTCCTGGAACTTCATAGGTGACGGCTAGAAGAGTTTTTTAGGGGTTTTCATAGTTTTTCATCTTCCATTGAATTAAAGGTAAAAACCTTCTTAAACCTTTTTAATTAAATTGTTTTTATGTTTAATTGATCATCTTATGATGGATTTAGGTTAGGGTTAATTTAAAAACAGTAAATTAATGTTATATTAATGGGGTTATAATGATTGCATAAATTAGGGCTTATAATTAGAGGGATTAGGGTTAATTAATGAGGTTGATTTGATTAAACCCGTTTTTAAAAACTAGGCAGAATTTTGAGTCAATTGTTTTGATCATATTGGGAGTTCTACAAACTCTTATTTTACGATCTAAGTATCCCTGAAAAGCTAATCGAAGTGTCGTTCCAATGCAAGAAACGAGAACTAAATTAGAGGTAGGAAAGCGGGTCAAAAACAGGTTACAACAGTCGGAGGTCAAAACAGTTTTGAAGTCAGCCTGTTTTCTTTTTAAGTTTTGGGTTGTTTGGGGTACTTAGGGTTGCATTGGGACCTTAAAACAAACATAGGAGATGGTTTATATATTATAGGAAGTATATGCATTGGGGATAATATGGTGGGTTAGGGTAAGACCCCCTAATCATAACAAACTTTTTGTATGTTCAAAATCAGTAAAATCTAGATAGACAAAAGTATATATATATATATATATTGGGGCCTTAACAGTTGCTTTAAGGTTGGGGAAAATGGGAGGTGTTAGCTAACATATGTAAGGGAATAAATATTCCCTTTACAAAGATCATGGGTATGTTTAGCTGGGCGTTTGACTTATAATTTGAAGACCTAAAACTGGGACTGTTTTGGGTAAAATGTTAACGGGACGGGTTATGAAGTAAAATGAGTTAAGGGCTTTATAGAGGGGTGTAATGAGATGATTAGAGCATATAAATGAGGTATTTATATATGAGGAGGTTAGATGTCCATCATAGGTTGATGAGCCGTTTTAGTGGTTGGTTCATGTTTTGATTATGTGTTTTTGGTTTGATAGCTTTTTGCTAGTGCGAGGACTTTTGGCGAAGCTCAATTAGGTGAGTTTCATAGTCCCATGTTTTCTAATGTTTATGACTTCTAGATGGGATGGAAGAGACACTGTTTTGTTATTTATAAATTATGCTGTGAATGTTTTGCATTGGTAATGGACTTGTGCATACTTATGTGATTAACTGCTAGTTGATTCTTGATTGTTTTATGTTTTGACTTGGTACCAAGGGGATGTTGACAAGGAGGGGCCTTAGGATTTGGTTCATAGGTGTTAGGATGCCTATGGGAGTATGGTTATTGGTAAGGCTGAGAGCCTTGGATTTGGATTTGGATTTGGATTTGGATTTGGTTTGGTTTGTTTAATCTTGAATAATAGTTGTTAATGCATGTTTGTATCACATTGTCCATATGTTATTATTTGGTTATTATTCGCAGCTGATGGTTTGGTTTTGGCGTTGGAGTCTAAACCTATGACTCTCACCAACTTTATGTTGACGTGTTTTAGTGTCTCTTTCAGGTGAGAATGTGGTTAAGCTTGAGAATAGAAGTGGCTAGTTTTGGAGGAATTAGGATTGCATATAGAAGGAGATCCCCGTTCCTTCTTAGTTTATCTTTATGTTTTTATATAAGTGATACATGTTGGCACCTATATGTTTGTTTTGGTTGTGTTATTTGCTTGTCGTGGGTAAGAGGTAGGACTGTTACCTACTTACCTAGACTCCTGCATTTGTTGAGATATTGTCATGACATTTGTGTCACCTTTTTATGACATTTCTTAGTTCATTTAGTTATCTCTATAGACACGCCATGTTGTGATGATATCCATACGTCGCGCCCTATATTCCGCCATGGTAGGGTGTGATAACTATGGTTATCGTACGTAACCATTTTCCCCTATTTCTTGTTTACAAATGAATGCTTGTGTTCGACACTTTTACTGCTAAACCTATAAATGTCACTCAACTTTGTGTTGACGATTTTACATGTTTAATCTTAGGTATTATTACTTAGCTTTGCTTGGATGGGAGCCCGTAGGATAATATCGCAGCTTGGAGATGTTTGTGATGCTTTTAAAAGACTGTTTTTAGTAAAAACTGTCAGGAGTTTATTCTATCTTTTGGGCAACTTTATGTTATAATCGAGACGAAATAATAAAATTTTCCGCTTCTAAAACTCTGGGACCTATGTTTAAAAACTCTGACCTTTTATGATGTAATGTACATGTTTTTATTTTGTCACCTTTGTATGAACTGTAATTCATTGTTTCTTTACTATGACGTGTTACCCCATCGTTGCCTAGTTGTTCCATGTCAGATTTTGGGGGTCTCACAGATTGGTATCAGAGCGATGGTTATAGGGAACTGAGTCATTTTTCAAAAACTTAGTCTATAACCGAAAGTTCAAATATTTCATGTTGTAAGTGTCAACCACAGAATCTGCCAATGTTGTTTGATATCTGCGTGGGTAACTCTCTAATCCTTATTATTTCTTTTAATTATCATTATGGTATTTCTTCTCGTGATTACATGTTGAAATACTACATTACCTTAATGGCGATAATTACTATGTCTTTACAAAGCCTAGTGCTTCATGAATTATCATTGAATGTTACTGTGATTACATCTGCTCTTACTGTATTTCCGGAATTCTTGTTCTTGTGAACTGATCTGGTTACGATGATATTATATTGTTATGACGTTACATACTTGTATTTGGAGCGCGTATGCCACCGACTTTTCATGCTCATTTTTCTGAGTAGTATTGCTATTTCATTTATGCGTGATACGACTGACTTCATATGCTCGTTCGTTTTGAACCGTCTGTTTTTCTCGACTCGCTGCTACATGTTGTGCATACTCTCGAGATGCCATTGTTCGGGATTAAGAAGTGTTGTTTTCGATGAAACTTCTGATTTTCATTCTACTACCGTGCATGTTGCTTTCATTATTTATTTCATTTAAAATATCTATTTAGATATGCAGATTTCTTTCCGATCATTGTGATTGGATGACTTGAAAATAGTCTATTGACCATTGTGTAAGCTCAATGTGTCTCCGGAAAAGACTAAAGGACACCATGTGAGTCACACATCTCGAAGCATTCGTTGAATCAGTACCTGACTTGAGGATTTCCAACTGATTTTCATTGATATTATTGCTTTTAGACTTTAGCCTTAAGTTACCTCTCAATTATCATGAATCGTTAATTAATCTTGCTACCAAGCGCAAATGTTGTACAATCCCCGTCCCGATTACCTTGATGCACGTACATTTGTTTATCACTTGAGTATTTAGGCTGAATACTGACTAGAGGAACTTACACTGAGTTAAGCTTCGGTTCATGAACTAAACAGCAATAATAATGTTTTGGACTATGGTTATCGTACGTAACCATTTCCCCTTATTTCTTGTTTACAAATGAATGCTTATGTTCCACACCTTTACTACTAAACCTATGAATGTCACTCAACTTTGTGTTGACGATTTTACATGTTTTGATCTCACGTATTATTACTTAGCTTTGCTTAGATGGGAGCCCGCAGGATATTATCGCAGCTTGGAGATTTCTGTGATGCTTTTAAAAGACTGTTTTTAGTAAAAACTGTCAGGAGTTTATTCTATCTTTTGGGCAACTTTATGTTATAATCGAGACGAAATAATTAAATTTTCCGCTTCTAAAACTCTGTGACCTATATTTAAAAACACTGACCTTTTATGATGTAATATACATGTTTTTATTTCGTCAGCTTTGTATGAACTGTAATTCATTGTTTCTTGTATTATGACGTGTTACCCCCTCGTTGCCTAGTTATTCCATGTCAGATTTTGGGGGTCTCACATAGCAGTAGCGAAAAACCCATTCTGTTGCAACAGGGGTGTTTGGATACTGTTTTAGCAGCAACCAAACACCCCCATTGCAGCAGAAACAGGTCGAACCACAAGTAAAAGTGTTGCTCCCTATTGCCTTTGTCTTGGCTGAACACATTATCTATTACACATAACTTATTGTCTCGATATTCTTACAAAATACAATTAACCAAAATTTGAACAAATTACGTCATAAACAAATTACTTGGGGTTCATAGTTTTGAGACATGAGTTGTAATGGAGTAAAAAAAATTATTATGGGATTGTTGAGTTTTACAGTGTGTTTTTTAGGCATCTTGAATAGTTGCAGCTGGTTTGACGGGTGCATGAAGAGGTTCAGGTCAAGATATATACAGGAACTAATGAATTGGACAATTGGTATTACTTCCTCCAAACATCTTTCTATACATGTTAATCTTCCTGAAACGTTAATCTTCCTGAAATTAAAAAGCAATTTAAAACACTTATTGTAACACCCCACTTGGATAAGTGGACCGTTATGTGTATTTGTGGCGTATCATCAAAGCATAAGGTAAATGTCCTAAAACATTAACTAACCATGAAGGAAATACCGGAATCAAACATCGGTAATCCAAACATAAGCTCAAAACATGAAAAGTAAACTACTGAAAGAAAGGACTAAACAATGTCCATATAAGCAGAATAATGTAAGACATGCATAAAGTAAGAAGTCTGGATAGCTTCCATCCAAATGCACATACTCTCAGAATCCTAAGAACATCCTGGTGTACCTGCAGCTAGAACATGAAAGGAACTACGGCTGAGCGTAACACTCAGTGAACGGATATAAAGCATGATAAGAAGTAGATGATAAAATACTGAAACTGTAAGACTGATAAGTAAAGTTACAGCGGAAATCTTTGTATAATCTGTAAAGTCTGATTTATAAATAATAAAGCTGAACTGTTATCTGTTAACTCTGAACAACATGCATTTACTGTATTTTAATTGCCAAGAGCTTATATAGGTCATGTGATGTAAAAAATGCTGCATGAATACATAGAGGGGTGTCCTCGTCATGCTGTAGAGGGGTGACCTCTAAATAACTGTAGAGGGGTGACCTCTAAATAACTGTTCTTGGTGGAGGGATCAGCTCCAATGTGAAGGATGTAGAGCACACACCACATTCACCTGATAACTGTAAACTGATAAGCCTAGGATGCCTCTATACGCCCCACTAATAATACTGATAAAATGGCCAAGCTGAGCTGAGTGGGACGATGCAGGATATCACTCTCCTTCATGTGAGTCACGGCACCGGTGCCTCTAGTGCCATGGTTACGGTACCTCCGTAACTAGTACATAAACTAGTCATGCTTGTATATAATGCTCCGGCAATTTAACTTAGTTATAAAACTGATTTCTGATAAACTTATAACATATCATTGGGGAAGACATTTGGCTGCAGACGGGAAATTCTAATCATGCATATAAAGAAGTCCTTACTGAAAGGACGGGAAATCCGTACCTCGTGTCCAGTAACGAATTATGAATGAAAGCTGAAAGATCGATTCCGACTTCACGGTTACTACATAAATAACGGATGCGAATGAGTTAACTGATTACTGTTTACTATTACTGATTCTCATCTGTTCTTAGTTTAATTTTTTTTATTCTTGTATTACTGTTTATGTATAATCTGATTGTCTGGTGAATTTCTGGTAAACCTGACTGTTCTTAAATATTCACTTAATAGCGTACATCGTGTAGTTCTGATTACTATATAATATACGGTATTCTGATTACGGTATTAAACTGTATTCTGGCATTATTTCTAATTCTTGAAATATTGTAATTCTGACCATCTTTAATTAGTTACTGGTTACTATAATACTTATTCTAATATTTACGATATTGCTAAAAATAATAACTTGCTATAAATATAAGTTTCTAAATTTAGAAATATTTTCAAATGAATAATATCATTTAATAATTTTATACCCTTTTAATTTTATAAAACTATTTTAATATAATAATTTTAATCAAATAAATAAATCATTAGAACATTTATTTAAACAAAACTGATTAAAAAGGTATAATTAAGATCTTTATTTTTAATATTTTAATATAGCCCCGGCCCCGAGCCTACTGAGATATCCCCTTCTCGGTCGCACTAAAACAAGTCGACAAAGTTATTGAATCCAAAACTGGATTAGCGACAGAAATTTCTGTCGCTAACTAGTACTAACTGTCGCTAAAAGTTGTTGTCAAAACTGTCCCCAAATCTGTTAGGGAACTGCGACAGAAACTATCGTCGCTAAACTGTCGCTAATTCCAAAATAAATTCTTATTAGTTTCTGTTTAGAAAGTACCCACTGGTTTGAATGTTATTCCCACCGTCCTTGTATATTTCCCACTGTTTTTAACACAACCAAACACCCCCTTTACAAAATAAACACCCCGGTTGGGGTTGTTGCTACTGTTCGAAAAACCAAACACCGTTGCTGATTGTTTTTACCCGCTGTTATTATATCCAAACACCCCCCTGCTGAAGCAGAACGTCCCCCCCTGGTGGGTTTGTGTCTCGGCTGACAGAAATGCCCACCACCTAACCGATCTGGTGGTCACGGCTGGGCAACACCCCTTTATTAATTTAATTCTGTTTTTTATTAAATCACGAGTTCTTGATGTGAGTTCCATGAATCACGATTTTATAAAAGAAAAGAAAAGATATGTTTACCTTTTTCGATTGTATGGATATACTACGAATCACAAAACTGATTTAATTGAAGAACCAAACTCTTTTCTCTTGTTTTGTGTCTGCTACCGTCGGCCACCAAGAAAAGAAGACAGAAACCTAATTTTTTCTTGTTCACTGCTTGACAAATGGGGTGGGATAACCCCCGTGTTTTTTTTTGTTCATGAAACGGGCTAAATGCCTAAAACCTCCCTTTGTCTTGCTTATTAAAGCTACAGCCCAAGTCCAAACACATGCATACTTTATATTTTTGTTTTTTTTTGTTTCTTTCGTTTCACTTCGTTTATAAACCTTTAACTTGCGTTTTCGTGCTTTAAATCCGTCATGCATTTATTTATTTTCCTGACTGAATAAAATAATAACTGCAACACTTACGTAATACTAAATAGCTAGTATATAATTATTTACTAGTAATACTTATTTTCTGAATAATTAATCACATCACGATTTTAATTAAAACTGAGGCTGTGTAATTACTCTTAACGTTTAATTATTTTCTGTATAATAATTAATACATACGGAATATTTTCTTAACTTAATAATTATTTTCTGGATAATTATGTTATTGTAGTATTTAAATAAACTGAGACTGCGTATTTATTGTTTACATTTAGTTAGGTTAACGTCAAGATTACTCTTATTTAATATTCGAGGATTTTAAATACGGGTTTTATAATTCTTCCGCTCTAAAAAAATAATTCGTCCTCGAATTAAGGATGCGATTAATGTGGTTTTACAATTCTTCCCCTCTAAAAAGGAGAAATTCGTCCTCGAATTAGAACCATTCGAGAGCATGAAGGCTGAAAAGACATATAAGCTGAAGGACCATTCGTCCTTGATTTAGAACATACTGCTACTGAAAGGTATAACGTGACATGACTGGAGTAAACATGGAACGTGACATGAGTGAAAGAACTTAACTGGATTTATTGAAGGGAAAGGGATGAGAGGTCCGGATGGACTCATCCGTTCCGAATGGCCTCCCGCTCGAAACGATTCCTTCAAAGATCTAACATAATAAAAAAAATCTTGGTCCTGATGATTGCTGAATAGTTTATGGTTCCATACCTAAGATGGATTTTCTGAATCTGATAGAATAAACAAGCCATATCATGAAAAGGTAAGTACAATTATCCTGAAGAGATAACAATTATATCTCTGAGAAAGCTGCTGAAAACATATATAGACGAACTATGTGAACAATTGTGAATGTGCTACGTGAGCAATTGTGAACGTGGTTCACGATTATATGAGGAACGCTGGGCATGGAATATATTGAGAACGTGATACGTGAAACATATTGTGAACGTGATACTGGGACATATCATGAATGTATGCTGACTGAGGAAAGAATGCCAAACGATACGGCCTGAGACGTGAAACGTCTGCCTGGGTATGGAAAAGCTATGCTAAACTTGAGTCTGATTTCTCAAAGGATCGGTAGCTAAATCCGGTACAAGACTTGGAACGTATATACTGAGATGGAACACGAACCTGAACGTGAACGATGTCATGAATGCAAACATGAATTTATCTCTGACATAATTTTTGATGGAATACTTAAATCGCAGGATTTACTGCTGAACTTCCTACAGATCTGCTACTGCGTAATCCTTCCGGATGAAGGAAAACGTGTAGGTTGGTTTAATTGGTCGACAATGACTTAGATAGCATCATACTTTCCTGAGTTTAGGGTTATAATAACTCACTAGCATGACGGCGTTCTATCTCGAACCTGCGGTGTGATAGGCGTCTAGATATGAACATAGCTGCATCAATGTGTGATACTTCTTTTTGTCAAAATTCTGCCTGGGATTATGGAACATTCTGGTGGAAATCTGGTTGAATAGTCATGGAATTTTTTTATTTTTTTAGTAAGAACTGTCAGCAGTTTCTGCGGTAGCAGTCAATTGAGTTCTAGAAAATTTTGTACTTCGTTCACAGGCGTCGGTCGAGACCATCAGGTGATGGCCTTCACCTTCGTAGGATTGTCTGAAATTGCTTTCTGCTGAAATAGGGTGGCTCAGAATGCCACTTTGTTCATCTGGGATATACATCTGAAAAGCTGCTTATATAATCTTCTCTTATCGGAGATTCTGTTCAACTGTGAAAAGATGATTCTCTTTTACTTCTTTTTTAATTTAGCAGGTCAAAATGTTATCATTGAATATACTGACGATTTTGTCTGAGAAGTCATGGGAAAAATTTTATTCATAAATTTCATACTATAGCTGGAGTATTAGGGAGCTCAGAAATGTAAGTCCAAATTTTAGAGAGGCTATAACGTGTGCAACAGCAGTCTGGAAAAAAATAAAAAAAATCTCATGTTCTTTCTCTCACCACTGCTGGTAGCATAATCGTGAATCGTTCCAGAAAATGTTTAAAACGTCATAGCAGGTCAGGTAAACCTTCTATACGTGAGATGACATCGATTATGAATGGTGATCTTGTAAAGCTTTTGGTGATCGACACATGATCTCATGTTACCGGCCTTCTTTGTAACACCCCCAAATTTATACAATTCAATACAGCGGAAGACTCGTTGGTGTTACGGGATAGCACATTACTCACATCATAGACAATGCTTAAAAATCGCGTCGTTTAATAATAAAGCATTTCCATTCATAAATATAAAATTTACATAGGTCCCAAGTCATTGTATTTCATACAGGTTTTACAAAATATTTGAATGGAAAATGTTGTTTAAGTGCGGGCCATGAATTCTTGTCGTCTTCCCGAGAATTACCTTCAAGTACCTGAGATAAAACATGTTAAAAGAAAAGGTCAGCGATAACGCCGAGTGAATTCATAGAGTTTAATGAAATCCATCAATGTAACATCGGTATAAAATTATTACCGAAAATCATTTCGTACAAATCTTTGTAATAGGCCATAAAATAGCCAAAGTCATTTTATACAAATCCTTGTCAAAATTATAATATAGGCTTTCGGCTTTAAAATCATTATACGAACCATTGTCGTTAAAAACATCTTACAATACGTTTTATAACGTTATATATAGTTAAATAAAAACCGTTATATGAATATGGTTATGAAAAACCAAAACACTAACATAATATCAATAGTAAGACCCCGTATTGCTAGTCAGGCAATATATCGTAATTTAGTGCGTATAGCAGTATTTCGTTATTTGGATTATTATAAGCCGCATGACATTGTTACCTTACTACAACAAACAACGGGTAGCTAGCCCGAAACTCAATTTTCCCATCTAAATTAGCGTGTCGTCACAAAGATCACGCTATGGAAATCTTCTCATACATAAATTCGCTTACCAATCAATGTGGCACGACGGGGATCAACCGTCAAGGCGCGAACTGGGGTGATCGTCCCTAAATAGTACTATTATATGCACAAGCGTCTACCAAATCCCGGTAGTTCACAATTCATGCTAATGGGACTTTTAGTGACATAACCTAACTTTAATAATCCATTTCATTTCATCTATCGGGTCATATAATCATTCATCGGGTCATACAATCATTCGGGTCCAAATCAATAAACAAACAATCGGGACAACTAGTGTCCTATTTTATAAAAACTAACATGTTATCTCCCTCGCGAGTTTATAAAACATTTCATAATAACATTTAAAAGATTGCGAAGCTATGAACTCACGTTGATGTGGGAAAGCGGGTTATCGTTAATTCGGATGTACGGTACTTGCCTCAATCACGGAAACCTAGACAAATAATACTCGTATTAGACTCTTGTCCAATGACTTTATAAAAATAACAATTATGTATACATATGATGATGATCAAGTGGGATTGTTGGTTGTGGTAAATTACACCCTTTAGAAAAAAGGCGTAAAAGTGGTAAGTATCAAACAAATAACTTCAGGAAAAATCAAGTGTTAATGACCCTTTATGGTGATGAAAGTTCGTTTCCCAAGGAGGTATATGTGTGTGACTAAGATGTACAAGATTTGAGATTAATATTTGGTTTAGAAGGGGATTAGAAAAGAAGATGACGAAAACGTAAAAATAAAAATTAACAAAAAAAAATCACTACTAGAAAGTTAAAACGTAGAACCTTAAAAACCACAAAAATAAAAATAAATTCTAAAAATTACCAAAAATTCACCAAAAATCAAAAATAATAAACTAAGAGTTTACCAATGATCAAAACTTTTTCAAACCTTTTAAATAATTAAATATTCAATTTTTAAATGCTAATTAAAGCCCTAAAAATCAAATAAATTATCAAAAAGCCCAAATAAAGATTTTTCAATTGATAAACCTCTAAAATGACCTAAAAAGATTAAAAACTATTTTTAGAAATTTTAAAACTAATAAAAACTATTTAAGATGATTTAAAAACTATTAAAACTTAAAATAATTATAAAAATTAATTTAAAAGAGATAAAATTATTTTAAAAGTTGCTAAATTCCTATTTTAATGTATTAAACCTAAGAAAAATGTAAAAAGTTGGAAAACGTGAAATTTTAAAAATAACAATAAAATAACAATAAAATAATATTAAAAATCCAAAAATTATAAAAAATTCTAAAAACTTGCAAACTAGTTTATTTTAACCTAAATAATCAGAAAATCAAAGTGAAATTACCAAAATACCCCTATTGGGCCC
The DNA here is from genome assembly GCA_025667525.1 of Glebionis coronaria. NCBI lineage: Eukaryota > Viridiplantae > Streptophyta > Magnoliopsida > Asterales > Asteraceae > Glebionis > Glebionis coronaria. The sequence goes on from JANFOE010000938.1 coordinate 211,122, forward strand.
TCAAATAGGCCAAATCCAAAAACAGTCAACCTAAATGGGCTTTTGGGCCCAAAAAGTCAAACTTGGCCCAATTGACTTGGAAAAGCCCAATCTGACTTAAAATTCATTTCTAAGAACAAAACTCTAAAGGCCCAAAAGCTGAAAATGTGCTTATCATAGCTTATTGAACACAAAGCTTATTCTTATTGGGCTTTTCAGCCCATTAAGCCATAAGCTAATGCCATAAGCTCTAATTTGACACACAACCCTCTTTTAGGATGCTTAAGAGATCTGTCAAAAGAAATTTCCAATAAGCTCACTCAATAAGCCAGAAAATAGAAAAGCAAAAATCCACAAAACGACAAAATAGTCGTTTTTGAGAAATAATGCACCTCAGGACTTGATTCAACTTGCAAAAGCTTTCAAATGGACTCAATAAGCAATATCAATCAACAAAAATCCAATAAGCACAACCAATAAGCCAGAATAAGCACAAATGAACTTATGTAAAAGTCAAAGGAGTTGGTTTTCAAGTCAAACCTTAAAGTCAACCACCCAAATGCTCCAGTATGAACAAATGGGTCAAAATATGAGCACCTATTACAAAAACAAAGTTGTTGCAGGTTGGAATAAGCTATTATAGCTTATTGATAAGCTGACACCAAAATTGCACTATCAGTGGCAACCAGCAGGGGAAAGGAGTTCCCACTGCTTTGACTAATTGACCAAGCTTATTTGAGAGTTCTGGTTTGATTCAATTGGAAACAAAGGCACCCTTGTGATCAGTGAATCACAAGGAGTCAATAGCAACAATAAAATCACAAAATGATCCACACAATAAGCCACAATAAGCCAAACAGTCCACAGATATGCTCCAGATATGCAAATAAGCAGTTAAGCACTTAATAAGCAGATTTAAGCAAAATAAGCCAACCAAACTTAACAGGATGCATACACAAGCTATATAAACTAACAATAAACACAAAGAAACAAGAGTCAAACACTGAATCAAAGAAATCAACAAGATCAAAGCACTAGAAGTTACTGATGAACAATGAACAATATGCAGAAACAGTTTGCTGATATACTTGACCACAGATCCAAATTCAAGCACTCAAATCTCTTTCCCTGGTGTAATTAACCTAGATTTAACACTTGTTAACCCTAGTCTATGATTAGATCTAGGTGTCCTCTAAATTTCAACCAATTTCACCAAGTAGCAAAGATTTTAAAGCCCTTTTAAAGAATCAATGTGTTCAAAACCTCAAAACCTGCAAACAGATGAACAATATCACCTAAACAACAGATACCAACACTTGCATACAACAAACAAACACTTAACAAGCCACAAATCCAACTTATGTAGTAATCCCAAACACCCTTTTAAAACTTGATTTCACAAATTTTCAAAGGCTTATGAAGATTCAATCCACAAATCAGATCAGTAACACCTCAATAACATCAAACAAAGCCAAATCAACAATAATCAACCACAATAACACAGATTCAACCATAAACATGCAAATTCACCAAAAATTCAGAAAATAAAAGAGAAATTGAAAAAGGAGAAAGGTGCAAACCTCCAAGACCTACATCCAGGCCCTGGATTGTTTGAGCTGAGGTACTAGCAGAACAAGTACCAGCTTCCAATGCTGCTAAGATGAACAAACAATAAGGTGAGATCAAATAAACAAGCACTTTCTGATTTTTGAAACCCAAGCTTTATCAACTAAAACCTTGCCTCAAAAACATTCAAACATATAAATGGAACTCAGAATTAGGCTATTCCAACACCAACTTTTAATAAACAAGAACAAGATTTCTCAAAATTCAGAAAATCAAATTTTATTACTTAAAAAGGAATTACAAAGATTGATAGCCTAAAACTGGAACAAAGGGACTCTCACATGTTGAGGTCTCCTTTTATAGGCAAATGCTTGGCTAAACACTATTCACAAACCCTAGAAGTGAAATTCCCTAAATGCCCTAAGTCCTTCTAGACGTTTTGGTGGAATGAGCTGTTCAAATTCATCTTGGACGTTCATTTCAGCTTTGATATGAAGCAATGATCCTTGGCTGTTGATTTGGCCACGTCATTTTGCTTGGAGGCCAAGTCGTGTTTTTATTGGCTGAGAATGTTGAGTGTGGGGTCCAAGGAGTAGTGTGAGTGAGGGTTTTGTGTGTGGGATTTGTTTCTGCACATGCGAGTCAAGTGTGGGTTAGGTTAATTTAGATTTACCCTTTGTTTAAGTTGGTGTAAATTCTGGGCTGGTAAAAGTGAATAGTGACAAGTTTTGATCCGAAAATGGGGGAGTGTTATGTGTTTGGCGCATTTTCGTTTCAAATGTTTCAAATGCACAAGTTTTCCCCTTGTTCTTTCTTTCTTTTGTCTTTTGTGTTTAAAAAACCATCAGCGCCCATTTCCTTTGTATCAACGTTTCATAACTTGTCATTTTTGGCACAAACTTTCCAAAAAGGGTTTCAAGGGTTAATTTTGGACTTTTTGCATATTTGAAGGACAGATCTTGGACAATGTTGGTCTTCAAAGGTCTTCATTGTATCTTTAACTTGATGAGGGACCATTATTGGCAATTTTGATTTGTTGAGGGACTAATCTTGCCATTTCTTCAAAGTTGAAGGACCTTTTGTGTAATTTTGACAAACTTAAGGGACCAAACTTGTAATTATGAATATACAAGGGTTTGAAGTGTCATTTCTTCAATGAATGAGGATCAATCTTGTTTGTCTTCAAGTCTTCAAGGGTATTTGTTGAGAATTTCCATGATTAGGGCCCGGTTCTTTGTACGGCTTCGTTTCTCGTGTCCGTTTTTCTTGGTAACTTGTGATCTTTTGTCTTTTTCACGATATCCATACCTAAAATACACAAGTAAACAAACACAAGCATATATATGGTATTTTATGACATTTTTATACATTTAAAGCCCGAAAAGAACGATGAGATCATGTATAAATGCCATCTCATCACTCCCCCATACTAAGCCATTGTCGTGCCCTCACGCAATGCTAGAATAAAGTATCTAAGCATCACCAAAGTTCAATTTTATTCACCTTTATTGAAAAGTAAAAGACTTGCAACATACTACGATGATGTGTAAAGACATAATGTATGATTTTCATCACAAAAAGTGACTTTTAGGGTCAAAGAATAGAAACAAGTAAATGTCCCTTAGAGTAAACTTCGTCATCCTTGCTTGTCATACATTCCATGCTAAGTGCAAAAACGAGATCATTGTTGGTACAAGTCACAATGCTAACACTACTCATTCGTCCAAATTGTGTAATACTTTTTCTCCCCGCAATCCTAATTATTATAAAAAGAAATGGGTTACTAGCATTTTTTATCTATTTGTCATGGATCACAAGTGATTCATATTGACTTATTTGAGTAGTTATTAGTCCGAAAGCAAAGTAGCACGATTTGATCAATAGTTAGCCGAAGGACAAAATCTTTTAAAACGGCTTCTCGTGTATCTCCTTAAGTTCATATCTTAGCATAACTCGTTTCACGATTTGAGACCTTTCTCGGACCGATATTTGGCATGTACTTCATACTTCAAATCTTGGGAAGACGTTCTTGAAATTATGGTCTTCTCTTCATATATTTGGAATTTCTTCACTTGACGTTTTTGAGAGATTCTTCATATTGGACCACGACTTCATCATTTTTCTTCAATCTTTACTTTGGATTTTGATATACAACGATCCGCCTCCTTTTCGGACTTGGATATATTTATCCTCATACCTTGTTAGGGTCTTTTTGGATAGACTTTCTCCATGATCTTTAGGGGAGTAATTGCTTCTCGTCGTGTGTCTCGATCCTTCATATTGATTTAGGAATAATGATACTTCACATCATCTTTGGATCTTTAGCAAAAATAGAGCTCCTCATGCCTTGTTAGGGCCTTTTTGGATGATTGCCAATCTTCGCGTCCCGCTTCAATAAGTTATGCCTTGGCTATGAACTCTATTCAACCCCGAGCAACTTTTAAACGATCTTGCGCTAGAGGCTAAGTAACCTTTCAAATCGTACGACCTTACTTATTGCAATTATGATTTATTCCTAATGCATTGATCTTATGGGAAGAAAAAGCCACAATTAAAAACATATGAGTTTTTGAAAGAACACTTTCATGTCCTACGTTTAGCATGATCACTTGTCTAACTCTATCATTTCTCGTTCTTCACTATATAAAGACCTCTAATTAAAGAGACTCGTGAATACTTAGCCATGCAAGTCAAAATTAAGCCAAATTTGGATTAGCTTTCATTAAGACTATATCAAATCAAAGTTTTGGGTTTTCAAGCCACCTATAGGATCTTGCACTTTCTTGGACTTTTTCAAGTTTAGAGAATGCGTTTTATAGTTCCCTTGATAAGTGACTTTCTAGAATCAATTATAGGAACTTGCGAAAAGTTCTTGTTCTTAACTCGTATGAATTAAGACTTTCGCGTTTTAAAGCTCCCTATATAAAAGTCTAGCAAAACTTGAATTGAGCGGGTTAAGGAATGTAAATGGCTCCAAATGCCCATCAAGTCAAAAATTAACTCTTATTCTACCCATCGGAAAATATACATTCGTGTCTTAAAAACACTTATGAAAACTAAGAAAATTTTAAAATTTGGCCATTTTTAGCCTTATTTGCAAAACAAAACATTGAAATCTGGAAAGCGTGAGGGCGTAGCAAAGCAAGTATCTATTCACCCCCCCATACTAAAAATAAACATTGTCCTTAATGTTTCGAGTCTAAAGGTGGAGCACCCCCATACTAGAGACGAAGAGTCGAATGCTTAGGATCTAGCATGGAAAGGGTGATCAACAATATATCTAAAGCCGTTTATTAAGTATGCTAAAAGATAATTGTTAGAACAATAAAGGATATGTCATGGATTCGTGAAAAACTTCTTCAAACAAACGATGGAGGCTCACGTAAACGAACACGAGAGTCTTCAATCGTAGATGATGATGATGATCTAGATAACACAATCACAAACAACCACGAGACATCGAGTTGAAAGGGTACAAGTCCCCTTATTAGTGAATAGTGAGCATAAAAGATAAGCATGGGATCTCCCCCACGAGGCACCTCGTTTTTGATTACCGAGTCATGAGCTCGACTCGATCCCCTCAATGCTAATTATCATTGGGGAAGGTGACTTGGTCAAGGGCAACCATTGAAGGAATTTCCCCACCAAAGTAGTGCTTAAGCCTATGTCCATTCACCTTGAAATTAGGACCATCATCTTGAGCTAGCTCAATGGTCCCATATGGAAACGCTTGTGTAATGGTGAACGGACCCGACCAACGAGATTTCAATTTTCCGGAAAATATCTTAAGACGAGAGTTAAAAAGCAACACTTGATCACCAACGTTAAAAACCCGGTTTTTAATCTTTGAATCATGAAACTTTTTAGTCTTTTCTTTAAAAATTAATGAATTTTCATAAGCATTATCTCTTAACTCATCCAATTCATTCAATTGTATTTTCTGGTGATCTCCCGCGGTCTTCAAGTCAAAATTTGCATGCTTAAGGGCCCAATATGCCTTATGCTCCAACTCAATGGGCAAATGACAATTCTTCCCATAGACTAACTTATAAGGAGTGCAACCGATAGGTGTCTTATAAGCGGTCCTAAAAGCCCATAAAGCGTCATAGACTTTGTCGGACCATGAAGCACGGTTTTCTCCAATTGACCTCTCTAAAATCCTCTTCAAAGCTCGGTTCGAAACCTCGACTTGCCCACTCGTTTGCGGGTGATAAGCCGTAGAAAGACGATGAGTAACTCCATATTTCTTTAGAACCTTTTCGAATTGGTCTTTGCAAAAATGGGTTCCACGATCCCTTATAATAGCACGAGGGGTTCCAAACCGAGAGAATAGTTGCTTCAAAAACTTCACTACCACACGAGCATCATTAGTAGGCAAAGCCTTAGCTTCCACCCACTTAGAAAGGTAGTCCACTGCGACGAGGATATATTTGTTGCCATGAGACGATGGGAACGGCCCCATAAATTCTATTCCCCATATGTCGAAAATCTCACATACTTGAATTATGTTTTGCGGCATTTCATCACGTTGAGACGATTTTCCTTGACGTTGGCACGAATCACACGACTTCACAAGTGCGTGTGCATCACGATAGATAGAAGGCCAAAAGAAACCGGCATCGAACACTTTCTTAGCCGTGAGATTAGCACCGTGGTGACCACCCGTGGGTCCCTCGTGACAAGCTCTAAGGATATTAGAAGCTTCGGCACCAAACACACAACGTCGAACGAGTTGATCCGCACAAATCCGAAAGAGATAAGGGTCGTCCCAAAAATAGAACTTGACGTCACGAAAGAATTTTCTTTTTTGTTGTGTCGTCATACCCTTGATTATGAAATTGCCCGCATGGTAATTTGCAATGTCGGCAAACCATGGGGTGGTGTCTTTAGAATTCATTACACCGAGAGTTTCAAGGGGAAATGTTTCAGTAATTTCCTTGTTCTCGAAAACATCTTTGTGAGGATCTTCTAGACGAGAGAGATGATCGGCCGCTAGATTCTCGGCTCCTTTTTTGTCAAGCACGGTGACATCAAATTCTTGGAGGAGGAGCATCCAACGAAGCAATCTCGGCTTAGCATCTTGCTTAGCTAAGAGATACTTGATAGCCGAATGGTCGGTATACACAATGCTTTTAGTCAAGACGAGATAAGGTCGGAATTTCTCAAAAGCATAGACCACGGCAAGGAATTCCTTTTCCGTTGTGGTGTACTTTAATTGAGCCTCGGTCATCGTCTTACTAGCATAGTGGATAGGACGGAAATGCTTGTCATAACGTTGCCCTAAGACGGCCCCTATAGCATAATCACTTGCATCGCACATGATTTCAAAGGGTAATTCCCAATTAGGAGCAACAAGAATGGGAGCTTCGGTAAGTTTCCTTTTGAGAGTTTCGAAAGCCTTAACACAATCCTCATTGAAATTAAAAGGAGCATCCTTCTCGAGAAGGTGTGTCATAGGACGAGAGATTTTTGAGAAGTCCTTGATGAAACGACGATAAAAGCCCGCGTGGCCTAGGAAACTCCTAACTCCCTTAACGGTTTTGGATGAGGTAACTTGGCGATGACGTCTACCTTAGCTTTATCGACCTCAATCCCCGCCTTCGACACCTTATGTCCTAAGACGATTCCTTGTTTACACATAAAATGACATTTTTCCCAATTAAGCACAAGATTGGTTTCTTCACAACGTTTCAACATTTGTTCGAGATTAGATAAACATGACGTGAAAGAATTACCAAACACCGTGAAGTCATCCATAAACACTTCCATCTACTTCTCGATCATATCGTGAAAAATTGCCATCATACACCGTTGAAACGTACCGGGTGCATTACAAAGTCCGAAAGGCATCCTACGATAAGCGAACGTTCCATAAGGACACGTAAACGTAGTCTTCTCTTGATCACGAGGGTCGATAGGGATTTGAAAGTAACCGGAAAAACCATCTAAAAAGCAATAGAATTCATTTCCCGCAAGTCGCTCCAACATTTGATCCATGAAGGGCAAAGGAAAGTGGTCTTTACGAGTGGCGTCATTTAACTTTCGGTAGTCAATACACACCCTCCAACCGGTCACAACACGAGTGGGAATTAACTCGTTGTTTTCATTAGGCACAACGGTCATTCCTCCCTTTTTAGGGACACAATGGATTGGGCTCACCCATGGGCTATCGGATATAGGATAAATCATTCCCGCGTCAAGGAGTTTAAGGACCTCCTTTTTAATGACATCGTGAATTTTGGGATTCACCCTTCTTTGACTTTGAATTGCGGGTTTGTAGTCCTCCTCCATTAAAATCTTGTGAGTACAAAATTTTGGGTCAATACCCTTAATGTCGGATATTTTCCACGCAATTGCCCCTTTATGAGCCTTAAGAACTTTCAAGAGCTGGGTTTTTTCATTATTAGCAAGACCTTTTGCAATAATAACCGGCACCTTGTCATCACCTTCCAAGAATGCGTATTCAAGGTGAGAAGGAAGATCTTTCAATTCAAGGATACGTGGTTCCTCGATTGAAGATTTTGGTTCAACACTCATCACTTCCATCGGCGAAAGAAATGGTGGGATAGAAATTTCATCACTAATCAACACCTCATCTTCATTGTCGATTTCATTTGAAGTGAAATCGCCTCCTTGGAATGGAGTGAGATTTGGTGTGGAATTAGCAAGAATTGGATCCAAAATAGTGGGATTGCCACTTGACGAGCTATCGGAGAAACCTAACACTTCTTGTGAAAACTCATCGCAAACCACATCAACGATATCAATGTGATTTATGGTAGCGATTGTATAAACATGAGAAGGTTTTGAGTTTTGAGTAGCGTTTATAACAAGTTCCTCTTCGTTGAATCTCAAAGTGATAGTTCTTGCATGAACATCGATAAGCGATCTCGAAGTGTCTAAAAATGATCGACTTAAAATTAGAGGAACTTGAGGATCCGCGGGGATGTCAACTACTATAAAATCAACGGGATAGTAGAAATTTCCCACTTTCACGAAAACATCTTCGGCTACTCCGCATGCCATAATCGTAGAATGATCGGCCATCTCGATGGACATGTTCGAAGGAATGAGAGCCGGAAGCGAAAGCGATTTCCAAATGGAAATCGGCATCAAATTAATGCTCGCACCAAGATCGGCCAAGGCGAGGCATTCTTTCATATCTTGTATGTCACAAGGAATGAGAAACTTTCCGGGATCACCAACTTTTTCCGGTATGCGGTTAAGATAAACCGAAGAACAATTAGCAAGCTTTGAAAGCTTTTCCTTATCGCTCATCATACTTTTAAAAGTGGAAGCGAAACGAGGCATATATAACAACGCGTCGGCTAAACTCACATCAGAATGCACTTGTTGAAACATTTTTATAAAAAGCTCGATTTGTTGTTTGTTACGTTCTTGCAACTTCTCTTTGTTTCGTCTCGAAGGGTAGGGTAAAGGTGGTGTGGGTTGGTCATTAGGCAACGGCCATGGAAACTCGGGTTCCACAATTGGTATTGGTTCAACCGTAGGTGTGGTTTGAGCGGTACTTCGTGGGATTGTAATGTGCTCCTTTTCGACCATCACCTCGGGTTCTTTCTCGATTTCCTTCTCCTTAGAAGTACTTGGACGAGAGATTGGTTCCTTGAAAGTTTTACCACTTCGTGTAGTAATAACCTTCATTTCTCCCTTCGGGTTTGCAATGGTATCACTAGGAAGACCACCCGAGGAAGAGGGTTTACACATGATTGCTTCAAACATCTTAGCCATTCGGTCTTCAAATTTTGATTGCCTAGCATCCGCTTTTAATAACTCTTGCTTAATCTCATGTTGTCCTAATTCCATCTTTTGTTGATTTTGTTGAAGTCGTTGGACATTTCCTTCCATTTTGTTTGCATGAGTTTTAAGTTCATTAGCAAGTTCATTTTTAAGCTCGTTTTTCAACTCGGATCTTAAGCTAATCATCTCACGTTGCATGTTATCAAATTTAGCATCATTTGCTTTAGCATAATCCAAAAATTCTCCTTGCAAATTTTTAGTGTGAGCATTTTGAAAACCTTGTGTAGTGTTTTGAAAATCACGGTTTTGGTTTTTATTAGAGATTTGTCCATTCCCACTTTGATAATTCCCCTTGTTGTAATTGTGTGTGTTGCCTTGGTAATTACCTTGGTTGTTGTTTCGATAATTGTTAACATTTTGGTTTGGTGGAGCTTGATTTTGGCGGGAACCTTGACCGTTTTGGTTGTAAGTTCCCGTTGCTACATAAGCACTCGAAGTGTTACCATCCGCGGTAATGCACTCAGAAAGATCATGAGCTCCCCCACAAGATAAACAACTCTTAGCAACCGCTTTAACCGAAGCGGAATTGGAAGCTTCTTGAGCCTTCCAATGGGACATTAGATTAGCAAATCTATCAAAAAACCGATTTTCCTCATTAGCTTCATCATGTAAGGCATTAATGCTACGAGACGATTGTGACGAAGATGACGAACCCATATTGGCAACACTCGGTGTGTTACGAGGGTTATAAACCTTAGATCTATTTTCAATGATTTGTAAAGCCTCATTTGTCGTCTTGCACAAAAAATTACCACCCGTGGCGGCATTCAAATAATCTCGTTCATGATCATTAAGCCCATTATAAAAAGTATCCACTTGATGCAATTCCGTAAAATCATGGTGTGGACATTCATGTAACATCTTTTTAAAGCTTTCCCATGCCATTGAAAAACTTTCATTATTTCTTTGCACAAATCGTGAAATCTCATTTTTTAAGTGTGTTGTTTTAGATGGTGGAAAAAACTTGTTCACAAACTTAGAAACGAGATCGGCCCATGTCAAAATTGAATTTGGCGGTTCTTTCTCAAGCCAAATTTTTGCGGGTCCATCCAACGAATATGGAAACAACATCATCTTAATGGCGTCATGTGGAACATCCTTAAACTTGCTAGTGGCGGTGAGACGGTTGAAATTCCTAATGTGGTAATGCGGGTTGTCTTTCTCATGACCTCTAAACTTATTTGCTTGCAACATCGACATTAAACCCGTCTTAATCTCGAATATCTCCGCAAGGATGGCGGGAATCACAATAGCCTCTCCAAAACCCTCGGTGGGTGCTTGTAGCAACTCCATCATAGTACGATTAGCCATGACGACTTCTTGTTCTACAATAGGTTCAACAATTGGAGGTTCTTCAACAATCAACGTCTCTTGATTGGCTTGCTTTTGAAGACGTTTACGAGCTCGTTTTGCTTGATTACGAGTGATCATAAACTTCACGAAGAATGGGAGGTGAGCAAAGAAGATTCTTTTTGGGTATTTTGTGATTTTTCAATTCTTTTGTGTTTTTGATGATATTTAATTTTTTTTTTGGATTTTGGTGTATCTTCGTAGACAACAATCTACAAAATCTCTCCTCGAATCAAACTCTTGATTAAAGAAGCCTCAAAGGAATGAAAACGATCACGTGGAGTGAACGCCTTCGAATGACTTTAGAACTTTGGTGAAAACCAAATTGTTCAAGAGGGTTTAATCACAAAGAAACCAAGCAAATATATTATACGTAATAACACTTTGGGCGGCAAAACCCTCGATTAGCCTTCAATCTCAAAATACTCACAAGCAAGCGGGGAAACGAGGCGGCGCGAAGCACTTAAGAGCCTTTTTCCTTAGGGTATATTTTATAATACCCGCCTTATACCCACCTTATAGTTTGTATCTTTCAAAATCGAGCTTCACGAAAATATTTATCTATTTTTGCCTTTTTCTTTTTGTTTGAGATTCGAATACAATAATTGAGTGATGAAATCCCAATTAAGGTTGTGTTTTCACACTTTTGGAGATATTGTAAATTTATTGTGATACTTAATACAATATAGTAATAATATTTGTACAAGAAAAACCAAGAAAACCGATAATACGTATTAGTAGAGTTCTACTAATACAAATACTATTTTGGTTAATATTAAAAACAACAATTCAAATTAATCACGACACACCTCCCCGGCTGCGGCGCCAAAGTGGTTGTGGTAAATTACACCCTTTAGGAAAAAGACGTAAAAGTGGTAAGTATCAAACAAATGACTTTAGGAAAAATCAAGTGTTAATGACCCTTTATGGTGATGAAATTTCGTTTCCCAAGGAGGTATATGTGTGTGACTAAGATGTACAAGATTTGAGATTAATATTTGGTTTAGAAGGGGATTAGAAAAGAAGACGACGAAAACGTAAAAATAAAAATTAACAAAAAAAAATCACTACTAGAAAGTTAAAACGTAGAACCTTAAAAACCACAAAAATAAAAATAAATTCTAAAAATTACCAAAAATTCACCAAAAATCAAAAATAATAAACTAAGAGTTTACCAATGATCAAAACTTTTTCAAACCTTTTAAATAATTAAATATTCAATTTTTAAATGCTAATTAAAGCCCTAAAAATCAAATAAATTATCAAAAAGCCCAAATAAAGATTTTTCAATTGATAAACCTCTAAAATGACCTAAAAAGATTAAAAACTTTTTTTAGAAATTTTAAAACTAATAAAAACTATTTAAAATGATTTAAAAACTATTAAAACTTAAAATAATTATAAAAATTAATCTAAAAGAGATAAAATTATTCTAAAAGTTTCTAAATTCCTATTTTAATGTATTAAACCTAAGAAAAACGTAAAAAGTTGGAAAAAGTGAAATTTTAAAAATAACAATAAAATAATAATAAAATAATATTAAAAATCCAAAAATTATAAAAAATTCTAAAAACTTGCAAACTAGTTTATTTTAACCTAAATAATCATAAAATCAAAGTGAAATTACCAAAATACCCCTATTGGGCCCTCAAATGGGCCAAATCCAAAAACAGTCAACCTAAATGGGCTTTTGGGCCCAAAAAGTCAAACTTGGCCCAATTGACTTGGAAAAGCCTTATCTGACTTAAAATTCAATTCTAAGAACAAAACTCTAAAGGCCCAAAAGCTGAAAATGTGCTTATCACAGCTTATTGAACACAAAGCTTATTCTTATTGGGCTTTTCAGCCTATTAAGCCATAAGCTAATGCCATAAGCTCTAATTTGACACACAACCCTCTTTTAGGATGCTTAAGAGATCTGTCAAAAGAAATTTCCAATAAGCTCACTCAATAAGCCAGAAAATAGAAAAGCAAAAATCCACAAAACGACAAAATACTCGTTTTTGAGAAATAATGCACCTCATGACTTGATTCAACTTGCAAAAGCTTTCAAATGGACTCAATAAGCAATATCAATCAACAAAAATCAAATAAGCACAACCAATAAGCCAGAATAAGCACAAATGAACTTATGTAAAAGTCAAAGGAGTTGGTTTTCTAGTCAAACTTAAAGTCAACCACCCAAATGCTCCAGTATGAACAAATGGGTCAAAATATGAGCACCTATTACAAAAACAAAGTTGTTGCAGGTTGGGATAAGCTATTATAGCTTATTGATAAGCTGACACCAAAATTGCACTATCAGTGGCAACCAGCAGGGGAAAGGAGTTCCCATTGCTTTGACTAATTGACCAAGCTTATTTAAGAGTTCTGGTTTGATTCGATTGGAAACAAAGGCACCCTTGTGATCAGTGAATCACAAGGAGTCAATAGCAACAATAAAATCACAAAATGATCCACACAATAAGCCACAATAAGCCAAACAGTCCACAAATATGCTCCAGATATGCAAATAAGCAGTTAAGCACTTAATAAGCAGATTTAAGCAAAATAAGCCAACCAAACTTAACAGGATGCATACACAAGCTATATAAACTAACAATAAACACAAAGCAACAAGAATCAAACACTGAATCAAAGAAATCAACAAGATCAAAGCACTAGAAGTTACTGATGAACAATGAACAATATGCAGAAACAGTTTGCTGATATACTTGACCACAGATCCAAATTCAAGAACTCAAATCTCTTTCCCTGGTGTAATTAACCTAGATTTAACACTTGTTAACCCTAGTCTATGATTAGATCTAGGTGTCCTCTAAATTTCAACCAATTTCACCAAGTAGCAAAGATTTTAAAGCCCTTTTAAAGAATCAATGTGTTCAAAACCTCAAAACCTGCAAACAGATGAACAATATCACCTAAACAACAGATACCAACACTTGCATACAACAAACAAGCACTTAACAAGCCACAAATCCAACTTATGCAGTAATCCTAAACACCCTTTTAAAACTTGATTTCACAAATTTTCAAAGGCTTATGAAGATTCAATCCACAAATCAGATCAGTAACACCTCAATAACATCAAACAAAGCCAAATCAACAATAATCAACCACAATAACACAGATTCAACCATAAACATGCAAATTCACCAAAAATTCAGAAAATAAAAGAGAAATTGAAAAAGGAGAAAGGTGCAAACCTCCAAGACCTACATCCAGGCCCTGGATTGTTTGAGCTGAGGTACTAGCAGAACAAGTACCAGCTTCCAATGCTGCTAAGATGAACAAACAATAAGGTGAGATCAAATAAACACGCACTTTCTGATTTTTGAAACCCAAGTTTTATCAACTAAAACCTTGCCTCAAAAACCTTCAAACATATAAATGGAACTCAGAATTAGGCTATTCCAACACCAACTTTTAATAAACAAGAACAAGATTTCTCAAAATTCAAAAAATCAAATTTTATTACTTAAAAAGGAATTACAAAGATTGATAGCCTAAAACTGGAACAAAGGGACTCTCACATGTTGAGGTCTCCTTTTATAGGCAAATGTCTGGCTAAACACTATTCACAAACCCTAGAAGTGAAATTCCCTAAATGCCCTAAGTCCTTCTAGACGTTTTGGTGGAATGAGCTGTTCAAATTCATCTTGGACGTTCATTTCAGCTTTGATATTAAGCAATGATCCTTGGCTGTTGATTTGGCCACGTCATTTTGCTTGGAGGCCAAGTCGTGTTTTTATTGGCTGAGAATGTTGAGTGTGGGGTCCAAGGAGTAGTGGGAGTGAGGGTTTTGTGTGTGGGATTTGTTTCTGCACATGCGAATCAAGTGTGGGTTAGGTTAATTTAGATTTACCCTTTGTTTAAGTTGGTGTAAATTCTGGGCTGGTAAAAGTGAATAGTGACAAGTTTTGATCCGAAAATGGGGGAGTGTTATGTGTTTGGCGCATTTTCGTTTCAAATGTTTCAAATGCACAAGTTTGCCCCTTGTTCTTTCTTTCTTTTGTCTTTTGTGTTTAAAAAACCATCAACGCCCATTTCCTTTGTATCAACGTTTCATAACTTGTCATTTTTGGCACAAACTTTCCAAAAAGGGTTTCAAGGGTTAATTTTGGACTTTTTGCATATTTGAAGGACTGATCTTGGACAATGTTGATCTTCAAAGGTCTTCATTGTATCTTTAACTTGATGAGGGACCATTATTAGCAATTTTGATTTGTTGAGGGACTAATCTTGCCATTTCTTCAAAGTTGAAGGACCTTTTGTGTAATTTTGACAAACTTAAGGGACCAAACTTGTAATTATGAATATACAAGGGTTTTAAGTGTCATTTCTTCAATGAATGAGGATCAATCTTGTTTGTCTTCAAGTCTTCAAGGGTATTTGTTGAGAATTTCCATGATTAGGGCCCGGTTCTTTGTACGGCTTCGTTTCTCGTGTCCGTTTTTCCTTGTAACTTGTGATCTTTTGTCTTTTTCACGATATCCATACCTAAAATACACAAGTAAACAAACACAAGCATATATATGGTATTTTATGCCATTTTTATACGTTTAAAGACCGAAAAGAACGATGAGATCATGTATAAATGCCATCTCATCAATTGTACATTTTTTTACTTATTCGTTATAGTGTTTATGTGTTGGTAACATTTTTATACTAGTTTTACTAGTTTTACCTATTTACATGTTTTAGGTCCAATAAGCCTATTATAAGTTCTTTAACTTGTATTAATCCTTTTTATACTTGTATTATCAGTATTTATAATTTACATGTTGGGCCCAAATAGGTTAAGCCCAATAAGTAATTTTTATAAGTGTTTAACTTATTTAGTTATATTATTAGTCCAAATATGCTAACTTAGCTCGTTAATGTCCGTATGTCATATGGTTCGGGTTTTATCGGTTTTTACTTGTATTAGGTACTTATATATCATTATATGAATTTTAAAAACTTTACATTAGACGGGTTTGATAGTCTAAGTTTTAATTGGCGAAAAACGTTAATTTTACGGTAATAGCCGAAAAAGTCGTAAAAATCATGTTTATAGTATTTATAACTTATAAATCTTATTCAACTACCATTTTTATAAAGTGTCCATTTATTTAACCTTATACATATTTATATAAATGAAATTTATAAGTTAGCGGGTTTCAATTCACATTTTATACTATATTAGTTTGAGTGCTTATATATTACTATTAAACATTAATTCTTCAAAATCTGATTTTTAGTTTCATCTTCACAATTTTTATCATATCTTGAGTTCTATAAGGATATAGAAGCTCATTTTTGGATGGCATAAACTTCATATTATGTGCTACAAATAAGTTGGGTATAGCTACTGCTCATTCCATGTTTAACTATCCTTAACAGTCCCTACAAAACAGACTATTCAGATTGGTACACTCATCTTGTTTTGATCATATCTCACTCATTTTGATGATTCCATTGCATGGCCAACTCTCACATGTGTATAACACCTAATACTTACTGTATATCGATTCCACTTTACCATTTTATCAGTTTAACATTTGGTTACTTACTGTTTTTATACAGCCATCACATTTAAGCAAGATTTTAACCATTTTACCTATGGTTTTCCATCTTTTTAACCATGTTCATCAAATCTATCAACACCAAATCCCCACATAATATTTTTAATCATTATTCATCATCATATACATATACATTAATAAAGAAATTACAATATTACATAATCAAAATAACAAGAGGATAGGAAGAACAATCTTTATACCACCATTAGTGATGAAAAGATGAGATTTTTCATGAACAAGACTTGGTTCTTGTTATCAAATCTTCAACTTTAGCAAGAAAACTTCTTGGGTCCTTTGGATAGATGAACACCTCCATGAATTCATCCATTTAACCTCATGAAAACTCATTTTCATAGGTTAAGATCACCTCTAATCTTCATATCTTCAAAGGGTTTCCATCATATGTGTGAATAACACAAATTTTAGTGGTTGAAAATTGATCAAATGGGTGGTTTAAGGTGAGGATGGGACGAATTTTAGAGAGAGGGAGGAGAGTTGTGTGGTTTTTGCATGTAAGAAATGAGTTAGTTGTTTTAGGCTTGGTGGTTTTGTGGTTTTGAAAGCTTATTTTTTAAGCCTTAAGCAACAAGTGTAAGCTATTTTGTTACAAGGGTGCCACATCAAATGATGTGGTGTCCCTTTTAGTTAGTGGGGTGGGATAAACTTGTTTTGTCCCATCCCGCTAATTTACGGGTATTCTTCGATTCTAGTTTCCTCGATTTGCGTGCCCTCGGGTCGTTTTACGAAAAACGTTTTTATAAATTATGAATCAACGGCACAAAACGAATCTAATAAAAATTGTCTCATCAAAAACGGTGTTCGAAAACGTAAATACGTAATCCTAAGGTTTCCGGTTTAGTCGTAAAGGATGTTAAATAATTCACGTAAGTCCTAATCTCTTCTCGTAAATTTGTGAGTTTATGAACTAACTCAAATTTAAAATCCCAAAATAATATTCACGGATAAGTTTTATTTTCTGAAATGTCGGACTGTCACCAAAAACAGTGTATGTAAACGTAAGCACGTAACGTAGAATCCTTCGGTTTAGACGTAGTCGATGCTACTTCAAGACGTAAATCCAAATTACTTCCCATAAATAAGTGAGTTCATAATATAACATTAAAATAATGTTTTAAAATAATATTTGAGAATAAAATATAAACCATAAATTGACGGATTGTCACAGCATTTACCCCTAAACAGGATATTTGTCCTCAAAGATCATCTTATCTTACTACTCGCTCCTTATAGAGTTAAAGCCATGTGGGTATTTCCTCCACATTCGGTCTTTTCTCACAAGTGTAATCCATTACAATACGCGAGTTTCATCAAACATAACTACGGGAATAAGATCAGGCTAAATGTTGACTTACTTTCTCTATCCATGATGTTCACGGGTTTCTGATGAATGCAACTTTTCGCCGATCTAAACTTCATTAAGGAATAATCAGATTTTCACTTGATAGACATTTCATCAAGTTAGATATACGAAACATAATTCACGCAGCTCTTGAAGTCTTAGGGTAGATCCAGCTGATATGCCTTTCAAACCAACTTTTACATCATCTCAATGGTCCCATACAACGGGGACTTATATCCCATGATCTTTCAGATCATCAATTCATTTTTCCATAGTTAAAATTTTTGGCATAACTTCGCTACCCATCTGGCACTTCAAGATCTACATTTCATATTCACATAACCTCCTGCCCACTACCGGCAGTCAATAATCAAATCCTAATTTCAACAATTATTTCAGGTCTCGTGGGTCGAGTATTTTGTAAGGTTAGGTTCGCCATCATAGGAAACCTTAAACCTAAAAGACATGTCCAACTCACAATGGGTGTATGTCGGGTGTCTTCATCCCAACTCTTGCTTACAGATGCTCTAATATATATCCTCACAAGATTCGATCTCAATCCTAATACGATAATTATCAATGATAATCTTTCCTAAGGAAATCGATTATACGTTTTATTACCAAAGGTCAATCATTCAAGCATAAAACATCACTTGTAGTATTTTGTATCGTTACTTTACCTCGTCCCTTCGATTGGAGTGGTAAACAGTACTCTCATCAAGATTCGTTCTCAATGACTTCTGAGCAAATCTCTAGAAATTCGATGCAAAGCGAGGATCTTGAGAGAGATGATCGATACAGGCACACCATGTTTATACAACTCCTTTAAATTCAAAGAGTCAATTTCTTCATCAAGAATCTATCATTAACAAGAATGATATTAGCAGATTTGGTCAGTCTGTCAACGATGGCCCAAATCGAATCAAATTCAGATGATGACCTTTGCAATAGTTAGACGTTTACTAATGTATGAGGCGATGTCTGCCTTCATAATTTGCCATAAGTACAACTTCTTCAGATAAAGATACATTAAATCAGAAATAACAGGAATAGAATACATATACTTACAAGATTCCAACATAACTATATCTCAAAATCCTCCATATTTAGACAATCACAAGTGGCCTTTTATACATTTAATGCTATCGGCTTCTCAATTCTAATGATTCATATTAGTCGTGAATCCCTTTTAATCATCTATATTATCCTTCTTACAAGCATCGGCTATATTTTAAATTGATTAGCAAATTTATTTTACACAATCATTATTAAGGAACACATCCTAATTGATTCTTTATACTTTCTACATAATGTGCCAGTATTTACATTCACCTTTCCTGATGAAATAATTATCATGACCACAATTCACTCAGAAATTCTTTCTTCACATTTTCTAAATTTTAGTTTCGTCTCAACTATCATTTTTATCAGTTTTGCTCAATCCGACGTTTTAAAGCGTCGATAATTATTACACGTAAATTAACAATAAATATTAAGTTTTTATGAAACGTAAACGTTAAAAGTTTTAAATTTCTTAGCTCGACCAATTATATAAAGATATTTAAAATAAATTTGAATTTTAGTTAACACGATTTTTGCTGATTTATCGAAAATAATTAATAAGATTCGTAAATGTTTGAAAAATCTTTGGTTATACTTTGGTCAAAATTTTCTTAGTTGAAAAGCAAAAAATGTCGTTTCAAATTTCAAGTCATGGTTTAAATGGTTTCCTCAATCCCTCTTAGGTTGTCTTGAGGTATACACGAACATTTACCCCTAAACAGGAGTTTAGTTAAATGTTCTGGGTATAAGGGAATAATCCCTCAAAAGTTCTTTTCGATAAAACATTTGTCAAGACACATTTAAACTTTCTTTTTGGTAAAACCCAAAGTCTTAAAACGGCTCTAAATTTTTGAAGAGTCAATATAGATTCCATTATCTTTTAATCACATGGCCAAATAATGTAAAAGATTAAGTCTTAAATCACATGTTAATTATTCAAGGTACAAGTTTCAATTGTTCGGCCAATTCTGGGCAATTTATAAATAATTATTAACTCCTTCTTATTCTTGGAAACAAACAAATGGTCCTTAATGATAACAAGCATGTATTTATCAAATTACAGCCTACACACATGATTCACCAATTTTATGGATGCTACATGTGTATTAGTCAATCCAAACAACATCACGTGAAACTCATAATGTTCATTACAAGTTCTGGATGTAGTGATTGGAATAGATAATCTTTTTCGCGGACGCGAAGTTGATGATAACCATGCCGAGGATCAAATCCTGAATATACGCTAGAACCTTGTAAATGATCGAACAATCTATCATCTTGGGTACTGGATATAGATTTTAATCGTCAATTTACTTAGTTCACGGTAATCAATAAATATAAGGAATGATAATAACATAACTCTTCATAATGACGAGCTTGGTAGAATAAAATCTTTTTCCGACAACTCTCTCAGTTGTACGGTAATTCCTTTAATTCATATGGTGCTGACGTACAGTGCACAAGCCACAGGTGCAGCACCGGGAATATAATCAATACCAATTTCAACTTGCCTTAATGGCAAAAGTCTAGGTAATTCACCAATAAATACCTCCTAAAGTTTCAGATAACGGAAACATCTTTTAATACATTCACTTTTAAGTTCTTTCTAGACTATAATATCTATGACTAATTCACAACCATTCATGGTATAATTTCAAGTCTAAATACAGGATATGGTCATCCATCAAGAATTATTTAAATAACTTTTGATAATCAACATCTTATCTTTTAGGGGAATTCTACTCGAGTTCCCATCAATTAAGACAATGTCTACGTGTCATGATCAATCAATTCATTCTACTGGCACTATCAACTTTTTAGTTTTATTGCCGTCGATAAGATGTGAACTTCTCAAAAGACTAATAATAACTCATAATCCTTCACAAATTCAAGGATATCAGAAGACATAACTACCATTAAAAGAGTAAGGTCAACGCATAATCTACGCGAGAGAATTTCAAATCAGATACAGACGAAAACATTTAACGAATATGAATATATCCCATGTTTTCATAATTTGAGTACGCATTCGAAAGCTCCTCGGATCGTTACCCAGGTCATTCAAATGAAATTAAATCAAAAGAAATGATAGGAACGTCGATACATCCAGTCGGGTATCAACACTCGGTAATCAGATACTTTTCCTAAGAATCTCACTACGGGAGAATTGGACAAGAAAGAATTGTCAATTGTCAAATAAGACAATTTCCACAGATGAGTAAATTTGACTCAGAAGAATAGATGCTACAGGCACATATGTAGGTGTCCCTATGTCCCTATTTTTCACTTCTTGCAGATCTCATAAAATTTAATCTTTCACAATCTTCAAAGAAAATGTAGTGTTTATTCATTAGTTTTATTGTGACTACTAATCAGCCTTGCATGGTCCATTCCAAATTGTATGTAGGCGCGCAACTATATACAATTTCAAGATTAACGATGCAATACTCATTTCGTCAAAATTTTATCATCATGTTTATAATAAAAACATTTTCATGCTTAATTCTTAAATAAGAATAAAAAATAAATTTACAAAGATTTTCTTTATCATGAAAACAATTAAGTTTTCCGAGGTATTTCATAATAAACTTTATTTCAATAATGATTATTTATAAGTCTCACTTTAAATAATCCATATAGTGATGAAAATTAAATTTTCTCAAAGGATACTGTTTTATCTTATAAAACAATGAGTGATCTGCAAAAGAGTGATGAAAAGTTGTTCACCAAGCACTAACTACAATACAATAGGAAATGAGCTTAGCCAATTAATCATGAGGTTCATGACTTCAATGGCACTCAGGAATACAAAGAGAATAATCCACAACGCAACTCAAACCGAGATGAGTACTTGTTCAATGGTTGCATCACTAATGCGAGCATTAGGATGAAGCAATAAAAGATAGATAACATCGATACATGTAGGATTTAGCAAT
This sequence comes from Glebionis coronaria, assembly GCA_025667525.1. NCBI lineage: Eukaryota > Viridiplantae > Streptophyta > Magnoliopsida > Asterales > Asteraceae > Glebionis > Glebionis coronaria. The sequence continues at coordinate 232,760 of JANFOE010000938.1, forward strand.
CAAAGGTAGTCTTTTCATTAATCACAAACAAGTCAAAATTGTACCGTAACACATTACGTGTCAGTATGTCATACAATTCCAAGAACTCATCCTACCAACTGATGTCTCAGTTAAGTTAGGGATTTTTAAAAGATACCACAATGAATACTAATCTACAAGAGTCATGGGGGTTCCACCCGTCCCGGAAGATCCATCGGTCCCAATTCAGAAGAAGATTTCTTCAATTTATTTATTGGACACTAGGCATCCTCGTTATTGGACAATGGTTTAGGAACAACCCTTAACACAACTAACAATCATTTAAAACCTTATAATTCAATCATAGAACTTAACGACTTCCTCTTAACAATTTCTTATTCCATATAAGTTAAATTTTACTTCATTCAAGTTTCAATCAACTTATACTCAATTCGATATCCTACCTCATTCTCCAATAATTTCAACCTTATTCTTAGACCTTAATAGGGCAATAAAAGCTCGATATGAACAACACTTAATTTCCAATCCTATAGCTCTTTCAACAATAGTTATCAAATGAGTCACTAGTATGAAATGACTCACACATTCAATTAGATTTCTCGGAAAGGTACTAGTGGCATGAGGCTTTTGGGTAATGGTTCCAATGACAGTCTCAAGTGCAACATTCACCCTTTCGATTTCAATTTAAGAATTGGATGACAACGAATCAGATGACATCTTTCTAGGTGGTAACGTATTGTCAAACTCCAATCTATAAGGAAAGATCGTCATGACATCGATATCAGTTTTAATTTCGCCAATTCTTTTTCAAGATCATAGTCAACTACTATCAACATTTCTACGAATATCAACCATTTTGTTGGGATCATAAATATCCACAACTTGGTTTAGATCTAGGATAGCTAGAATTCCTACGGGAATAGCTTCGATTAATTTACTAGGGGATTTAGGGTTTCTTGTCACAATCTACGTCGTATAAATACCTCGTATAAGTATTAAAAATAATCATCAAACAATCATGTAATCAAATTACATCATATATATATATATATATTAAAATAACACTTCTCAGTCTGGCCTTGTCGGTAACTCGGGAATTCTTCGGCACCATTATAGTCAAAATAACTTTAGACATTTTTAGAAAAATGTTTATGGTTAAAAGATTATGAAATGTTTTATTCAAAACCTTGGTTTTAAAAATCTTTCGTTCTCTATAACGAGAGCTCTGATACCAAACTGTAACACCCCCAAATTTATACAATTCAATACAGAGGAAGACTCGTTGGTGTTACGGGATAGCACATTACTCACATCATAGACAACGCATAAAAATCGTGTCGTTTAATAATAAAGCATTTCCATTCATAAATATCAAATTTACATAGGTCCCAAGTAATTGTATTTCATACAAGTTTTACAAAATATTTGAATGGAAATTGTTGTTTAAGTGCGGGCCATGAATTCTTGTCGTCTTCCCGAGAATTACCTTCAAGTACCTGAGATAAAACATGTTAAAAGAAAAGGTCAGCGATAACGCCGAGTGAATTCATAGAGTTTAATGAAATCCATCAATATAACATCGGTATAAAATTATTACCGAAAATCATTTCGTACAAATCTTTGTAATAGGCCATAAAATAGCCAAAGTTATTTTATACAAATCCTTGTCAAAATCATAATATAGGCTTTCGCCTTTAAAATCATTATACGAACCATTGTCGTTAAAAACATCTTACAATACGTTTTATAACGTTATATATAGTTAAATAAAAACCGTTATATGAATATGGTTATGAAAAACCAAAACACTAACATAATATCAATAGTAAGACCTCGTATTGCTAGTCAGGCAATATATCGTAATTTAGTGCGTATAGCAGTATTTCGTTATTTGGATTATTATAAGCCGCATGACATTGTTACCTTACTACAACAAACAACGGGTAGCTAGCCTGAAACTCAATTTGCCCATCTAAATTAGCGTGTCGTCACAAAGATCACGCTATGGAAATCTTCTCATACATAAATTTGCTTACCAATCAATGTGGCACGACGGGGATCAACCGTCAAGGCACGAACTGGGGTGATCGTCCCCAAATAGTACTATTATATGCACAAGCGTCTACCAAATCCCGGTAGTTCACAATTCATGCTAATGGGACTTTTAGTGACATAACCTAACTTTAATAATCCATTTCATTTCATCTATCGGGTCATATAATCATTCATCAGGTCATACAATCATTCAGGTCCAAATCAATAAACAAACAATCGGGACAACTAGTGTCCTATTTTATAAAAGCTAACATGTTATCTCCCTCGCGGGTTTATTAAACATTTCATAATAACATTTAAAAGAGTGCGAAGCTATGAACTCACGTTGATGTGGGAAAGCGGGTTATCGGCAATTCGGATGTACGGTACGTGCCTCAATCACGGAAACCTAGACAAATAGTACTCGTCTTAGACTCTTATCCAATGACTTTATAAAAATAACAATTATGTATACATATGATGATGATCAAGTGGGATTGTACATTTTTTTTACTTATTCATTATAGTGTTTATGTGTTGGTAACATTTTTATACTAGTTTTACTAGTTTTACCTATTTACATGTTTTAGGTCCAATAAGCCTAATATAAGTTCTTTAACTTGTATTAATCCATTTTATACTTGTATTATCAGTATTTATACTTTACATGTTGGGCCCAAATGGGTTAAGCCCAATAAGTAATTTTTATAAGTGTTTAACTTATTTAGTTATATTATTAGTCCAAATATGCTAACTTAGCTCGTTAATGTCCGTATGTCATATAGTTCAGGTTTATCGGTTTTTACTTGTATTAGGTACTTATATATCATTATATGACTTTTAAAAACTTTACATTAGACGGGTTTGATCGTCTAAGTTTTAATTGACGAAAAACGTTAATTTTACGGTAATAACCGAAAAAGTCGTAAAAATCATGTTTATAGTTTTTATAACTTATAAATCTTATTCAACTACCATTTTTATAAAGTTTCCATTTATTTAACCTTATACATATTTATATAAATGAAATTTATATGTTAGTGGGTTTCAATTCACATTTTATACTATATTAGTTTGAGTGCTTATATAATACTATTAAAAATTAATTCTTCAAAATCTGATTTTTAGTTTCATCTTCACCATTTTTATCATATCTTGAGTTCTATAAGGAGATAGAAGCTCCTTTTTGGATGGAATAAACTTTATATTATATGCTACAAATAAGTTAGCTATAGCTACCGCTCATTCCATGTTTAACTATCCTTAACAGTCCCTACAAAACAGACTATTCAGATTGGTACACTCATCTTGTTTTGATCATATCTCACTCATTTTGATGATTCCATTGCATGGCCAACTCTCACATGTGTATAGCACCTAATACTTACTGTATATTTATTCCACTTTACCATTATCAGTTTAACATTTGGTTACTTACTGTTTTTATACAGCCATCACATTTAAGAAAGATTTTAACCATTTTACCTATGGTTTTCCATCTTTTTAACCATGTTCATCAAATCTATCAACATCAAATCCCCACATAATATTTATAATCATAATTCATCATCATATACATATACATAAATAAAGAAATTACAATATTACATAATCAAAATAACAAGAGGATAGAAAGAACAATCTTTATACCACCATTAGTGATGAAAAGATGAGATTTTTGATGAACAAGACTTGGTTCTTGTTATCAAATCTTCAACTTTAGCAAGGAAACTTCTTGGGTCCTTTGGATAGATGAACACCTCCATGAATTCAGCCCTTTAACCTCATGAAAACTCCTTTTCATAGGTTAAGATCACCTCCACTCTTCATATCTTCAAAGGGTTTCCATCATATGTGTGAATAACACAAGTTTTAGTGGTTGAAAATTGATCAAATGGGTGGTTTAAGGTGAGGATGGGACGAATTTTAGAGAGAGGGGGGAGAGTTGTGTGGTTTTTGCATGTAAGAAATGAGTTAGTTGTTTTAGGCTTGGTGGTTTTGTGGTTTTGAAAGCTTATTTTGTAAGCCTTAAGCAACAAGTGTAAGCTATTTTGTTACAAGGGTGCCACATCAAATGATGTGGTGTCCCTTTTAGTTAGTGAGGTGGGATAAACTTGTTTTGTCCCATCCCGCTTATTTACGGGTATTCCTCGATTCTAGTTTCCTCGATTTGCGTGCCCTCGGGTCGTATTACGAAAAACGTTTTTATAAATTATGAATCAACGGCACAAAACGAATCTATTAAAAATTGTCTCATCAAAAACAGAGTTCGAAAACGTAAATACGTAATCCTAAGGTTTCCGGTTTAGTCGTAAAGGACGTTAAATAATTCACGTAAGTCCTAATCTCTTCTCGTAAATTTGTGAGTTTATGAACTAACTCAAATTTAAAATCCCAAAATAATATTCACGGATAAGTTTTATTTTCTGAAATGTCGGACTGTCACCAAAAACGGTGTATGTAAACGTAAGCACGTAACGTAGAATCCTCTGGTTTAGACGTAGTCGATGCTACTTCAAGACGTAAATCCAAATTACTTCCCAAAAATAAGTGAGTTCATAATATAACATTAAAATAATGTTTTTAAATAATATTTGAGAATAAAATATAAACCATAAATTGACGGATTGTCACATTCTTCCTGATAGGCAGAGACTGTGCATCTCTGACGGTGCGCTAGGGCGAATAAAGCCTCTTTTCGGGAATTCTTGCAGCAATTGCTGCAATTCTTTTGACTTAGCTGAAGCCCTGGAATAAAGAGTTTTGGAAAAGGTTCTATTCTTGAGATAAGCTTGATGTTATATTTTGCCTCATGGTTAGGAAGGAATTTCTGACAAACTTTCTGAAATTATATCTGAGCACTCTGGAATGATCTGCTGATCATGAATTTTAAGGAATCTCAGAAGTGAATTTATAACTAGTAGCTAAAAGTCTTTGTAGCTATGGAGTGCTAAGCCACGCGCTTGTAAGGCAGAAATAAATTGTACTGATTTTTCTGGCAGAAGTATAATGAATATATTTTGGATGTAGTAAGATGGATCTCGTCGTTAACTGAAACTGAGACTTTAATAAATATGGTGATATTGTTGACTCCTTTCTGGTTGAGAGGCAGGTAACTACATGATTTGAGATAAAACTGACATAGGAACACGTGAAGTAAACATGGCGACTTTTCACTGATTTTGTTCGTCTATAACCTCACAGGATGAATACTGTTTGTTTAATCTGATTAATTTTCTAGTGGTGGTGGCTGAATTTTTAAATGATCTGATTCATGTGTGGCATAATAGAACGGGTATACCCCTTTCTGAAGGGTACCCTAAATTACTGAGGGTCTGGTTTAGAAACATACTGGAGTTATGAGTTCTGACTCGTATTTTGAGGAAAGATTCGTATGACGTGTACCATGACTGGTGTCCTGATATGTGTTTTCGGAAATGATACCTGAGACCTGTGTCTTGACTGTCGTCTTGACATGTGTTTTAGTGGATGAACCTGGACAAGGCTGAAAATTTTTGGTAACTGCTAACTGACCTCTTGTATTTCTGATCACGTCTGTTCCGGAGTTCCGATGGTTACTAACTGATTAATTATATGTACGGTGGTTGTCACTACTGCTTTGTCCGTCACTTTATGACGATCATTATCATGACCGTGATTCATGCAACTATTCTGCTGAGTGGCCGGTTGGGTTCCGACTCCCACTCTTCTGAATGAACGGTTAGATGAGTGAAGTGTGACTTCTAGCTGAGAAGGTAAAAGTATGGAATGGAATGGTAGTGTCTGATGGTTGAAATTTGTTCTTGTCAGAAATTTAAAATTTATTGTTTTCGTTCTTGTTCTGTAGAGTCTTCATAGTATGAACGGCATTAGCATCTTGAGAGATCTCCAAACTATCAGCAGCATCAGCATTTGTGAGGTCTTCTAAGTGTTAGCAGCATCAGCATCTGGTAATATCTTCAACTCACGAGCAGCATCAGCACCTGGTAGAATATCGACAAGTAGAACGCCTGAGATGACTAAGGAACGATTAGCAATATGCATGGAGTAGGGTACTATACATGAAGTACAAAATGAATACTACACATGGAGCATATCTGAGACACTGTACGTGGAGTACACATGAAATACTCTACATGGAATATAACTGAGACATTGTACATGGGGTACATATGGAATACTGTACATGGCACTGGTGGAAATTTTATGGGATGATCGATACTGGTGTCGCTTGTCTGACATGATAAAGGAAATAAATTGATTTAAACGGTAGTAAACTAATCTGAAATAAGTAACATGATAGGCTGACAATTCCTGCGTCGACTTATTGTTGGTTGTTTTGAGGATAAAAAGTATGATATAACCGAAGTCCCAACAGTGGTCAGCATGAAGTATGATTAATGAAGGCTAATCATGATTTATCATGAAAATGGGTTTACTGAAGTTCTTGTGTATCTTAACATGAAAACATCATTACTTTGTTGAAAACATAATCCTCGTAAGGAGACATGAAACTAAATCATCATGAAGACAACATCAACGTGAAGGTATGGAAATTTGACTGTTACAAGGAACGTAAAAAGTCAAATCAACTAAGGTGTAATATCAACTGATGTGAACGGCTATGGTTCAATCCAAAGAATTCAAAGAAGAAAACATGTGACTAAGTATGTGCTATTCTGGTTCAATCCATACTTGTCAAAATTTTATGAGATGTCCTGATATGACAAAGGTGAACAACTGTGGATCAGTTCACAAAAGATCATTCGACTGAATAGCATGAAAATTTGACCTAAAAAATGGTGAGCAATTTTGGTTGGTTCACCAAGTAATATTTGACAAAAAACATGAACATGTCATGAGTAAGGGTAAACGCCTATGGTCGGTTTACCAATACAAAAATTGAAAGGACAAGGGTGAACGCCTATGGGTTGGTTCACCAAAACAAAATTCACAGAAAAGCACATGCGACTAAATATGGCCAGTCATGTACCAACCTTTTACTTAGTAAAAAACTTTAAGAAAACTGACTGATAAATGCATGAGAAACATGAAAGATAACAACGCCAAAATCTGGGAAGTTCCTGGTGACTACCCACTAGTCACAGGTCAAGTTTTAGAGCCTACAGGTCGAACCTTGCGCTCTGATACCATAACTGTAACACCCCACTTGGATAAGTAGACCATTATGTGTATTTATGGCGTATAATCAAAGCACAAGGTAAATGTCCTAAAACATTAACTAACAATAAAGGAAATACCGGAATCAAACATCGGTAATCCAAACATAATCTCAAAACATGAAAAGTAAACTACTGAAAGAAAGGACTAAACAATGTCCATATAAGCAGAATAATGTAAGACGTGCATAAAGTAAGAAGTCTAGATAGCTTCCATCCAAATGCACATGCTCTCAGAATCCTAAGAGCGTCCTGGTGTACCTGCCGTTAGAACATGAAAGGAACTACGGCTGAGCATAACACTTAGTGAATGGATATAAAGCATGATAAGAAGTACTGAAATGAAGTAGATGATAAAATACTGAAGCTGTAAGACTGATAAGTAAAGTTGAAGCGGAAATCTGTGTATAATCTGTGATGTCTGATTTATAAATAATAAAGCTGAACTGTTATTTGTTAACTCTGAACAACATGCATTTACTGTATTTTAATTGCCAAGAGCTTATATAGGTCATGTGATGTAACAACTGCTGCATGAATACATAGAGGGGTGTCCTCGTCATGCTGTAGAGGGATGACCTCTAAATAACTGTAGAGGGGTGACCTCTAAATAACTGTGTTGGGTGGAGGGATCAGCTCCAATGTGAAGGATGTAGAGCACACACCACATTCACCTGATAATTGTAAACTGATAAGCCTAGGATGCCTCCATACGCCCCACTAATAATACTAATAAAATGGCCAAGCTGATCTGAGTGGGACGATGCAGGATATCACTCTCCTGCATGTGAGTCACGACACCGGTGCCTCTAGTGCCATGGTTACGGTACCTCCGTAACTAGTACATAAACTGGTCATGTTTGTATATAATGCTCCGACAATTTAACTTAATTATAATACTGATTTCTGATAAAACTTATAACATATCATTGGGGAAGACATTTGGCTGCAGACGGGAAATCCTAATCATGTCCAGTAATGAATTATGAATGAAAGCTGAAAGATCGATTCCGACTTCACAGTTACTACATAAATAACGGACGTGAATTAGTTACTGGTTACTGTAATACTTATTCTGATATTTACGATATTGCTAAAAATAATAACTTTCTGTAAATATAAGTTTCTAAATTTAGAAAGATTTTCAAATGAATAATATCATTTAATAATTTTATACCCTTTTAATTTTATAAAACTATTTTAATATAATAATTTTAATCAAATAAATAAATCATTAGAACATTTATTTAAACAAAACTGATTAAAAAGGTATAATCAAGATCTTTATTTTTATTATTTTAATATAGCCCCGAGCCTACCGAGATATCCCCTTCTCGGTCGCACTAAAACAAGCCAACAAAGTTATTGAATCCAAAACTGGATTAGCAACAGAAATTTTTGTCGCTAACTAGTACTAACTGTCGCTAAAAGCTGTAGTCAAAACTGTACCCAAATCTGTTAGGGAACTGCGACAGAAAGTATCGTCGCTAAACTATCGCTAATTCCAAAATAAAATCTTATTAGTTTCTATTTAGAGAGTACCCACTGGTTTGAATGTTATTCCCACCGTCCTTGTATATTTCCCACTGTTTTTAACACAGCTAAACACCCCTTTACAAAATAAACACCTCGGTTGGGGTTGTTGCTGTTGTTCGAAAAACCAAACACCCCTGCTGATTGTTTTTACCCGCTGTTATTAGATCCAAACACCCCCCTGCTGAAGCAGAACATCCCCCCTGGTGGGTTTGTATCTCGGCTGACAGAAATGGCCACCACCGAACCAACCTGGTGGTCACGGCTGGGCAACACCCCTTTATTAATTTAATTCTGTTTTTTTTAAACCACGAGTTCTTGATGTGAGTTCCATGAATCACGATTTTATAAAAGAAAAGAAAAGAGATGTTTACCTTTTTCGATAGTATGGATATACTACGAATCAGACAACCGATTTAATTGAAGAACCAAACTCTTTTCTCTTGTTTTGTGTCTGCTACCGTCGGCCATCAAGAAAAGAAGACAGAAACCTACTTTTTTCTTGTTTACTGCTTGACAAATGGGGTGGGATAACCCCCGTGTTCTTTTTTGTTCATGAAACGGGCTAAATGCCCAAAACCTCCCTTTGTCTTGCTTATTAAAGATGCAGCCCAAGTCCAAACACATGCATACTTTATATTTTTGTTTTTTTTGTTTCTTTCGTTTCCCTTCGATTATAAACCTTTAACTTGCATTTTCGTGCTTTAAATCCGTCATGTATTTATTTATTTTCCTGAATGAATAAAATAATAACTGCAACACTTACGTAATACTAAATAGCTAGTATATTATTATTTACTAGTAATAATTATTTTCTGAATAATTAATCACGTCACGATTTTAATTAAAACTTAGGCTGTGTAATTATTCTTAACGTTTAATTATTTTCTGTATAATAATTAATACATACGTAATATTTTCTTAACTTAATAATTATTTTCTGGATAATTATTTTATTGTAGAATATAAATAAACCGAGACTGCGTATTTATTGTTTACGTTTAATTAGGTTAACGTCAAGACTACGCGTATTTAATATTCGAGGATTTTAAATACGGGTTTTACACTTATTCGACGAATTAAAAATGCTAAAACAAGTGACTTTACTTCATAAAGATATAGACACAAACATAGTAAACATCAAAATGAATAATGGTATTCATCAGCTCTATTAGATGTTTTTGTTTAATTACAGATTGTCTGCATAACCAACTGTTATAAAGGAGAGCTTTAGAAAGTCGGACCACATTCTGGACGAATCAATAGAAAACGAATTAGTAATTCAGAGGAAAACATTAGCGAAAATGGAGTGCTATTAGCTGAAAATCATATAAAAGATGTAAGGCAGAAACTGTAAGCGTTTATAAAACTTAGCATGTTAATGATCAAACATGTATATTACCCGAGTCTGCTGAGGCAGATTTGTGGATTATCATACGTTTGATCAAATTTAGCTTGAACTCTCATAATTATACTATAATTAAGAGTAAAAGTTAATTAAATACAACGACAAAGGCACATATTAATTACATATTTCTACAAATTTTCCATAAAATTTAATAAACCTGATCCATGAATAGAAATGAATTCCACAACAGGTTAGAAGGCCATACATGATTTTTTATAAATGATCAACGACAAAGGCACATATTGATTTTGTATAGAAATGAATTCCACAACGACAAAGGCATTACGTACATTAATCCAGAATGGTTACTTCTCTTCGTACATCAGTTTTGTTAGATCTTCCTATTCTAATCATGAAAGAAGTGACCTACAATAACACATGTAATTCATATTAATTCACATAAACATACACAACCTTTCAATGAATAGTTTTTTTCTAATGTTATTACAGAACATACCTTTCTTATCACCAGTTTCTGACCATTTCGATGAATACATTAAATCTTCATTATTCACCCTTAAACACAGCGTCACTCTCCAGCATTCCCTAAAATTTATATGTTTATCCTTCTAATGCCTAAAGAGAAAATTATTAGTACCGTATAAATAACAGCAAATCAATTGAGCCGAACAGTAAAGGACAAAAGGCACAAAAATAAGTCAGGCACACCCATTAACTGCCTATAGGACACCAATATACCAACCGATCCACTCAAAAGAATACTTTCAGCGTTGAAGTAAGTTTACCTGCAAAAAGTTCTTTATGTAGAGGGGCATTATCATAAGATTAGTTGATCATTTTGGTAATGAAGCCATTTTCTTTAGTTGCACGGCTTCCGAGTAGACCTGAAAGATATTCCATTTTGGGTTTCATGATCAGGTTGTCATAGCCACATTCATTTTTCAGAAAAATTCCTATATATGAAACCTCAATTTTGATATGAACTTAAATGACAAGGACTAAATAAAATAAGAAACTATATCGAACAAACGGAAACAATATTTAACTCATTTTAGATTCTTTACCTTGTCTTTTATGCTCTCTGTTTTTCAAGCACTACAAGTTCAGAAAAAAGATTATGGTAACCATAACTAACAGGTTGATCATTTATACAAAATTAGTGTTGGCTGGTCATAAATAAGCACTCTAAGCCATAATAGAAAATGAGTGCTTTTTACAATACCCAACCCTGCACATCGTGCAGTTCTTGCCAACTCTATGAACAACAATTAGATTATGAACAGTTATTATGTTTATGATAGGAATAGTCTTTTAGAAATAGCGCTTTTTGTTTAGAGTCACATTGTCTGTGCTAGCCTTGAATAAAGGATCCCGCAGCTTAGAAAGAATTGAAGCTTCCCAAATATCTTTTTGGCAATTTTAATCTACTATGCCCAGCCATAGTACGTTAATCGCCAATATCATTTCATACAAATAACAATTCTTACTTCTAGTCTAAATACCAGATCGATCAAATATATCGCAAATACTTGAAGTTGTCAGCTTATTTCGAATTTTTTGGGAGGTCAAAAGTGTGTTTCCAAAATGCGCCTTAGAATGTGTGATCTTAAAATACATTAGTGTCACACCCAACCATGGAGGAATATGGGGCGCGGCGTATGCATATCATCACAACATGGCGTGTCTATATAGATAACTAAATGAAATAAGAAATGTCATAAAATGGTGACACAATTGTCATGACAATATCTCAACAATACAGGAGTCTAGGTAAGTAGGTAATAGTCCTACCACAGTACCACTTACCCCAGACAAAAAATTAACATAAACAAAGCATACATATAGGTGTCAACAAAGTATCACTTATTCAAATATCAAATAAAGACTAAGAGGAAAGGGGATTCCTCCAAATGCAATCCTAAGCTTCCAAAGCTAACCACTCCTATTCTCATGCTTAACCACATTCTCACCTGAAAGAGAGACTAAAACACGTCAACATAATGTTTGTGAGAGTCATAGGTTTAGACTCCAACTCCAAATCAATTATAATATAAGTTGTGAATAACAACCATTAACAAAAGAACATATGAAAAATGTTCTACAATTATGTATTAACAACTAGCATTAAAGATTAATCAATCACCACAAATCCAAGGCTCCAAGCCTTACCAATAACCACAATTCCAAGGCTCTAAGCCTTACCAATAACCATGGTCCCATAGGCGCCCATACACCTATGAACCAATCCCAAGGCCCCGCCTTGTCAACATCCCCTTGGTACCAAGTCAAACCACCATAACAATCAAGAATCACATAGCGGTTAATCACATAAATGTACACACAAGTCCATCACAAACCATAAAAACATTCACAACACTACTTACAAAACCATACAGTGTCTCTTCCATCCCATCTGGAAGTCAAAATCATTACAAAGACATGGGCTTATGAAACTCACCTGAACAAGCTTCTCCAAGTATCCGCGCTCGAGCAAAAATCTAAACACACAAACGTATACAATCAAGACATGAACCACATACCAAAATGGCTCATCAATCTATAATGGATATCTAACCTTCTCCTACAACTTAGCCCTATTTATATGCCATATGCATATCATTACACCCCTCTATAAAGCCCTTAAATTAGTTTAGTTCATAACTCGTCCCGTTAACATTTTACCCAAAACAGTCCTGTTTTTCATACTTCAAACTATGGGTCAAACACCCCCTTAACCAAAATAACATGCCCTGTAAAAGCAACCCTATTCCCTTACATGTGTTAGATAACTCTCCTGTTTGGCCGCAACCTTAAAGCTACTGTTAAGGCCTCTATATATATATATATATATATATATATATATATATATATATATATATATATATATATATATATATATATATATATATATATATATATATATATATATATATATATATATATATATATATATATATATATATATATATATATATATATATATATATATATATATATACTTTTACCTATCCAGAATTTACGGATTTTTAACATATGAAAAGTTTGTTATGACCAGAGGGTCTTAACCTATTCCATTTACTTAGCCCCACTCCATATCCTTTCTATAATATATAAACTAACTCCCATACTCGTTTGAAGGTCTATCTATAAACCTAAGCACCCTAGCTAACTCAAAACATAAAATGTAAACAGACTGATCCAAAAACTGCTTTGACACCCGACTGATGTAACATATTTTTGACACACTTCCCGACCTCCAATTCAATTCTCGTTTCTTTCATTTGAAAGCCAATTCAATTACCTTTTTAGGGACATAAGATTAGAAACTTAAAAGTTTGTAGAAATCTAGATATGATCAAAACAATGGACAAAAAATTATGCCCAATTTTTAAAAACGAATTTAACACAACTAGTCTAATTAATTATCCACATCATGTATAATTATTAATCCTAATTAATCTAAACATGTTTATATAATTAAAATACAGAATTTATGTTTAATCTAACCCTAGATCCATCATCTATTTATTAATTACATGATTAGATTAATTAAAATCATACATTAAAGAAGAGGTTTGAAGATTTTACCTTTGAAATCAAAGGAAAAATTGTCTTTGATGAAACCTAATTCTACCATTGTTAAAATTAGACTATGAGATGTTATGGGGGTGAAAAATTTGATTATTTTGGTTATGGGATGGGTTTTGTTAAGTCCTAAAGTCCTCTAATCCTATTACTAGTCCATTGGGCCTGTTTTGGGGCTTTTTGGTTATTTTCTTTCTTCATTTTCTTTGGCTGCCCAAACCAAGCCCAAAGCACCTAAGGATATGGTTTTAAACCTTATTTTATAACTTATATTATTATTAAACTAAATCTCACATTCGGGTTACTTCCGGACCATAATCCAAAAGCCTTACGTTGATTTTTTCGGCTTTTTGCGCGATTTCCGAACTAACCATCATTTCCAAAAGTTTCTAATTATGGAAAGTATCTATAAAACTTATCCTAAACATATAATATGTACTTAATACATACATACAACATACGATACGTACACGAAACCTTGTAAAAACGATATCCGAACTTTCCCGCATTTCATTTCTGAACTCATTTCATTTCATTTCATTTCCAACCCATGATTTACAAATCATGTACCTCATTTCGTCCATTCTCATCCCCAAAATCACACATAGAAACACATAAATCACATAAAACACATAGTCACACAAAATACCCCAAAAATAAGACTAAGTGACGAACCTCAAAAACCGGGGTTGTCACATCACTCCCTCCTAATAGAAATCTCGTCCCGAGATTTACTCCTTAGGATCATCATTAGCAAATATATAAGGATACTTGTTCCTCATAAACTCCTCCCGTTCCCACGTGAACTCTAGTCCATGTTTCAAATTCCATATACCCATAACTACGGTATATTACTTTTTCCAACGTCTTAGCTTCACGATCCAAAATTCCTACCGGCTATTCGATGAAACGAAGACTCGTATCTATACTAATATCATCTAACGGTACTTGAAAGTAGGTTCTTTCTAAGCATTTCCTCAATTTTAATACATGAAATACATCATGCATACCACTCAAGTCTCCCAGTAATTCCAACCTATAAGCCACTGGTCCAATCCTTTCGAAGATTTCGAATGGACCCACGATTCTAGGTGTTAACTTCCCTTCATCCCAAACCACGTCACTTCTTTCCATGGTGAAACCTATTGCACAACCTTATCCCTAATCGCAAATCCCAACGGCTTACGCCTCTTGTCCACACAACTCTCTTGTCGGTCCTTTGCCATTGTCAACCTCTACTTAAGCACTGCCACCACCTCTTGTAGTTTTCCGTTCCAACTCCGGTCTAATATGTTGACTGCTTCTAACTTCACCCCACCGTAACGGTGATCCACCTCATCTTATATGGATTAAATCTAGCAGTTTCTACTACCTTTCCTATCACCAGACCTAACGATTTTCTCTTCTATATCACTACACAATCTTGACAACCCTTTGCTCCCTCAATCCATTCTTCCTCCATACTACTTCTCACTTGTCTCTCCATAATCTTAATTTCCATACCATCTTCTATCTCATCTTAAGCCAATAACTTAGGCGATCCTCTTTTATTCCCTACATTCTCATCAGTGAAGAATACGACCCTCTCACTAGTGACTCTCTTTGTAGAAGAATTCTTACTAAACAAAATGCAATCTCCAACTATCTCCAAACCGCAAGCCAATGCTCTAGGCGTCTTCCTCCATTATCCTTATGGCATGCACATACCAACCATTAGTCTATCAACGGTATACTATGCTTACTTCCCATCATTTATTCCCTTGCCATAATCCTTCATAAAGCATTCCATACTTCTTAGGCTAATTTTTATGCAGAAACTTCTATTCCATCGCATCCGTACGTAATCCTTCCAACTTCTCAACTACTTGACTTCTCATTCCTCTTAGAATATGGGATGAATTATTTAGTCAATCGATTATCACCCAACTCTCTTCGTACTTATTCCTCTACCCCATTACGTATCCCCTCTACCATCTTCGTCCTTACACCACCCTTTCTATGCTACTCCTATCTATGTAGAAAGTATAGCCTATGTCCCTTTTCTCCATATGATTGTCCAAGCCACGCAACATAAATGTTGACGCGTTCTCTGCTTTAGACAACTACTCGTGCAGCTTACATCCTTCATCCAAATCCTCCGAACACGTCATCCATATAGCTAAATTTTGTCTCAGCATCACTTCCCCCCTCTTATTCCATGTCTCATTAACTATGCTCGCCTTTCCCAGATGGTACTTGGCCTTGCAATTTTCCTTCATCACTTAAATCCACCCATCACCTTTGCCAAATGTTCAATCAAGAGGACTGAATATGTGTTGCAGACGTTCATGATCCGTATAGATCATTCTCTACGTCTCATACACCAAATGCCTCTAGCATTAGAGGCACATCTAACAATCCAGCTCTTCTAACTAAGTCTTATCTAGTTCTTCTAAATCTTCAGAACCTGCAACGTATAAGCAATCACCTTTCTTTGTCGTCCTCGTACGCATCCAAATCCTTGCTCCACGTATCGTCATGCTTTGTGAATTCATCCAGTTCTTCCGATAATGTCAAGATCGGCTCATTATCCAATCCACCTCTTCAGCCTCCAAAACGCTTCCTCATCCTTCTTTACTTCGCCCCTTGCTGGTTCTATGACATGCCATCATCTCTAACTACTCATCATGGTAAACTTAATACTAAAACTCACACTTGAAAATCTCACGTATAATTCCTTTTTCTAAACCACTCCAAAACCAACACATAATTCGTCTCACTCTCCTTCTTAGACTTTCAGTAGATCAAGATGTCATCGATACTCCCGATGACAACTTGTTTGTATACGGTCATGCACACTCGGTTCATTGACTCCATGAAAACCGCTAGTGCTTTGGTGAAGCCAAATGCATAACCGTAAACCCAAAGCGTCCATTCAACATTCTTAACATTATCTCTGCATCCTCCTTTGGCAGCAACACAAACAAATTTCTACCTCTTTCTACTCACGAAATTCTACACACATTCTAAAAGATCGATACTACTTCTTATCAACCCATCCAACCACTTCCACATCACATTTACTACCAGGCAACTCAACCTTTATCTTACATTCCTTGCAATTTCTAACAGCTCATGTCTTTAAAATCATTCCATCAACAATTGCCTTAGAAAGGCACTAACTACAACTCATCTTGCTCCTTCTACTGGCTCTGTTCATGGTTCTACTTCAAGATAATAGGTAAACCTACTAAATCTTAAGAAGTTTTCGCAAAATTTTACATATCTAACGAATATCACAAGTACCTTTGAAATATCACATCCCCTTCCAACATTCTCTATGATGCGTTACTTGTGCCAATATCCATACTTTATACAAATCTCTATTCATCTCCCTTGGTAATCCTAAGAGACCTCATGACCACATTAGTTCGTCTACGAACTTCTAACTCTTTCCTCCACACTAAGGGCATTCCAACCATTCTCTCATGGCCACCTAGTTAATCCTGTAGGCACGACCAAGTCTTCCATATGACTACCTCAACACTCCCAATCAATACGAAACCAAAACTACATCCTGAATCCAACAGATACGATCAACGAATCAAACCCACGGATAACTAACGACATTTCACGTGCACGAGTTAAAACAAACCAAAACCACAAAAACTCAACCCGAAACATGTACCAATTCAAATGACTCATGACAAGGAAAAATGATCCAAGAATTCTGTCACTTCAAGAAAGAAGGCAGGAATTCCATCAATAATTGCCAAATCTTAAATTCAGTCTTCACTGATAGATAGAAAGAGAAATTCTGTAAAGCAAAGAGAAGGCTTGAAATCAAATCCATCTTAATACGAAATTTTGAAATCAAAAATCTTTCCACTTCCAGCGCACCTCCTTTCCATGCTACTTCTTTCTTTTCCACTTCATGACCAGGAATTATAGGTCGGCATTTCTTTCATTCCATCAAGAAAGGCACCTCTGGACGTCTGCTTCAACTTCAAGCCGGGGGACCATGGATCAAGATTTCTGGTTCCCCTTCTCTTTTCAACTTCGCAGTCTGCTACTATTAGAAGGATATGGATTTCTTTCCCCCGGATCCCGATTGATCGGGAGTGCTACTCTTACCCCCCGCGACATAAAATTTAAATCGTGCGCAAAATCTACTTTTCCCAAAAGAATATTTTTCTTTACCTTCCCACATCTATGTGACTTAAAAAATCTACAAACAACCCTCTAGATGATCTCAAGACTCAACTTAAAGACTAGGTACCCTGAACATCCCAAATCATAAGTTTAAAACCAATATTCAAAACTCAACCTATAACCCGACACTTGTACAAACATTTCGACCAAGCTACTGACCTCCCATGACTATACATCCCACATATTTGAAAAATACGTTCCGAGTACATAATTTTAGCCTTTTCAATCACCCAAAAAGCTTTTAAAAAGAATAAGTTACGACCAAAACAATTTTATCCTAGTTGTTTTAAAAACTAAAGAATCTTCTTAGTGATTAATGTAACCTTTTTAAATAATAAAAAATAATTGTATGTGAAATTTTCATGAACTCAATTTAACCTTGTATAAATAGTTATAAGTGACATAAATAGATTAAACTGAAATATATAAACTATTTAAGTAGAAGGAAATTTTATTTCGCTTTATTTTATAGAGTCTTTTAGAATTTTGAAATAAATAAGTGTTGATTTAAATTCTTATGTTACATCTTGTTTCAAACACGACTCCAACACCTTACCCTTATTTTACTGAATACAACCAACTATCCAACTCTATTGTAGATTTCCAAGTCTTTTCAATATATACCGACCAAAAGGAATGTAAGACTCACCACAAAAGATTTCATTATCCCAAAAGAAATCCCAAGTTATTTCAGTAGACTTAAAACCAAAAACACCATTTTAAAACGGACACGTGAAATAGGAAACTCGAAGAATACGCTACAACAGAGGTTGAATATCTAAAAAGAAGCGAGCTAGCCACCCTCCGAAGGATACAATCGATAATAATAGGGAATCATACATATATAGGCATATTAGGATACATATACTCAAATCTGTCAAACATCTACTCCACAAGCATGTATTAATCCTCTTTCATGCAATCATACTTAGGAATCCATTGAAGTTGTGGTACTTGTATAACTATGTTGGCCACCATACTTATACAATTATCCTTTCCGCAATGCACTCCCTCCTATGATGACACTTATAAGAATCAATACAACACATAACACATACATCCATCAACTCACCTAAGCACATAACCACATAAACAATAAGGTCAAAAACTCCAACTACTAAAATAACATAGTCAAACTCCTGGAATACAGAAATCCATAGTCTAGCTAAAACAACAATGACAAATTCCAAAACGAAAACATAATCAATTATAAGTCATGTCGCCCCTCAAAGTGGAAACAGCTTAAAATCCTTCATATCCACCTACTCCTAGTAACTCGAACCACCACATGATTCTTAGGGGACATGACTTAAACATAAAATGAAAAATACTATACCACATGTACATAAAATAACTCAACAAAAGACATAAACTACCATGTACCAAATTATGTACTATAATGTACAATTTAAGCAAAATACAACAATGACTAGCGTGGACGATTATGGTTCAACCCGCACTAGTCACAATCTGAAAAGAAAATAACATGTGGCTAAGTATGAACTACTATGGTTCAACCCATACTAGTCAAAACTTAACAAACATCGCAAGTAAAAACCAATAACATCAATTAATATCAAATGCACACATACTCCTATGAAGCCTATATGCGAGGACCCTTAAGCTATAGACTAGGCTACGAGACTAGGCAACCTAATTCTCAATAACCATTATCTCTGATACCATTCTGTCACACCCAACCATGGCGGAATATGGGGCACGGTGTATGCATATCATCACAACATGGTGTGTCTATAGAGATAACTAAATGAAATAAGAAACGTCATAAAATGGTGACACAAATGTCATGACAATATCTCAACAATGCAGGAGTCTAGGTAAGTAGGTAATTGTCCTACCACTTATCCGAGACAAAAAATTAACATAAACAAAGCAAACATATAGGTGTCAACTAAGTATCACTTATTCAAATATCAAATAAAGACTAAGAGGAAAGGGGATTCCTCCAAATGCAATCCTAAGCCTCCAAATCTAGTCACTCCTTTTCTCATGCTTAACCACATTCTCACCTGAAAGAGACACTAAACACCTCAACATATTGTTGGTGAGAGTCATAGGTTTAGACTCCAACTCCAAATCAATTATAATATAAGGTATGAATAACAACCAGTAACAAAAGAACATATGGACAATGTGTTACAATTATGTATTAACAACTAGCATTCAAGATTAATCAATCACCACAAATCCAAGACTCCAAGCCTTACCAATAACCACAATTCCAAGGCTCCAAGCCTTACCAATAACCATGGTCACATAGGCGCCCATACACCTATGAACGAATCCCAAGGCCCCGCCTTGTCAACATCCCCTTGGTACCAAGTCAAACCACCATAACAATCAAGAATCACATAGCGGTTAATCACATAAATGTACACACAAGTCCATCACAAACCATAAAAACATTCACAGCACTAGATACAAAACCATACAGTGTCTCTTCCATCCCATCTGGAAGTCAAAATCATTACAAAGACATGGGACTATGAAACTCACCTGAACAAGCTTCTCCAAGTATCCGCGCTCTAACAAAAATCTAAACACACAAACGTATACAATCAAGACATGAACCACATACCAAAATGGCTCATCAATCTATGATGGATATCTAACCTTATCCTACAACTTAACCCTATTTATATACCATATGCATCTCATTACACCCCTCTATAAAGCCCTTAACTTAGTTTAGTTCATAACTCGTCTCGTTAACATTTTACCCAAAACAGTCCCGTTTTTCATACTTCAAACTATGGGTCGAACACCCCCTTAACCAAAATAACATGCCCTGTAAAAGCAACCCTATTCACTTACATGTGTTAGATAACTCTCCTGTTTGGCCGCAACCTTAAAGCTACTGTTAAGGCCTCCATATATATATATATATATATATATATATATATATATATATATATATATATATATATATATATATATATATACTTTTACCTATCTAGAATTTACGGATTTTGAACATATGAAAAGTTTGTTATGTGCAGAGGGTCTTAACCTATTCCATTTACTTAGCCCCACTCCATATCCTTTCTATAATATATAAACTAACTCCCATATTCGTTTGAAAGTCTATCTATAACCTTAAGCACCCTAACCAACTCAAAACATAAAATGTAAACAGGCTGATCCAAAAACTGCTTTGACACCCGACTGATGTAACCTGTTTTTGACCCACTTCCCAATCTCCAATTCACTTCTTGTTTCTTTCATTTGAAAGCCAATTCAATCACCTTTTCAGGGACATAAGATTTAAAACTTAAAATTTTGTATAACTCTAAATATGATCAAAACAATGGACCAAAAATTATGCCCAGTTTTTAAAAACGAATTTAACACAACTAGTCTAATTAATTATCCACATCATGTATAATTATTAACCCTAATTAATCTAAACATGTTTATATAATTAAAATACAGAAGTTATGTTTAACCTAACCCTAGATCCATCATCTATTGATTAATTACATGATTAGATTAATTAAAATCATACATTAAAGAAGAGTTTTGAAGATTTTACCTTAGAAATCAAAGGAAGAAATTGTCTTTGATGAAACCTAATTCTACCATTGTTAAAATTCGACTATGAGATGTTATGGGGGTGAAAAATCTGATTATTGGTTATGGGATGGGTTTGGTAAAGTCCTAAAGTCCCCCTAATCCTATTACTAGTCCGTTGGGCCTGTTTTTGGGCTTTTGGTTATGTTCTTTCTTCATTTTATTTTGGCTGCCAAAACCAATCCCAAAGCACCTAAGGATCTGGTTTTTAACCTTATTTTATAACTTATATTATTATTAAACTAAATCTCACATTCGGGTTACTTCTGGACCATAACCCGAAAGCCTTGCGCTGATTTTTTCGACTTTCTACGCGATTTCCGAACTAACCATCATTTCCAATAGTTTTTTATTATGGAAAGTATCTCTAAAACTTATCTTAACCATATAATATGTACTTAATACATACATACAACATACGATACGTACACGAAACTTTGTAAAACGATATCCGAACTTTCCCGCAGTTCATTTCTGAACTCATTTCATTTCTTTTTATTTCCAACCCGTACCATGATTTACAAATCATGTACCTCATTTCGTCCATTCTCATCCCCAAAATCACACATAGAAACACATAAATCACATAAAACACATAGTCACACAAAATACCCCAAGAATAAGAATAAGTGACGAACCTCAAAAACCAGGGTTGTCACAGTTAGCTTTTGAAATGTATAGGATCTTACTCTTAGTGAAACCCTCTGTCAGCATAGCCTCAAAATCTTTGTGACACATGAACCATCATGTTAGACCAAAGATTATATGGGTCGACCCATTATATACATGGGTCATACCTGTTAGGTTATGATTAGTTACTTTGTTATCAAGTAATTATATTAGTATATATACATAGACTATCTAGTGTATAATTACAGTTACAATAATATAAAACCTTTGAGGTTTGATATGACAATAAAATTTGCTTATGATTGTATCATATGGATGGCCTCGACGATCAGCATTTACATATTTTACAACCTTTATATGACCTTTATTTTCATACAACAAGCCTTTTAACTAACACCATTGATGTAGCTATCTGGTCATACAACTCTGAATTAGGATCGGCGGCAGAACTCTTTGGTTTTTAAGAAGAGAAGATGTTCCATATAGTATAGGTCAGGAAGCTAGAACAGAATTTAGATACGTGACAAAACAACTATACTACAATATCTAGTCAGCATATTCGTTCAGAGTTATGTGAGAGATGACTCCGATATGTCGGGCTTTATAGAACCAGATACATCAGGAAAGGCCTATAACTAACCCCATATAATAAATGAAATTATTGGTGAAATCATTGGATTACTTAAGCTCGGATTATGTAGTAAAGAAATTAAAACTTTTTGTGCCAAATACAATCAGGTTTCTGATCATAATAGTAACAATATCTATGAAATTAATGAAGACGTAGGACTCAACACGACTAACGCACAACCTTTTAGGCCCGACCCGATAAAAAACATTATTTCGTATAAGGAGGGTTTGTGTTATGCTTCATATTTTTTATAAACCGGATAGACCTGAACCATAATGCTCCTAAACCGACCCGATAATTGATTGATACCTATAATCTATTGTCATTGTCCTGTTCTCACTGCCACTCAAATAAAACACACTCCAACCCTCACCTAGTTTGTTCCGGCACTACTTTATTAGGACCCACTGCCCCTTTCGCCCCAACTAATAAGTAGCATATCATACATCAGTACTGAAACTCAAACCAAAACACACTCCAAACTTCACCTAGTTTGTTCCCGCCCTACTTTATTGCGACCCACTGCCCCTTTCGCCCTAACTAATAATTATCATATCATACATCAGTAACTATATTAAAGTGACTGATGAGACTGCTTTTATACATAGTCTCATCGTCCAAATCGGGCTTAAAATGCATTAAATATCATTAAAACTGCCAAATATATGCTCGTGTTTGTTGCTTGTGTATTTTAGGTACAAATATTGAGGAAATGGCAAAAGATCACAAGAATCAATCAAATACGAACACGGGAAACGAAGCCGCACAATGAACCGGACCTGAATCATGATTTTCCTATCAAGTCCTTGAAGTTTACATATTTGGCAAGAATGGTCCCTCAACTTTGGAATACTTGGAAATTTATACCCTTGTAAAACTCATAAATTACATTGGGGTCCCTAAATTATCAAAAGTATGCATATCTAGCCCTTGAAGAATGATTAAATTACATGAGTGGTCCTTGGAAAAAGTTTGAAACTAGGATGGGCCAAATTCAGCAACTTGTGCAAAGTTGTTTACAAAGGGAAATGATTGTTTGCTGTTTATTACAAAGTGAAAGAATGAATAAACTTGGGGGACTAAAACTGCCAGACCAAGAAACCCACCCCCAGCCAATCATGCGTCCACATCACCCCCACCACCAGTCACATCACTACACCTCACCACTCTACCCACGTCATCTTCCACCAACAAGTTTATTTAATAAACTCGGTCAAACAAAGTCAAACCCTTAACTTTTCCCACTAAACACGTTTTTTAAATAAACCCACCCCCAAAATCAGATTAAAACTTCCCTTAATCTCCCAAGAACCCTAGCTAAACCCAGATTCAATTCACTTAAATACAAAGGGTTTTTGTTTGATCATTTCCAGAATGGTAATTAACCACCATATTAACAAAACCCCACACCCAGATTCCTTTCACAACACTCCCATGTGAGTGTGGGGTCCTCCCCTGTACGTCACTTTCCCCTCAACACCCTAAACCCGACATGATCAACGTCCCATATACCCCAACTTGTCCCCCAAGCACAAATGAAGGGTCCAAGATCAAGATTTACAGCTGGACTTCTGAAAGATCACATGATACCACAAATTGACCAAGTTTGAATTTTTCTCCAAGGGCTTTTATGGAATTTCAGTAACTAGGGTTTATGGCATTCTAGATAGTTCCCTTGAGTAGTATTTAAAGAGGATGCAACCTGTGCATACCCTTTGTTCCAGATTTTTTACTCAAGTCTTGTAATCCCTTTTTAAATATTTATAAAGTTGGTATTTTTTGTTAAATTGTAATTCCTTTTATAATTTAAAAGTTGGTGTATGCTTGAGATTAATCTGAGTTCCAAGTTTGTGATTTAAGTTCAAGAATTATCAAAAACAATTCCTGTTTTCAAAGTTTCTGAAAAAGTTGGTTTTGGTAAAATCTTGTTCCAAATATTGGTTTTCCAAGTGTGAAGTTGGTTTGTTTAAGTGTTTTGAAAGAAGAGTATTTGAGAAAACTATCTGAAAAGATTGTGAAAAAGTTTTAAAATCAGATTATTGGTCATATTGTTTCTGTGTTGTTCTTAGCAGGGAACCATTTGGAGCTTTTGATTGATTTTCCAAAAGGTTCAGCACAAGCCCGGGCTTGTTTGGAGGTGGCTTTTCAGCCATTGTGGGACCTGGATTGTAGGTCCCACAAGGTAACTATCTTGGACCTAGTTTTCAGTTTTCAAATTTGTGATTTATGTGAAAGTGCATGAAATCTTTTTAAATGGTAGTTAATCTGTTTGTTCATGTTGTTTTAAGGTTTTTATACATGTTAGATTAAGTTATAATTAGTTTGGTTTGGATTTGATTTGATTTGGTTTGAAAAAATTCAATTTCAGTAGTTAAAGGTGTGTTTGGATTAGGGTTTAAATTAGGTTAAATGACCTAAATCTTGTTTAAAAACCTGTTTAACACATTCATTAGGTTGTTATTAGGTAATTTCAGTATTTGGATTTCAGTTTGGTAGAGGTTAAAACAAGTTTGCATGTTCAAGATTGGTTAAAAGTAGCTAAAATCAGCAAGTGCCTTGATTTGCCTGTTTTTGTTGGAATTTGTTCATCAAACTTGATTATCTATTAGAGATAGGTTTAAGTAGGGTTTGTAATTGCTTATATGTGATTTGGTACACTTGTATGCAAGAATTTGGCAGTTGAAATCCACTCTTGTGCACTTTGAATCAGCAAACTGTTCATCAAACCTTTAGCAGCTTAATCAGTAACTTTCTATGCCATTTTGTGCTTAATCTTGTGAAAGACTTGCTTGTTTTTGTGTTTAATCTTACTCCCTACACTCCACTGAGTGTAGGGGTGCCTTATTGTCCAAGGAAAAGCCCTCAATAAGCTTTCCTAAGCTTATAGGTCACCAGACCCAAAAATTTGCACTAACAGTGGGAACAAAGTTCCCCCTGCTAATACATTGGTTTCCACTGCTCAGCATAAGGACAAAAGTCCTGCACATGTCACTATCAGAAACTTAGGATTTTTGTCTTTTGTGGACTTAATTAAGAATTAGGACTTGAAACCAGTTTCTATATTTTTCTTATTTTATTTTGGATTTTTCAGTTTAATTTATTTTTCTGTTACTGTTCATTTGCTATTTTTTAGGTTTAATTGCATTTTTAAATACTTTTTAATATTCTTATTTTTGTCTTTTAGTGTAGAAAATTAATATTTTTAGATTTCAAAAATTTTATTAGACTTAGAAAAACATTTCAAGATTTTTAGTTCAAAAGTTTTCACTGTTCATTTTTTATTTAATTTTTAGAATTAATTTAGTTTAATTAGGGTTTAATTTCAAACTGTTTTTGTCTTTTAGTGAAAAATTTATATTTTTCAAACTTTTTCATTTTTCTACTATTCATTAGTGTAATTTAGGATTTTTAAAATTGTCAAATTATTTTTAGCATTATTTTATTATTTTTTATGATTATTTTGGTTTAAAAATAGTTTTTAGTGTTTTAAAAATAGAAAAATAGTTTTTAAAATTTAGAAAAAAAATACTTTTTAGTCTTTAAATAATATAACTAACTTATTAGTTCAATAAATAATATTTTGGACATTTTGTTAATTATATTTGATTTTAGGGCTTTAATTAGCATTTAAAATTGAATATTTAATTATTAAAAGGTTTTAAAATAGTTTTGTTGGATTTTTATTCTTATTTATATTATTTTAGACTTAGTTTTAGCTTTTAATTAATTTTTAGGTTTAAAATTTTTAATTTGTAGCTTTTTACGGTTTTACGTAAAGGACATTTTCGTTTTAGCTTAATCCGTCTTCGTAACCGTCATTCTCTTCTTACCCCATTTCTATTTTCTCTTTCTCAATATAATCACAAACCATTAATCAATTCATTACACAACGCACTTGCCTCCTTGGGAAACGAACTTGAACTTATTTGGTCATTAGTGCTCGGTTTTCCTAAACCGACACTTAACGCTTACCACTATTTTGCCATCCTTTTCCTAAGGGGGTAAAAACTCTACATCAATTTTGGCGCCGCTGCCGGGGAGGCGTGTTGTGTTTGATTTGAACAATTGTTGTTTTTATATAGCCATAATAGCTAATTGTATTAGTAGCACTCTACTAATACGTATTATCGTTTTTTTTTCGTTTTTTGTGAATACTATTACTATAGTGTATACGTAGAACAATAAATTCACAAGTACTCCAAATACGTGAGAAATCACAATCTTGACTTGGGAGGTCATTACCCAATCATTGTATTCGAATCTCAAACCAAAGAAAAAAGGCAAAAATAGATAAATACTTTCGTGAAGCTCGATTTTGAAAATACAAACTATAAGGTGGGTATAAGGCGGATATTATAAAATATATCCTAAGGAAAAAGGCTCTTAAGTGCTTCGCGCCGCCTCGTTTCCCCGCTTGCTTGTGAGTATTTGATTTTGAGAGCTAATCGAGGGTTTTGCCGCCCAAAGTATTACTAAGTATCATATATATTTTCTTGGTTTCATTTGATTAAACCCTCTTGAACGTTTTGGTGTTCCACCAACGTTCTAAAGTCATCGAAGGCGTTCACTTCACGTGATCGTTTTCATTCCTTGTGGCTTCTTTAATCAAGAGATTTGATTAAGGATGAGATTTGTAGATTTGTGTCTACTTAATACATTCACCAAATTCCAAAAAGGTTAATACAATCAAAAACCACAAAAAAAATTGAAAAATACAAAACACCAAAAAGAATCTTCTTTGCTCGTCCCCTCGTTGTACGTGACGTTTATGCTAACTCATAATCAAGCAAGACGTGCACGTAAACGAAAGAACAAAACTCCCACTCCAAATCATTCTAGTGAGGAGTCTCCTATTGACGAACCCATTGTAAGAGAAGCACCAACCATGGCGAATCGAACTATGATGGAGTTACTTCAAGCACCCACCGAGGGTTATGGAGAGGCTATTGTGATTCCCGCTATCCTTGCGGAGAATTTTGAGGTGAAAACGGGTTTGTTGTCGATGATCCAAAACAACAATTTCCGTGGTGATGAGAAGGACAATCCCCACAACCATATCCGCCAATTCAATCGTCTTACCGCCACTTGCAATTTTAAGGATGTCTCGAATGACTCGATTAAGATGATGCTTTTTCTGTATTCCTTAGTGGGGCCCGCTAAAATTTGGTTAGAGAAAGAGCCACCCAATTCTATATTGACGTGGAAGGATCTCGTGTCTAAGTTTGTGAACCAATTTTTTCCGCCCTCTAAGACTACGCATTTGAAAAACGAGATTTCAAAGTTTTCACAAGAATTTAATGAAAGTTTTTCAACGGCTTGGAATAGGTTTAAGGAAATGTTACATGAATGTCCTCATCACGGTTTTTCCGACTTGCATCAAATTGACACGTTTTACAATGGACTTAATGATCATGAAAGGGATTATTTAAATGCGGCCGCGGGTGGTAATTTTTTGTTTAAAACGGTTGAGGAAGCTTTGGTGATAATTGAGAATAGGTCTAAGGTGTATAGCCCTCGTAACACACCGAGTGTTTCCAAATTGGGTTCATCATCGTCATCTCTCGTAGCATTAATGCCTTACATGATGAAGCTAATGAGGAGAATCGGTTTTTTGATAGATTTGCTAATCTTATGTCCCATTGGAAAGCTCAAGAAGCTTCGAATTCCGCTTCGGTTAAAGCGGTTACTAAGAGTTGTTTGTCTTGTGGTGGAGCTCATGATCTTTCCGAGTGCATTACCGCGGATGGTAACACTTCGAGTGCTTATGTAGCCACGGGAACTTATAACCAAAACGGTCAAGGTTCCCGCCAAAATCAAGCTCCACAAAATCAAAATGCTAATAACTATCGAAACAACAATCAAGGTGGTAATTATTAAGGCAATCAACGTAACTACAACAAGGGTAATTATCAAAGTGGAAATGGGAAAATTTCAAACCAAAACCAAAACCGTGATTTTCAAACTACCACACAAGGTTTTCAAAATGATCACACCAAAAATCTTCAAGGAGAATTTTTGAATTATGCTAAAGCAAACGATGATAAGTTTGATAATATGCAACGTGAAATGGTTAGCTTAAGATCCAGTTGAAAAACGAGCTTAAAAACGAACTTGCTAATGAATTTAAGACTCATGCTAATAAAATGGAAGGAAATGTTCAACGACTCCAACAAAATCAACAAAAAATGGAGCAAGGTCAACATGAGATTAAGCAAGAATTGTTAAAAGCGGATGCTAGGCAATCTAAGTTTGAAGACCGAATGGGAAAAATGTTTGAAGCTATCATGTGTAAACCTTCTTCTTCGGGTGGTCTTCCTAGTGATAACATCGTAAACCCGAAAGGAGAATTGAAGGTTATTACTACTCGTAGTGGTAAAACTTTCAAAGAACCCATTTCTCGTCCAAGTACTTCTACGGAGAAGGAAAAAGAGAAAGAACCCGAGGTGGTGGTAGAAAAGGAGCAAATTCCAAGCCCACGAAGTACCGCTAAAACCACACCTACGGTTGAACCAATAACAATAGTGGAACCCGAGATTCCAATGCCTTTGCCTATGCCCCAACCCACACCACCCTTACCTTACCCTTAAAGACGAAACAAGGAAAAGGCACAAGAACGAAATAATTATCAATTTTAACTCTTTATGAAAATGTTTCGTGACTTGCATTTTAATATAAGTTTTGCCGACGCCTTGGTCATGATGCCTCGATTTGCCACGAACTTCAAAAGTATGTTGAATAACAAAGAGAAATTGCAAAAGTCATCTAGTTGTTCATCGGTTTTTCTTAGCCGCATACCTCAAAAAGTCGGTGATCCCGGCAAGTTTTTAATCCCATGTGCTATACAAGATATGGAGGAATGCTACGCCTTGGCCGATCTTGGTGCTAGTATTAATTTGATGCCTCTTGAGATTTTTAAGTCGCTCAATCTTCTAAATCTCACTCCTTCAAGAATGTCTATTGAGATGGCCGATAATTCTACGATTCTAGCTTGTGGAGTAGCCGAGGACGTCTTTGTGAAAGTTGGAAAGTTCTACTATCCCGTGGACTTTATTGTTGTTGACATTCCCATCGATCCTAAAGTTCCTCTAATTTTAGGTCGATCATTTTTGGATACCTCGAGAGAACTTATCGATGTGCATGCTAGGAAAATCACTCTTCGTTTCAATGAGGAAGAACTCGTCATAAATGCAACTCAAAACTCCACACTTTCTCATGTGTATTCTATCACGTCTTTGAACAATGTTAGTCCCATCAAAAACAATTTGTAAAAAGATTTCAAAAAGAGTTTTAGGAGTTGATGATAAAAACGATTTTCCGTCCCATCCGCCGGTGGAGGTTAAGAGTTGTAAGCCTACGATTCCAATCACGAATGATTCTTCGAATGATGAATATGTTGATCCCGATGGGGGAGTTTTCTTTGTTGACAAACGTTTTGAGAACATACCACCACCTAAACCAAAACGGTTTTCAAATGTGAGAATTTTTAGTGTGACTAATATTGCTTTAGAAACGCCATATATTTTTGACATAATTAAGTCGGTTTTTCATAAGGAGAGTTTAAAAGATGAAAAAGGGAAAGATTTTAAATTGGATTTAAAAGATTTTTCTACAATACTAACTCCGTCATCACCTCGTGTTTTGAGTACTACAAGCTCGTCATCTCCTTTTGACGATGCTTTGTGTGGACTTAGTGTGGGGGAAGCCCCTTATGTTCCCTCCCCTTTCTCCACCGAGGACGAGATATTTGATCCCGCAATTGCTTATAAAGGGAAATCTTGGTCTTCCACCGATGCAATAAATGAAAAATCTTTCTATTTGATTGGTGCGAGTCTACCTCGAGTAGCTCATGGTTTTTATGACTTACCCATTGTCCCACCCTTCTATTTCTTCCCATCTATTTTCTTGAAACCCTTTGGGTTTTTGTTGACACATGATGAAGTGGCGTTGATTTGTTTTTCTAATGAAAACGAGAACGCCATCTTCGATCCCGGTATTTTGCACCATCTAAGGACATAGTCCTTTATACCGGTTGTTTTTGGGCCTTGTTTATCATGTAAGCCCCACCAAGAATTGACCATACCATGATATCCCTAAATGATCACATTTATGGGGATTCGAGTCGAGCTTTTGACTCGGTTCTCAAAAACAAGGTGCCTCGTGGGGGAGACCCATGCTTATCCATGTACATATTATTGCTTTCTAATTAGTTTAATGTGAGGGGATTTGTGCCCTTCCAACATTTGTTCCGTGGTTGTTTGTGCATTGTGCTTTTTAGATCATGACCTTCACGATTGGAGCCTCTCGTGTTCATTTTATAGGAGTACTCGATCGTTTCCTTTGAAGACTTTCTCAATATCCAAATGATATATCCTTTTGATGTTCTAACCTTAGGTTATTAGCACACTTCATAAACGGCTATTAATTTATTGGTTACACCCTTTCCATGCTAGATTAGGCATTCGACTACGTCTCTAGTATGGGGGTTTTGGCACCCCTAGACTCGAAACATTGAGGACAATGTTTAACTTTAGTATGGGGGGTGAATAGATACTTGCCTTGCCAAACCTTCACGCTTTCCAAAGTTTATCTTTTTGTTTATCGTTTTTGTTGCAAAATAAGGCTAAAAATGGCCAAATTTTAAAATTTTTCTCATGTTTTATAAGTGTTTGAAGACACGAATGTAGGTTTTCCGATGGCGAGAATAAGTATAATTTTTGATTCGACCGTGCGTGTTGAGCACTTAGCTTTGATTCCTTAACTACACATTAGGCTAAGTCTCTTAAATGAGGATGAGAAATGATAGGGTTAATTATAAGTTACTGTGCTAAACGTAGAGTACTTGTATTCTTTCAAAAACTCATGTGTTCTCGTTGTTTGCTTATTCTCCCTTCGCATGTAAATATTTTTTGCTTAATAAATATTGACTTAGCGGTTTAGTTGGGATTGTTGGGTTTCTAGTCTTTTCTAGTAGCTTCCGTGTAATTAAATTGGGAAGACATTAAGGTATCTCCAGCGTCACGGTCTTGAAGTATTGGCACCCGAATAATCGAAAGCTTCACCCAATAATAAGATTTCAAGTGCTCACCTAAATCTAGCAAACAATTTGAAGCCCCACAAGGCCGAAAAATCTATGCAAAAATTGAAAGTGAATCAAGCCTTAATCTTCGAAGCTTTAAAGATCCAAAATTCGCCTTAGCGTGAGGATATACGTCTTTGGCTAATAAAACCATCGATGAGGCGGATAATAAAAGGCAAGGCAAGACCGAAGTCATAATAAAAGCTTCATGGCGAAGTTGAATAAAAGATGGAGGTAAACAAAAGATAATAAGGCCCTTCCGCTAGGGGGCGTATAAAAGTCTTGGTAATAAGTCTCATGTTCAAAACCGTTATAAAACCGTGTTTATCGATTCTTCTTGTCAACTTAATTTTTTAACATCGTTGTCTATTAGGAGGGGTTATTGATTTGATGGTCTTGGTTACACCGTTAGGACTCTATTTTTAGACTTAATCTCTATTCACGCATAAGTCAACAATGTATCCTCGTGAAACATTCAAGACAAAATAAAATATAAGAGATACAACTTAGGAATAATGGGAGGATAAGTACGTGATTAGGGCATATGAGTAGTGTTAGCATTACTAACTTATAATGACAATGATCTCGTTACACGCTTAGCATGGAATTGGGTAAAAATTGAGGGCGATGAAATTATTTCTAACGAAGCATTCACGTGTTCTTATTCTATGAACCTAAACGTCCCATTTTGCGATGAAAGTCATACATTATGTCTAAAACGTAAGTAGTAGTAATAGTTGTAGTGTTGCTAGTTTATCATTCAATAAAGTGAATAAAAATGAATTTTGGAGATGCTATGATACTTTATTCTAGCATTGCGTGAGGGCACGGCAATGGTTTAGTATGGGGGAGTGATGAGACTGCTTTTATACATAGTCTCATCGTCCAAATCGGGCTTAAAATGCATTAAATATCATTAAAACTGCCAAATATATGCTCGTGTTTGTTGCTTGTGTATTTTAGGTACGGATATTGAGGAAATGGCAAAAGATCACAAGAATCAATCAAATACGAACACGGGAAACGAAGCCGCACAATGAACCGGACCCGAATCATGATTTTCCTATCAAGTCCTTGAAGTTTGAAGATTTGGCAAGAATGGTCCCTCAACTTTGGAAGACTTGGCAATTTATACCCTTGTAAAACTCATAAATTACATTCGGGTCCCTAATTTATCAAGAGTATGCATATCTAGCCCTTGAAGAATGATTAAATTACATGAGTGGTCCTTGGAAAAAGTTTGAAACTAGGATGGGCCAAATTCAGCAACTTGTGCAAAGTTATTTACAAAGGGAAATGATTGTTTGCTGTTTATTACAAAGTGAAAGAATGAAGAAACTTGGGGGACTAAAACTGACAGACCATGAAACCCACCCCATCCAATCATGCCTCCACATCACCCCCACCACCCACTCACAGCCCTACACCTCACCACTCTACCCACGTCATCTTCCACCAACGAGTTTATTTAATAAACTCGGTCAAACAAAGTCAAACCCCCAACTTTTCCCACTAAACACGTTTTTTAAATAAACCCACCCCCAAAATCAGATTAAAACTTCCCTTAATCTCCCAAGAAACCTAGCTAAACCCAGATTCAGTTCACTTAAATACAAAGGGTTTTTGTTTGATCATTTCCAGAATGGTAATTAACCACCATATTAACAAAACCTCACACCCAGATTCCTTTCACAACACTCCCATGTGAGTGTGGGGGCCTCCCCTGCACGTCACTTTCCCCTCAAAACCCTAAACCCGACATGATCAACGTCCCATATACCCCAACTTGTCCCCCAAGCACAAATGAAGGGTCCAAGATCAAGATTTACAGCTGGACTTCTGAAAGATCACATGATACCACAAATTGACCAAGTTTGAATTTTTCTCCAAGGGCTTTTATGGAATTTCAGTAACTAGGGTTTATGGCATTCTAGATAGTTCCCTTGAGTAGTATTTAAAGAGGATGCAACCTGTGCATACCCTTTGTTCCAAATTTTTTACTCAAGTCTTGTAATCCCTTTTTAAATATTTATAAAGTTGGTATTTTTTGTTAAATTGTAATTCCTTTTATAATTTAAAAGTTGGTGTATGCTTGAGATTAATCTGAGTTCCAAGTTTGTGATTTAAGTTCAAGAATTATCAAAAACAATTCCTGTTTTCAAAGTTTCTGAAAAAGTTGGTTTTGGTAAAATCTTGTTCCAATTATTGGTTTTCCAAGTGTGAAGTTGGTTTGTTTAAGTGTTTTGAAAGAAGAGTATTTGAGAAAATTATCTGAAAAGATTGTGAAAAAGTTTTAAAATCAGATTATTGGTCATATTGTTTCTGTGTTGTTCTTAGCAGGGAACCATTTGGAGCTTTTGATTGATTTTCCAAAAGGTTCAGCACAAGCTCGGGCTTGTTTGGAGGTGGCTTTTCAGCCATTATGGGACCTGGATTGTAGGTCCCACAAGGTAACTATCTTGGACTTAGTTTTCAGTTTTCAAATTTGTGATTTATGTGAAAGTGCATGAAATCTGTTTAAATGGTAGTTAATCTGTTTGTTCATGTTGTTTTAAGGTTTTTATACATGTTAGATTAAGTTATAATTAGTTTGGTTTGGATTTGATTTGATTTGGTTTGAAAATTCAATTTCAGTAGTTAAAGGCGTGTTTGGATTAGGGTTTAAATTAGGTTAAATGACCTAAATATTGTTTAAAAACCTGTTTAACACATTCATTAGTATGTTATTAGGTAATTTCAGTATTTGGATTTCAGTTTGGTAGAGGTTAAAACAAGTTTGAATGTTCAAGATTGGTTAAAAGTAGCTAAAATCAGCAAGTGCCTTGATTTGCCTGTTTTTGTTGGAATTTGTTCATCAAACTTGATTACCTATTATAGATAGGTTTAAGTAGGGTTTGTAATTTCTTATATGTGATTTGGTACACTTGTATGCAAGAATTTGGCAGTTGAAATCCACTCTTGTGCACTTTGAATCAGCAAACTGTTCATCAGACCTTTAGCAGCTTAATCAGTAACTTTCTATGCCATTTTGTGCTTAATCTTGTGAAAGACTTGCTTGTTTTTGTGTTTATTATGACTCCCTACACTCCACTGAGTGTAGGGGTGCCTTATTGTCCAAGGAAAAGCCCTCAATAAGCTTTCCTAAGCTTATAAGTCACCAGACCAAAAAATTTGCACTAACGGTGGGAACAAAGTTCCCCCTGCTAATACATTGGTTTCCACTGCTCAGCATAAGGACAAAAGTCCTGCACATGTCACTATCAGAAACTTAGGATTTTTGTCTTTTGTGGACTTAATTAAGAATTAGGACTTGAAACCAGTTTCTATATTTTTCTTATTTTATTTTGGATTTTTCAGTTTAATTTATTTTTCTGTTACTGTTCATTTGCTATTTTTTTAGGTTTAATTGCATTTTTAAATACTTTTTTATATTCTGATTTTTGTCTTTTAGTTTAGAAAATTAATATTTTTAGATTTCAAAAATTTTATTAGACTTAGAAAAACATTTCAAGATTTTTAGTTCAAAAAAGTTTTCACTGTTCATTTTTTATTTAATTTTTAGAATTAATTTAGTTTAATTAGGGTTTAATTTCAAACTGTTTTTGTCTTTTAGTGAAAAATTATATATTTTTCAAACTTTTTCATTTTTCTACTGTTCATTAGTGTAATTTAGGATTTTTAAAATTGTCAAATTATTTTTAGCATTATTTTATTATTTTTTATGATTATTTTGGTTTAAAAATAGTTTTTAGTGTTTTAAAAATAGAAAAATAGTTTTTAAAATTTAGAAAAAAATACTTTTTAGTCTTTAAATAATATAACTAACTTATTAGTTCAATAAAATAATATTTTGGACATTTTGTTAATTATATTTGATTTTAGGACTTTAATTAGCATTTAAAATTGAATATTTAATTAATAAAAGGTTTTAAAATATTTTTGTTGGATTTTTATTCTTATTTATATTATTTTAGACTTAGTTTTAGCTTTTAATTAATTTTAGGTTTAAAATTTTTAATTTGTAGCTTTTTACGGTTTTACGTAAACGACCTTTTCGTTTTAGCTTAATCCGTCTTCGTAACCGTCATTCTCTTCTTACCCCATTTCTATTTTCTCTTTCTCAATATAATCACAAACCATTAATCAATTCATTACACAACGCACTTGCCTCCTTGGGAAACGAAGTTGAACTTATTTGGTCATTAGTGCTCGGTTTTCCTAAACCGACACTTAACGCTTACCACTATTTTGCCATCCTTTTCCTAAAGGGGTAAAAACTCTACATCAGTGACGGGTATGTACATTCTAATTTGAGTAATTAAATGTTGAAACTACTTTTGTGATTGAATAAATCATATCACAGGATGCACAACATGATTACCGAAAATTTATTGACACAAGACACATTAAAAGATTATTTTCGTGCAAGCAAAATGCTTTCCATGGTTGTGGTTGTCAATTCATTGCAGCCTTCCAATGTAGTCAAAACACAAGTTCTCCAACTGGATTTATGGAGTTAACTTTCAAAATATTCTTTTTACAAATTTTAAGAGGATGCAAAAAAGTAAAAGAACTTTCCAAAGAAGCCAGTAACAATAGGGATAGCTAGAGCACTAATCCAGTCGCCATGAATCTTTACTTCTACAGCCAGATAATTTGCTTTCATAATATCTGCATTGGTAAATTTATATGTATGTTATAAAACCAATATTAAAAGCATCAAATTGCGCAAAGAAGCAAAAGAGAAACATATCATATAACCTGATGTTGGAGTATCAAAACCAATATTAAAAGCATCATACTACGCAAAGAAGCAAAAGAGAAACATATCATATAACCTGATGTTGGAGTATCAAGTGTTCCTACAATTAAAAATTAAACAAAGAGTATAAACATGTGATATTAAGGATTCATAGAAAGAAAACCTTTAATTCCAGCAATAACACGTGATTTGTTATTGGAAGTAGTCTCAAAGAACAAAATCTCACCATAGTTCATAATAAAACAAAACCAGATCAAAGATGAAAAAAAGATAAAACAAATATTACATATATGACTTCAAAGTTTATAATAAATCTCACCATAGTTTATAATAAAACAAAATCACATATGACTGGTGTGATGTAGATCTAGGGTTAAGATAGAGGAACAGATATTAATGATAACAGGGGTTTGGAAAAAAGAGACAACAAGAACCTAGATAAACATTTTGAAAAACAATTTATCAAAAAAATGAGAGAATACATTAATCATTGATCTTCGAGAGAAAAGATATTTACCTGGCCAGAACACCTTACAACACCACGGGATGGAGGACAAGTTGTAACTCAATTTGGTCTAGAAAAAAAACTTATGTTTATTAGCGAACTGAGCTCCTCCTAGACACGCCAGTGCTCAAATCATGCCTTCTTATAAAGCAAAACATGCAGACCTGCATAACATCAACATCAATTTTGTTAAAGAAAAAACTTTTTTTTGAACGACTTCTTTTAATCTACAATAATATAAGATTCCACGAATCCTTAAGCATGGCAGTTGCATCTTCTCCAGAGGATGAATTTATTTTAGGTTTTTTGGATTAGGGTTTACATCCCATTATCAATTACAATATGATATGGATAACCATCACACTCCCACGTGTTTCTGAAGTCTAAAATGAATCTGCATCAAACAACAAATATTAAAGATGAATTCATTATTAGGTTTTTTGGATTAGGTTTTACATCCCCTTATTTAGGGAAAAATGGGTTAGGGTATATAAGTAAATGATATGAGTTTATTAATCAAGTAATTAGCACGTGCCAAGCACGTGGAATCCAACAACAATTCAAGAGCAGAATTAGAGGGAAAAGCAGTTACAACTCTCACCCATTCAACAAACCAACCCACACTTGTATAAATACCTAATTAGTCCTTTCATTTCATTTTAGCTATGAATTTGTAATCTTTTAATCTCTCTTTCTGTTGTAACCAACACTTCATCTTCCTAATAACAGTCACCATTGATTCCATTGATTCAGTTTACTCTTCTAACTGTGAGTATAATAGTTTCTTGGTTGAATACTTAATCATTTAGTTACTGAAATCTTGAGTATATATCAATTGGTATCCAGAGCCACTTTCTTAGCAAAACACCATTTTTCACCAAAACATTTTCTAACATAATTCAGTTTTTCTGTTATTCAGTTAGTTTTCTGTTACTACCATTCACACATCTCTCACCAACCTTCTAACATTCTTCATTTTGATTGATTTTATTGAAATATTTGTAGGATATGTAAATCTTGCTTATGTTTTAGAGAGAGAAAGATAGATGATTTCACACTTCTAGAGAGAGAAAGTTTAAGAACTATGTGTACATTAAAATGAAATCACCACCCTCTCCATCAAAGGAGAGGGTTTATATACCAAGCCCATAAGATGGGCTTGGTCTTGCATTTGGGCCGTCCATACATAACATGGACTAGGCCTTTCCTTGTTTGATATATTAAAAGATATCTAGACTACGAGCTACTACTTAATATATTATCGGAGTGACCGAATCTTCCTGAATACGTAAAAACGTATTTCCAACAATCTCCCCCTAAGGGAGGTCACTCCAAACAAGGGTGTTACCCTAGTTACAATAATAAAATAAACCTAGCATACTATGCTTGTCTTGAGCTCGTAGTCTTCGTCTTTCTTTTCTTTTTCTTTTCTGGTGAACATGCTGATGTGATCTTTGATATCAATCATTAGCATTAATATCTTGCCTTGATCTTGTGCATCCATCACTTGTGATCTTCGCCTCTTCGTGACTTCATGTCCCACATACTTATACCTTCGTAATTCTTGAAAGCTTCAAAGTTCGATACAGCGGAAGACTTAACTTTTATGCTTTCTTTAATTAGATGAGGTATTAAGTGCATAAAGTATAAGCATACGGGGACGAATTCTTCTTGGATTCCGCAACGCCACCGTCTTCAAATGCCGCAACATAAGTAGACACGAACGAAATGGCTTTGAACATTTCATTCTAATTTGGTAGCATTTTACCTCCGGTCGATGAAGACCGTTGGACGATATAAAATATCGTACGGTGGCAGGTAGATTTAATTAAAAATCTCCTTGACAAGATTTCGCGGGTAAACCCATTCTCTTTACTCGACCGTCCAAAGCTGACTGCGAACGTAAAGAGTGAATCATTTGGATAAAATTATCCGCATGATTGAAGCCGTAAATTTTGATTCCTGGAACAAGTT
The DNA here is from genome assembly GCA_025667525.1 of Glebionis coronaria. Classification (NCBI taxonomy): domain Eukaryota; kingdom Viridiplantae; phylum Streptophyta; class Magnoliopsida; order Asterales; family Asteraceae; genus Glebionis; species Glebionis coronaria. The sequence goes on from JANFOE010000938.1 coordinate 271,800, forward strand.
TGATTCATTAAAGAATCGCACCATCGTTGCTTTCCGGTTTTCACGAGCTTGATTCATATTGAATCTTGCAAGTTACCTACCAAGTGCTGTTTGATGTTAACACTAGAAGGATTTCCACTCACCACTGTGAACACTAAGGTATCACTCTAAGTGTTCTGGCAAGATCACATAGATATTGCGTAGAGGCCTGGAACGTGTTTCAGTTCAACTATGAATTAAACCACTGTTGCTTTCCAGTTATCACAAGTTTGATTCATAAAGAATCGCACAAGTCACCTACCATGAGCTTCTTGATATTCGCTCAAGAAGGATTTCCATCTTCATTGTAAATACTTTCGAATTACTCGGATGTTCAGGCAAGATCATGAAGATTTTGCGTAGGACTGTTAATATCTTTCTTACTTTTCACAGTGTGTGAAGAAGCAAGGAAATATGAAAGTGTGTCCTAATGAGATATTTGATGATCTCAAATGGCTCTAGACTCGATCGTGCACTTTGGATTTTAGTGATCGGAGGATGGAGAGGAGTTCCACCATTTCAATACAAATTTATTCGGAGTGAATAAATCGATAGATAACGTGTTGTCTCCATGTGATTAAAACAAATATCTTTTAAGAGATATCTTAGTTAGCTGGGATGGGTTGTGCATTGCATCACTGGGTCCATGATGTCTTATCTTCAATATCGAGCATCATTAAAATGATCTCAATATCATATGTGTTGACCCGGTTTCTGCCTAAAGTTGTAAGGAGGGCTTCTTTCTTTACACCCTTTATCTTTACAATTCTTTTTCATTCTTCAACCCCTTCAATGCTTACCAATACGTCATAACTAGCACCTTGTTGTGATTGTTCCAGTGCTAACTTAAGTACTTGGTCGGCATTCAGCTACGTTCACAATCTTTCTCCATCTTTCCTAAGGACTACTATTTCTAGCTATGGAATGTCCTTGAGAAGATTCCTCCGGTTCTAGAAGAATCATTGGACTTAACCTATCCTACCATCCTTATATCACCACAATATTCGAAAACATTTGGCATATGTCGGGATGAGCTAGCACATTAAGTCAAACCTATTTGTGATAATTTCCCATATTAAATCACATTTTCTCCCCCATATTAAAAAATTAACCCAATCGATGTTTTTAATATCAATTGATTTAATGAAGTTTTAACAAAGGTTTTGGGAAGAAAAATGCAAGTCCGTTTTATCGTCATGATACCAAATGTATGAGATATGATACCGATTTGTAACATGATCACATATTCACCAAATTAGAAAAAATTGACAAGGTTGGACCTGATTGATGAGAACATCATGTGATAAGATCAAATGGTTCTTGTCAGCATATGTTGGTCGCCTCGTCATGTCTGAAGTCATCTCTTTACACCACGTGTACGATTGGTATTGTTGTCTTGACACCAGTTAGTGAGCTTGGCACGTTCGGCATCGAAGATTCTGAATGCTTGACAATTGCTCCCCCTCAATTGTTGACCCGTGTTCTACTGACAGAGCTGTAGTCGTCGGTTGAGTAGTCGCATCGTCGAGTATGTAGATACCAATTGTAGATTGCTATGGTTGTAGAGATGATAACTTCATAAAAAACAAGACTTCTCTTGTTTTAACAAATAAATGAACCGAAACTTACATAGATTTGTGTGAGACCAAGTTATAAAGTAAACTTGATCCCTTACAAGGTTTTAAAGTAAACCTTGCCCGAGAAAATTAATTCCCGTTGTGAGCCAAAGCTTTCATAAGAAATACTTGACTTTAATGTGAAAACCGGGCTGCAGTCTGAAATAACTACAAGCCATAAGGGTATGTTTTATGAAATATTTACAACTTTTATACGAACTCTATTTATGGCGTCGTGTCAATATTAATCGACATTTCTAAGGCTGTAAATATTATCGTACCAAAAGACATGGCTTTGAAAAATAAAGAAAAAATATTTTTGGATTTTTATGAAATTTTCAATTTTTATGGTTTTTATATGGTTTTATATTTTTGTATTTTGCTTTTTTTGGATAAAGATATAAACAATATATAAAAATGATCACCAATGATACGGAGAATAGTTTACCACCACTATTCTTTCGCTTCATCTGCCAATTCCTTTAGAGTCTCAGGCGAGAAAGTTCTCATTCCTAGCTTGTCGGCCAAAAATTCTATTCGAGCGCGATCTAAAGCCTTCGTGAAAATATCCGCCAATTGATACCCAGATCGGACAAAGTAAAGCTCGATTACTCCATTTTCCACTTGCTCCTTGATGAAGTGGTAGCGAATGTTAATGTGCTTCGACCGGGAGAATTGAACGTTGTTGCAGCATAAGGCAATTGCACTCTTGTTGTCACAGTACATCGGAATTTTGTTGAAACCTAGACCATATTTGGTTAATTGCGATCTCATCCAAAGAATTTGAGCACAACAACCGGACATAGCTATGTATTTCGCTTCCGTACTTGAAATTGCAGCACTTTTCTGCCTTTTTGATGCCCAACTGATTAGTCGATCTCCTAGTAGTTGCAAAGTTCCACTCGTGCTACGCCGTGTATCTTGACAATCTACGTGATCCGCATCTGCATATGCCATAAGTGCAATCGAAGAGTCCTTCGAATACCAAATTCCCCGATTAATGGTTCCTTTAAGATATCAAAAGATCCGTTTCACAGTGGCCAAGTGTAACTCAGTAGGTCGAGTTTGATACCGAGCACACATACATATAGCAAACTGAAGATCAGGTTGACTAGCTGTGATATACAGAAAAGTACCGATCATTCAACGATACAGTGTCGGATCAACGGCAACTCCATGTGGATCTGCATCAAGCTTAGTTCGTTCCACCATTGGAGTATCCACGGGGTCGCAAGATTCCATCTTATACTTCTTTAGTGATTCAAGGGCATACTTGGATTGATTGATAAAGATGCCTCTGGGACTCTGAGATATCTGAAGACTTAAGAAGAATGATACCTTGCTAATAAGTGTGTAAACACTTATCCTTTTGCCACTAAAATCAAGGAAAAACAAGACCTAATCATGTGTTTTATATCATAAAAGTCGGAATTACGCGTGGTTTTGTGTTTTTGTGTTAAATAGGTACAAATGATCAAAAGAAGAGAAAACACGGGATTTCACGGTCAAATGTTGAAGAAAAGTCCAAAAAGAGACGAAGACAAAGTCAAAAGTCCAAAAGTGTGCCAAAGATCACGAAAACCGGCAATTCAAAAACGGTTTTGAAGAAATGAACAAGAAAGCCGAAATCGAGTTCGTTTTAAGCGGATTTAATCTTTTTGAAGATATTCGAGCTTAGTGGGCCCCACATTTGCTTATTGGGTTAGAAAACCCAATAGTGGATTTAACTTAATCATTTTTTTACTTAAGCCCATTAATGGCCCAACTCCAATTTAATAAACGGACTTGAAGCCCAATTGTTAACAAATAGGACGGTTGGATTAAAGGATAGATTGGGCCAAAAGCCCAAATGGCTTCAACAAAGAAGGGACGGAGAAAAAATGTTTTCATTTGGTTTTGCTTGGTCAACTCTCTCAGTCAACTCACAAACCACTCACACGTGTTCTACCCCAGTCAATTATTTCCCCCACTCACAAATTTAATAAACGATATTATTTACCCCATTTTTTGTTTCGATCATAACAAAGCACCCACCCAACTTTTACCTTCTCTCCCACTTTTCTCTCTCACAGCCACCACTCTTTTCACCCGAAACCCTAAATTACCTTCACAAAAATTACACCAATTTCATCACAAGAAAAAATTGGGGCTTTTACCCTTATCTTTTAATTCACACAAATCTAAATAAATCCCCCCAAGAATCGGAGATGACACCACACTGGTGGTCCTCAATATTAATCCGACGTGGCCTCTCTCCTTTATTTTGATTGGTGGAAACACCACATCTCAACAAACCCTCCAATAAACTTCTTCCACATCAGACTCAACAAACACAAGAAGCACAAATGGTGCCATCCTGGCAATCCGAGGCTCACAAAGTTATTTTCAGCTGATGATCAAGAGAGAGAAAGAAGAATGAAGGATTTAAGGGCCAAGATTAGTTGCTTAATTTTGAAGCCATCAAGAGGGTTTCAGGGGTTTTGCCTATAAAAACCCCCTCCAAATCTGTAATCAGGAGCACTTTTTCTTTATTTTAATTTCTACAAAAAAATAGTTAAGGTTTATTGTATTTCTTTAATTTTCAGTATTGTAATTTTCTTTTATTAATTAATGAAAAGTAGTTTTTAATTAAATTTGGTCTCCTTTAAATTTCATTTCCCTTTAAATTTTTGCAAGTTTAATTATCATCTTCATTAATCTGTTTATTTTCTATTGTTACTGTTCGAGTTATTTATTAATATAAATATATATATATATATATATATATATATATATATATATATATATATATATATATATATATATATATATATATATATATATATATATATATATATATATATATATATAGAGAGAGAGAGAGAGAGAGAGAGAGAGAGAGAAAGTGTTATAAAATTTCCCCCACTGGGAGAGATTTAGAAGGTTACTTTTGGTTCGGTTAAAGTACTGTTCGGGGAAGATTATTCTGGTTCGATTGGTACAACTTTGATCGAGATAAGTGATGATGCTGTTTGGGTGAAAGACGGAGGTGTTCGATTCGACTAGACGGCTTAGCGCCTCGTCTACGGCTCAAAGGTTTCGTCTCAAGGTTCTTCTTCCTTTTATTTTTTTAAGTTTTAGTTTATTGATTATTTTGGTTCATGTTATCTGCTAGTTTTGATCTGTTTAAGTTTTTAGTTTGGATAATAGTTTTTTATTTATCTGCTTATTTTATTTAGCCTGCTTATGTTTTGTGATGTTCGGATCTGCTATTGTTTAGTACTGTTATTATTTCGTTTTTTTACGGTTTAATTTTTTTTGTTAAGTTTATTTAGTAAATCTGCATTTGTTTACTTTGTTTAAGTTGTTATCTGCGTTTGTTTTGATTATAGTCGTTTGGATCTGCTTAGTATAAATTTTATCTGCTTGCTTATTGTTTGCGTATTTAGTTTTGGATTTGCTTAATATCATGTTTCTGTCAGCTTATTAGGATTCTTAGCTTATTGTTTTAAGTTTTTAGCTTATCATCTTATTATCTGAATTTATGTTTTGCTTATTTGACTACCTTATTTGTTTATTTTGGATATATATGCTTATTACTGTTTTAGACTTCAGATCCTTTTGATCTGATAGTTTCACTAATTCCATTCTGTCCAACAAAAATATTAATAGCAAAAAAATTTGTCTGTCGCGGGGTTCGAACCCTCGACCTCGCGTAAAATAGACCAACAACTTTACCAACTGCTCTAGACCCTCTTTTGAGTATTACTTTGCATTCATTAATTAATATAGTTTTTTTTTATAATTGGCAGTTTAATTTAATAGCTTAAATACAAGTTTTGTTAGTTTTTATTTTAATTAAAAAGATTTATTTTAATTTTCTTCAATTCAGTTTTTAAAAAAAATAAAAAGATAAAAAAAAAATTATTTACTTTTATAATTTTAAATTTGTTTTCATTTTATTTTGTTTATTTAAAAATAGTTTTTATTTAAAAGTCTTTATTTTAGTTTTTTTTAGAATTAAAGTTTTATTTAAATTTTTTTTTATTTTTATTAGTTCAAAATTGGTTTAGTTTTTGTTTAAATGTTTTTTTTAAATAGTTTAAAATTTAGTTTATTAAAGTTAAATTAGATTTGTTTAATCATTTTAATTAGTTTTTATTTAAAAAGGTTTTAGTTTCTTACATTAGATTTTTAAAATAGATTTTTAAAATAGTTTTTAATTATATAATTTTTAGTTTAAAAAATACCAAAAATATAGTTACCAAAAACAATCAAGTTTTACGTTTAATCGGATTTCAATTCGAGTGAGTCGAGGAACTAACGAACAATAATTGCTTAAAAAGGAGTTTGCAAAAACCCTAGTATTAAAATGGCGCCGCTGCCGCTTCGTGATATGAGCTTAAACTCATATCCTTTTATCAACAAATAACCCTAAAACATGAAGCAAAATACCCATTTATCTTGTAAAAAGCAGTGTTATGTGGTATGTTTGTGTTTGTGTGATCTTATGTAGGTAAAAGGATACAATTTCAAGCAAACAAGGAAAAACCAAGCTCAAAAGGATGAAAAAGACAAGGAAGGATCACAAGTGACAAGTTTTCAAAGCTCAAGGACCTATCTTGACAAGTCTTGAAAGTTGAGGGACTTAAAGTGCAAATACTACAAAGTCAAGATCCAAGTCAAACCTGGTCAAACTACAAAGTCAATCAAGTCAAAGGGTCAATTTGTTGAAGAATCAAAGTTGAAGGGCCAAAATTGTCAAAGAAATGAAGTTTCTAGCCTAAAAGAGAAATCTGCCAAGTTAAGGGACTTAAATTGCCAAGTTTGGAAAGTTATTCATGTTTAATCCAAGTGAAAGGGCTATTAACCAATCAGAGACAAGGAATCAGTTCACACGGATTGAGCATTTAAATCCCACTCAAGCCGCCACATTTAATAACCCAATCATAACAGTGCAATCCACGTGATACTTTTTCCACCAATAAGAAGCTGCCACGTGTATCTCTCCTTCAACTAAATATTTTTCCAGGATCGCGTTTTTGATAGAGTGCATTTCAGAAGAAGATCAAAACATCAATCTTGCTCGTTTTGATGAGACGAATCCAATGGTGCAACTTAATTAGCATATAATTCATTGGATCAAAAATCCCCAATTCATGTTCATCACCTTCAAAATGGATATGCAGAATTCTTCCACGTGTCAAGCATTGATTGGCCTGAACACGTCACATCTCCAACAAACTCTCAAGTCTAGCCTATAAATACACCACTTGTTTTTCATTTTCAGTAGTAGTTAATTTTCAGAAAAACACCTAGTTCTCTCAAATTTCCTTTTCTTCTTTTTCCCTCCTTTTCACCTAACAACTCAAGAGACTGACAACCTCTTGAGTTTGTTAGTTAGTTAGAACCCTTGTAACTACATTTGTAACTGAATTCAGCAATAAAAATTCAAATTCCAGTTTTCCCGCCAAATATTGTTCTTCAATTCCTGCTACTTTCTTGCTGTTATTGGATTCCATTGTTGCTGTTTGAAGTTTGTTATGATCATACATTGATCATAACTGACTTTGTTGAAGAATTGTTGCTGTTTGATCAGAATTTCAGTCCTTTCCATTGTTCTTGGAGTTTTTCATGGCAGAATGATGATTGTAGCTGTTTTGGTGATTGATTTGAGTTGATAGCTAGTGATAGGTGGTGGTATCACTAGGGCAAGAGAGCTCAGCGCTCCTCTTCTACCCAAAGGATAACTACAATAGGTTTCATGCTTCTGTTTTTAAATTCCTCTAAACAGTTCTTGCCTGCTTCATTTTCTAGTGTAAAGCTGATGGCTGCCTGTTCTATTTGATTAGTAGTTGTTCATTAAGTGATCCTAGTGTATTGTAGCTTGTTCTTGTACTTTTGTGTTCAGTTGTGAAGTTTTAAGTTCATTTTCAGTCACTTTTTAATCCTATAGCTTAATTGAGTTCTAGTTGGTTTAGTAGCTTGATTTCAGTCTCATTAGCCTTCATTTGGATCACATAAACTAGTTTGCTAATGCTCTTTGTCCAGTCTTAATCAAAACTCAATAATCCTTTGTAATAGATTGATAAAAATCAGTTAAGGTGTGTTTGGGACTAGTGTTAAATCAGATTTCAAGTTTTGTTAAGTGGTGTTTAAGTGTTCATTTGCAGTCCTTAGAAGTTAACAAGTGTTTTTGAGCCTTTTGTAAGTCAGAATAAAAGTCAAAAAGGCAATTGGTTGATAAAAACTTTGGGTCATATTAGTTTTCAATTTTAGTTCATGAACTTGCCAAATTCAAGTGCTTATTTCTCCTTCATTACTTGTTCAAAATTGCTCAAACCTGTCTCTAGTTAAAGCTTACATCATAATCTTTTAGTATCTAGGAGGAAACTCTACAGTATCAAGAAATAAGCTAGAAAATAGCTTATTAGTTAAGACCTGAGCAAATTACATTCTCTGATGTGATTTGCATTCTGATTTCCTAGTTCTAATAATCCACTTCATAAAAGTCCTTATTTTCTTTCACAAATCTGATCAGTAAGTGTTGAATATCAAGTTTTGAGAATTTGAGCTTTTTCAAAAATCTGGTCAACGTTTTGGTCAACATAAGCTCATTTGAGCTTATTTTCAGATATCTTGCTTATTAGTGGATGAAATTTGTTCTAGTTTGATTTCCCCTGCTTTATATCAAGTGCTTATTCATTTTCTTTACAAAAATCAAGTTGTGGATGTTTGGATTTTTCTGTAGCTTATTTTGAGCTTATTAATAAGCTCTCTTTTGCTTATCTTTGACTTTTAGGCTAATTCCTTGAATACACGTTTCTTAATCTGAATTAGAAGTTGTTTGCAAGTTGTCTCATTAATTTTGGTTCAGAAATAAGCCAGTTCCAGCTTATGCAAGTGATAAGCCCGTTTTTGGTTTAAACATTTTCAAAAATTGCATTTTAGTCCCTAGAGTTCTATTAAAGTTCTAAACCTAGCTAATCTTTCTAATTTTGTGGAATTTGCAAAAGTTAGTCCCTGGATTTGTTAGTTTGTTACATTTCAGTTTTAGAAGTTTGTTAGTTTGTTAAATTTGGTTAGTTTGTTAGAATTTTTACAAGTTTAGTCCTTGTAGTTAACTGTTTTACATTTTTAGTCCTTATAACTTTTAGAATTTACATTTCAAGCATTTATATTTCATAGAAATTACATTTTCAGTCCTTATACTTTTAAATTTTGCATTTTAATATTTTACTTGAATAAAATTTGGAATTTGCAATTTGTTTTACGTATAAATAGGTTTATATTTTTCATTTTTACTTAGTGTTGTTTGAATTAGCAATAGATTACCAAGCAAGCTTGAACAACCAAAAACAATTAAAAATTTGATATTGATTGGACTTTCTATTAGTTAAGAACTGAGAAAACGAACTTGCATTATACACATTTCAAATGGCGCCGCTGCCGGTTCTTTGACTACACGAGAGACTATCGATTGACGGTTTTCATTGGCATCACTCTCTCCAAAAGGTGTTAAAGAGGGAGCAATTGAGGCCACGGTTTCAACATGTGGAATCTCATCACTAGCATTCTTACAAGCATCATGAAAGTGTTCATTACACACTTCATCTAACACATCCACAATGTTAATCGTCTCACAAGGTCTAGACTCCTTAACCTCTCTTCTATCACAAACTTTCCCTAACTTAAACACCACTTTCTCATCCTCTACTCTCATAATTAATTCTCCTTCCGCCACATCTATCAAGGTACGACCCGTTCTCAAAAACGGTCTACCAACAATCAAAGGCACTCTAGGATCCATGTCATAATCGACCACTACAAAGTCGGCCGGAAAAGTAAACTTATCCACACCTACAAACACATCTTCCGCTATACCTACGGGGTGAGCTATGGTTCGATTGGCTAGTTCAAGAGTCATCCTAGTGGGGGTGAGCTCGGGAAGAGAGAGTTGTTTCCAAACCGATAAAGGCATGAGATTTATGCTTGCCCCTAAATCCGCCAAAGCCATGCAATTTTCAACACCGGGAAAATTGCAAGGTATCAAGAAGCGCCCCGGATCTCCAAGTTTTGTTGGTAAGGTTTTAAGTAACACCGCGGAACAATTTTCATTAAGTGATGTGTTGGGCAAGTCAACCAATTTTTCTTTGTTTGAGAGCAAATCCTTGAACATCTTAGCAAACTTTGGCATATAAGCAAGAGCTTCCGCAAAGGATATGTTGATATTGAGTTGCTTGAACATCCTTAAGAAATTGGACACTTGTATGTCATCTTTGTTCTTTAACTTGTCCTTTTTCAACCTTGAAGGGTATGGAAGAGTGGGTTTGGGTGTAGGTGGAATAGGTGTTGTAGTGGAAGATTTGTCTTTGTTAGCCTCTTCATTGGGAAGTGTGGAAGGTAAAGGAGAAGTATGAGGTGATTGAGAAGGTGTGTTTGATTGAATAGGAGCACTTTGAGGAGGTGGAGTAGAAGTAGAAGGCTTATCACAAGTAGGAGCACAAGTGGGTTGAACAATAGTAGGTTTAGGAGGTGAAGGATCCTTTGTTGTTGTACCACTCCTTGTTGTAATAGCATTGACATTGGCCCTAGGATTTGTTTGTGTGTTGGAAGGTAAAGCTCCTTGTGGTCTTTGAGTTACCGCCACTAAAACCCTATTAATTTGTTCCTCTATTGTACGTTTCACTTGATCATTCATTCTCTTCTCAATATCACGCATTTTCTTGTCAACATACTCTTGAGTCTCTTGCATCCCATATCCTTGAGTTTGATTTTGAGGGTAAGCTTGATTTGGTATTGGAGCATATGCTTGATTGGGAATAAATGGAAGTGGTTGATTAAATCCTTGTTGTGGTGGATAAAAGGTATTAGCTTGAGGTTGAAATTGATTGGGAGCTTTGTAATTATTGCCTTGGTATGGTTGTCTTTGCCCTTGATTCCTTGCTAGAATTTGAGGAGGATTTTGTGGAATTTGGGTGGGTGGTTGGGGTGGAAAGCCGGGTGGAGTAAGGTAATTTTGGGATTTGTAAGAAAGGTTATTTGGATTGATGTTAGGCTTGAAGTGTTCACGGTGTTCCTCTTGGTAAGCATAACATTCCCCTTGATACCCTTGCACCTTGTCACATTGTTCATAAGAGTGAGGTCCTCCACAAGTAACACAAGAAATGGTGATGGCATTCACATTGTTTGAGGAATTGTTCAATGTCATGCTCTTAAAAGTTTGAAGCATGTCTTGTTGTGCTTGCAAATGCCTCTCACTTTCTCTATCCATCCTTTGAAAAATAGCTTCTTGAAACTTGAGGAGTTGGTTGTCAAAAGGGATTTGAGAAGTGTTTTGTATAACATGAACTCTTTCCTCAAATGGATCATTGGTTTGAACCATTGCCTTAGTCTCAATAATGGTCAAAGCCTCTTATTGAAGTCCTTAAGAAACATAAGAAAGCTTTAGCATGGAAAATATCCGACATAAGGGGAATTGATCCACATTTTTGTACTCACAAAATCCTTATGGAGGATGATTATAAACCCGCCATTCAAAACCAAAGGAGAGTTAACCCAAAAATTCATGAGGTTATTAAGAAAGAAGTGATTAAACTTTTAGATGCGGGTATGATTTACCCCATTTCCGACTCTCCATGGGTTAGCCCGGTTCATTGTGTTCCAAAGAAGGGTGGAATCACCGTGGTGCCTAATGAAAACAATGAGCTTATTCCCACGAGACTTGTAACCGGTTGGAGAGTTTGCATTGATTATAGAAAACTTAATGAGGCAACTAGGAAAGACCATTTCCCGCTTCCCTTTATGGATCAAATGCTTGAACGCTTAGCGGGAAATGAGTACTATTGTTTTCTTGATGGCTTTTCGGGTTATTTCCAAATCCCAATTGACCCTAAGGATCAAGAAAAGACCACATTCACTTGTCCATACGGTACATTTGCTTACAAGAGGATGCCTTTTGGCCTATGTAATGCACCGGGGACGTTTCAAAGGTGCATGATGGCAATTTTCCATGATATGATAGAGCAAATCATGGAGGTTTTTATGGATGACTTTTCCGTATTTGGGAACTCCTTTAGCTCGTGTCTCACCAATCTTGAGAGAATGCTTAAGCGTTGTGAGGAAACACGTTTGGTGCTTAATTGGGAGAAATGTCACTTTATGGTAAAAGAGGGGATTGTTTTAGGACACAAGATATCCAATAAGGGATTAGAAGTTGATCGTGCCAAAATTGATGTGATTGCTAAGCTTCCCCCACCCACCTCGGTTAAAGGTGTGAGGAGTTTCTTAGGTCATGCGGGTTTTTATAGGCGCTTTATACAAGATTTCTCTAAGATAGCTAGACCGATGACTCATCTCTTGGAGAAAGAGGCTCCTTTCATTTTTGACCAAGCTTGTTTAGAATCTTTTGAGACACTTAAGGAAAAATTGACTAAGGCTCCCGTTTTGGTTTCTCCAAATTGGGAATTACCTTTTGAGCTTATGTGTGACGCTAGTGATTATGCGGTGGGGGCCGTCTTAGGACAAAGAGTTAATAAGCATTTCCAACCTATACACTATGCGAGTAAAACCATGACCGGTGCACAACTTCATTACACTACCACGGAAAAAGAGTTGCTTGCTATAGTATATGCTTTTGAGAAGTTTAGACCATATCTTGTGCTTTCCAAGACCATAGTGTATACGGATCATTCCGCTCTCAAGTATCTTATGACAAAACAAGATGCTAAGCCTAGGCTTTTGAGATGGGTTTTGTTGCTTCAAGAGTTTAAGATAGAGATTCGTGATAAAAAAGGGGCCGAGAATTTAGCGGCGGATCATTTGAGTAGACTTGAGCATCCTTTTCAAGGAGATTTCCCACATCAAGAAATCAATGAATCCTTTCCATTAGAGGAGCTCATGTCTATCTCTTCCCAAGAGGATGCCACACCTTGGTTTGCGGATATTGCAAACTATCTTGTGGGCAATGTGCTTATTGAGGGTCTTACTTACCAACAAAAGAAAAAGTTTCTTAAGGAAGTTAAGTATTACTTTTGGGATGATCCATATCTTTTTAGGCAATGTGCGGACCAAATCATTAGACGGTGTGTAGATGGGCCCGAGGCATTTAAAATCTTAGAGGCATGTCATAAAGGACCTACGGGTGGACATTTTGGGCCTAACTACACCGCCAAGAAAGTCTTTGATTCGGGTTACTATTGGCCTTCCATTTACAAGGATGCCCAAGAGATGGTGAAATTTTGTGATGTTTGTCAAAGACAAGGAAAAATTACACAACGTGATGAGATGCCACAAAATTTTATCCAAGAGTGTGAGATATTTGATGTATGGGGAATAGATTTCATGGGACCTTTTCCATCCTCTAAGGGAAACAAGTATATACTTGTGGCGGTGGATTATGTGTCCAAGTGGGTGGAGGCTAAAGCCTTACCTACTAATGATGCTAGAGTGGTTGTAAAGTTCTTGAAACAATTGTTTGCTAGATTTGGTGTACCTCGGGCCATCATAAGTGATCGTGGTACGCACTTTTGTAATGATCAATTCACGAGAGTTATGAAGAAATATGGAGTGAATCATAGACTTTCTACCGCGTATCATCCTCAAACAAATGGTCAAACCGAGGTCACAAATCGTGGTTTAAAGAGAATTTTAGAGAGAACGGTGGGAGAGCATAGAGCTTCTTGGTCGGATAAGCTTGATGATGCTTTGTGGGCGTTTAGGACGGCTTTTAAGACACCAATTGGTTGTACTCCTTATAGGCTTGTCTATGGAAAAGCGTGCCACCTTCCATTTGAGTTAGAACATAAGGCATCTTGGGCTCTCAAGTGGGCTAACTTTGATTTAAACCAAGCCGGTTCACATAGGAAAGATCAAATCAATGAGATGGATGAGTTGAGAGCCAATGCCTATGAGAATTCTTTGTTATATAAGGAAAAAACTAAGAAATTGCATGATGCTAAGATTAAGAATCGTGAGTTCAAAGTTGGAGAGCCGGTTCTCCTCTTTAACTCAAGATTGAAGCTTTTTGCGGGCAAGCTTAAGTCGAGATGGTCCGGTCCATTCACTATTGCTCAAGTGTTTCCATATGGAACTCTTGAGTTGTCCCAACCCGATGGTCCAAATTTTAAAGTGAATGGTCACCGTGTTAAGCATTACTTTGGGGAGGACATTTCCGTTGAAATGGTCCAAGAGGTCCCCATTTTCCCCATGAATTAATTCATTGAGGGACGAGTCGAGCTAGAGACTCATTAACTCAAGCATCGTATAACTAGGTTAGAGTGTTGTAGGTTAGAAATAAGGGCATAGATTTGGAGATAAGTGTAGGGGAGACCTTCTTTTGTCTTCATGTTTGTTTGTAGGGTTGCTCACTCATCTCATGCTTTGGAGCTTATGGAGGAGGCCCTTGTATCCGGTTCACTTCGTTACTTTAGTGATTTTTCATTGACACGTTGTGCTTAAACTTGATTTCACTAATAGTAGTCCTTTCCTTAACTTGGGTTAAGCAAAGTCTATTCATTGTCATAAGTGTAGGGGAAGTTTTTATACTTCCATGCTCTTAAACATTGAGGACAATGTTTAGCTTAAGTGTAGGGGGGTCTTCTATCGAAGTGACCTTACCTAAAACTTGTCATTGTCTTGCATGATAACATGGAAAATTGGATTTTCAACATTTTTCAAATTTTTGATCTACTTTGGCCACAAAAATATGCATTCATAATTTTTGCATCAATCATTTTTCATTTGCATAACACATTTGCATTGTATATATTTCTTCTCTTATTTTGCATCAAAAAAATATAAAAAGGAAAAAATATAATAAAACATGGTTTTAACAAATTTAGACTTCTTTGACATATTAGGCCCGCCATGGATATTTTGACTCAACCCGAGTTTGCTTATTTTAGCATTCTCTAGCTAGTATCCTTAACCATGTAGTCCTTCATTGGTCTATTAGGCTAAGCTTCCACCAATTTCATTCTTTGAAATTTTAAAATTTGTGGAGAATGGGAAATGATAGAGTTGAAGCAAGTATAAAAGGGCTAGATAGACTTCATGGCAATTACTTGTGGCTAAACCCTTCTCTTCTTTATCTCTATTTTCTTCGCTTGTATATAATTGTTAATAAATAATCAAGTACGGTTTTAATTGGTTCGTAATCTCTTATGCATTTTTGGCTAATCATTTATGGTTGATATGAGTACGTCTTAAGATTCTAAGTTAGCACGTTTTATGTGTACTAAAATTGTGTCATGCTCCATATTTAGCGGGTGTTTTTCCTTTTCTTCTTTGCAAATTTTTTGGAGAGGAATAAAGAAAAATAAGAGCGGCTTATGAAAAAAAATGAGTGGCTAGAAAAAAAAAAGAAAAAGAAAAAAAAAATAATGCAAGACTCCCAAGAGGGGCAGTGTGGTGTTAATTATAGTGACTATTGAGTTCCAATATTACCTTGACGGGTTGCGGGGATTCAATAGATTGCTCCAATCCAATATTACCTTGACGGGTTGCGGGGTTGAAGATCCAAAATCTCAAAAAGATGCGGATGTAAATTATTGCGTGAGTTTTATTTTTCTTTCCTTAGCGAGAGTGTAGTTACTTATGAAAGCATGACATGAGGATTTTACACATAAGGCGAATGACTTATTACTCTTAATACGGACTTATATTAATTGTGAGCGGTTTTTCAAGTAATGGATGAGAAGATTACTTAGGATTAAAACCGTCCTTCCTTATTTTTGGATTTTACATTTCTTATATTTCACACTTTAATAATGACAAATTTGCTCACAAGCAATTTGCTCAAATAATAACCGGTTCCACATTTAATTGTCATGAATAAGTTGATGCACTTTTTACTTGTGAATGCAATGATTCCATTTACTAGCTTGGTATGGGGAAAGTGAAACTTGAGGGTGATAAGTGTCCATGGTACCCAAGCCCTAATCCAAGTCATTGAGTTCTTTATGAGTTATTTCCATCAAAACCTTTTCAAGAAAAATCAAAAAGATATAGATAGAATTGTATTTTAATCCATTGCATTGTTAAAAGTCAAAATCATGCATCATTTAGTTTAGAGTAGTATAGATGCATCTCATATGGCCAAGGTGGATTAATTATGAGGGAAATGTAAATTTTTAAGCCTTGAAAGATAATATTGCATGAGGACATGGCAATGCTCAAGTGTAGGGGAATTTGATATGAGCTTAAACTCATATCCTTTTATCAACAAATAACCCTAAAACATGAAGCAAAATACCCATTTATCTTGTAAAAAGCAGTGTTATGTGGTATGTTTGTGTTTGTGTGATCTTATGTAGGTAAAAGGATACAATTTCAAGCAAACAAGGAAAAACCAAGCTCAAAAGGATGAAAAAGACAAGGAAGGATCACAAGTGACAAGTTTTCAAAGCTCAAGGACCTATCTTGACAAGTCTTGAAAGTTGAGGGACTTAAAGTGCAAATACTGCAAAGTCAAGATCCAAGTCAAACCTGGTCAAACTACAAAGTCAATCAAGTCAAAGGGTCAATTTGTTGAAGAATCAAAGTTGAAGGGCCAAAATTGTCAAAGAAATGAAGTTTCTAGCCTAAAAGAGAAATCTGCCAAGTTAAGGGACTTAAATTGCCAAGTTTGGAAAGTTATTCATGTTTAATCCAAGTGAAAGGGCTATTAACCAATCAGAGACAAGGAATCAGTTCACACGGATTGAGCATTTAAATCCCACTCAAGCCGCCACATTTAATAACCCAATCATAACAGTGCAATCCACGTGATACTTTTTCCACCAATAAGAAGCTGCCACGTGTATCTCTCCTTCAACTAAATATTTTTCCAGGATCGCGTTTTTGATAGAGTGCATTTCAGAAGAAGATCAAAACATCAATCTTGCTCGTTTTGATGAGACGAATCCAATGGTGCAACTTAATTAGCATATAATTCATTGGATCAAAAATCCCCAATTCATGTTCATCACCTTCAAAATGGATATGCAGAATTCTTCCACGTGTCAAGCATTGATTGGCCTGAACACGTCACATCTCCAACAAACTCTCAAGTCTAGCCTATAAATACACCACTTGTTTTTCATTTTCAGTAGTAGTTAATTTTCAGAAAAACACCTAGTTCTCTCAAATTTCCTTTTCTTCTTTTTCCCTCCTTTTCACCTAACAACTCAAGAGACTGACAACCTCTTGAGTTTGTTAGTTAGTTAGAACCCTTGTAACTACATTTGTAACTGAATTCAGCAATAAAAATTCAAATTCCAGTTTTCCCGCCAAATATTGTTCTTCAATTCCTGCTACTTTCTTGCTGTTATTGGATTCCATTGTTGCTGTTTGAAGTTTGTTATGATCATACATTGATCATAACTGACTTTGTTGAAGAATTGTTGCTGTTTGATCAGAATTTCAGTCCTTTCCATTGTTCTTGGAGTTTTTCATGGCAGAATGATGATTGTAGCTGTTTTGGTGATTGATTTGAGTTGATAGCTAGTGATAGGTGGTGGTATCACTAGGGCAAGAGAGCTCAGCGCTCCTCTTCTACCCAAAGGATAACTACAATAGGTTTCATGCTTCTGTTTTTAAATTCCTCTAAACAGTTCTTGCCTGCTTCATTTTCTAGTGTAAAGCTGATGGCTGCCTGTTCTATTTGATTAGTAGTTGTTCATTAAGTGATCCTAGTGTATTGTAGCTTGTTCTTGTACTTTTGTGTTCAGTTGTGAAGTTTTAAGTTCATTTTCAGTCACTTTTTAATCCTATAGCTTAATTGAGTTCTAGTTGGTTTAGTAGCTTGATTTCAGTCTCATTAGCCTTCATTTGGATCACATAAACTAGTTTGCTAATGCTCTTTGTCCAGTCTTAATCAGAACTCAATAATCCTTTGTAATAGATTGATAAAAATCAGTTAAGGTGTGTTTGGGACTAGTGTTAAATCAGATTTCAAGTTTTGTTAAGTGGTGTTTAAGTGTTCATTTGCAGTCCTTAGAAGTTAACAAGTGTTTTTGAGCCTTTTGTAAGTCAGAATAAAAGTCAAAAAGGCAATTGGTTGATAAAAACTTTGGGTCATATTAGTTTTCAGTTTTAGTTCATGAACTTGCCAAATTCAAGTGCTTATTTCTCCTTCATTACTTGTTCAAAATTGCTCAAACCTGTCTCTAGTTAAAGCTTACATCATAATCTTTTAGTATCTAGGAGGAAACTCTACAGTATCAAGAAATAAGCTAGAAAATAGCTTATTAGTTAAGACCTGAGCAAATTACATTCTCTGATGTGATTTGCATTCTGATTTCCTAGTTCTAATAATCCACTTCATAAAAGTCCTTATTTTCTTTCACAAATCTGATCAGTAAGTGTTGAATATCAAGTTTTGAGAATTTGAGCTTTTTCAAAAATCTGGTCAACGTTTTGGTCAACATAAGCTCATTTGAGCTTATTTTCAGATATCTTGCTTATTAGTGGATGAAATTTGTTCTAGTTTGATTTCCCCTGCTTTATATCAAGTGCTTATTCATTTTCTTTACAAAAATCAAGTTGTGGATGTTTGGATTTTTCTGTAGCTTATTTTGAGCTTATTAATAAGCTCTCTTTTGCTTATCTTTGACTTTTAGGCTAATTCCTTGAATACACGTTTCTTAATCTGAATTAGAAGTTGTTTGCAAGTTGTCTCATTAATTTTGGTTCAGAAATAAGCCAGTTCCAGCTTATGCAAGTGATAAGCCCGTTTTTGGTTTAAACATTTTCAAAAATTGCATTTTAGTCCCTAGAGTTCTATTAAAGTTCTAAACCTAGCTAATCTTTCTAATTTTGTGGAATTTGCAAAAGTTAGTCCCTGGATTTGTTAGTTTGTTACATTTCAGTTTTAGAAGTTTGTTAGTTTGTTAAATTTGGTTAGTTTGTTAGAATTTTTACAAGTTTAGTCCTTGTAGTTAACTGTTTTACATTTTTAGTCCTTATAACTTTTAGAATTTACATTTCAAGCATTTATATTTCATAGAAATTACATTTTCAGTCCTTATACTTTTAAATTTTGCATTTTAATATTTTACTTGAATAAAATTTGGAATTTGCAATTAGTTTTACGTATAAATAGGTTTATATTTTTCATTTTTACTTAGTGTTGTTTGAATTAGCAATAGATTACCAAGCAAGCTTGAACAACCAAAAACAATTAAAAATTTGATATTGATTGGACTTTCTATTAGTTAAGAACTGAGAAAACGAACTTGCATTATACACATTTCACTTCGCTCGTACGATTGACGATTTTTCGTGAAGACGTTTGGATTTTGGGATCCGTTCTCTTTGAACGTTACGTTTCTTGCAACAAAAATCAAAAATACAAAAAAAAATCAAAAAGATTAAAATACAAAAAAATTAAAAAATCACAAAAGCAAATTCTTTCCTAAGATATGCACCAAAAAAATTAAAAAATCAAAAAGTAATATTTTTTCCTAAAAGTATTTCACCAAAAATATTACGTATTAGTGTTATTTTTAATTCGATTTCTTTCGATTTTTCTTGTGAATATATATTTTTCTAAAAAATACAAAAAGATTTTTCTTTTACTATAGTATATTACGTAGCACAATAATTTACCTACTTTTCAAATAAGCCTTAGTTGGGATTTCATCACTTAACTATTGTATTCGCATCCATAACGAAATAAAAGGGCAAAATAGATAAATACTAGTAAGACGTTTGAACTCGATTTATACAAACTATAAGGTGGGTATTAGGCGACGCGCTATAAAAGGCCGTCTAAGGAAAAAGGTTTTTAAGTGCTTTGTGCCACCTCGTTTCCCCGCTTGCTTGTGCGTATATTAAGAGGGACGACCGATTATTGGTTTGCCAACTCAAGTAGTAATTAAGTATATATTTTTGTAGCTTTTTACTATTGCACATCGAGAGGGAAAATCCTTTTCCTCTCAAAGTCGACCGAGGTTACCTACCTCATTCCAAAGTTTTAATTGTATGCGCACTCGCGCGCATACATACATACCGATTGGTGTACCAAATTCTTCCAGTTCTTCCAAAAAGAAGAAGAAGAAGAAGAAAAACAAAAAGACCGTCATTCAAGCCGATCCCAAGAATCGAGCTTTCGACATAACGATGGCAACGGATAATCGACCAATGATTGAGATTCTCCAATCTCACGTTGAAGGAAACGATGACGCGATTGTGGTGTCGGATATTGGAGCTAATCATTTTGAACTTAAAACGGGTTTTATTCAAATGGTTTCCGCTACACCATTTTTAGGCCGTGCTAATGATGATCCACACGCTCATATCAAACGTTTCATACAATTGGCTAATACGGTGAAATACAATGGGGTGCCACAAGAGGCTATTCTTTTACAACTCTTTCCTTTTTCCCTTGAGGGACAAGCCCGGATTTGGCTTGATAAGGAACCACCCCAAAGTATTACAACATGGATCGACTTAGAGACCAAGTTCATTAATTACTTTTTCCACCATCACGGGCCACCTCTTTAAGGAATGAAATCATTACTTTTGAGCAACAATATGGGGAAACGTTTAGTGAGTCTTGGGATCGATTTAAAGAGCTTTTAAGAAAATGTCCACAACATGGTTTCACTAAAGTGCATCAAATAAATACGTTTTACAATGGTTTAACTCTAAATGACCAAGACTCACTTAATAGTGTCGCGGGGGCAATATTCTTGTGAAAACCATGAACGAGGCTTGGTCCATAATTGAAAACAAGGCTAAAGTACAAACCAAGAGTGTTAGAGCCACTATGGCAAGTGCTAGTTCCATTGAGAGTGACAAAAGAATCGATAAACTCACTTTGCTTGTTGAAACACTTGCTCTAAAAACCGATGCCCTCAATGGTCAAGTGAATGCCTTGAAAGAAACTAGTGAAACGTGTGAGACTTGTGGTGGACCACATTCATATTTCAATTGTGACAAGGTTTACAATAATCAACAACAACAAGTTTGTGCTTTTAATGCTAATGAAAGGGTTCCATTTAAACCTAATGTTGATGTTAACCATTTGTCTTACAAGAGTACTAATTATTTGGCTCCCCGGGGTTTTGTAGCACCACAAAGACCACCCCCACCCGCCCAAAATACCCAATACCAAAATAGGAACCAAGGTCCTCAAATGGGTAATTTTCAAGGGAATGCTAATCAAGGGAATTTTAATGGTCAAAATCAAGGGTTTCAAAATAATAACCAAGGTTTTTATAATAACAACGGTTTTCAATATCAAAACCAAGGTTTTCCTATTCAAGGGTTTAATCAAATGAACATGTAAAATCCTCAAATGGACTTGGTTCTACAAAAATTTACCGAACATGAGAAAATCATGAAAGCAATGCAAGAATCTACTAGACAAATGCAAGAGTCCAACGATAAGAGATTTTTGACAATGATTCAATCCCTTAGACCCCAAGGAGCCTTACCATCCAATACCGAGATTAACCCTCGTGCTAATGTGAGTGCTATCAATACTCGAAGTGGAGCCACTTTAGTGGGACCTTCCATCTCTTCACCCATAAAGTAGAGACAAGGCCCGGAGGTCATAATGAGTAATCCTACTCCCCCTTCGGTGATTCCTCCCACTACCACTCCTAATACTAGTGCTCCCTTTCCGAAAGAGCCTATCCCTACGATTGTTCAATAAGCGAGTCCTTCTCCTTCTCAACCTTCAAAGTCTAAGCCTAATATCCCTTATCCCTCTAGGTTAGACAAGGCTAAAGTGCTCACCAAAGATGACGTTCATGTCTCTAACTTTTTGAAAATGATTTCCAACGTCAATGTTAACATAAGCCTTATTGAAGCACTCGCTCAAATGCCAAAAATTGTGAAAAATGTTTAAAGATTTGCTTAATAAGAAAGAAAAAATGGTTGAGCTCGTGAATACCCGTTTAAATTAGAATTGTTCCGCGATTCTTCTCAAAGAGCTTCCCGAAAGCTAGGAGATCCCGGACGATTCGTGTTACCTTGCTCGTTTCCTCAAATCGATGATTGTATGGCTTTAGCGGATCTCGGCGCTAGCATCAATCTTATGCCACTCTCGGTTTGGAAACAATTGTCATTACCCGACCTTGTACCGACTCGTATGACTTTAGAATTAGCTAATCGAACTCTCGCATACCCCATTGGTATTGCTGGAGATTTTTTTGTTCGAGTTGGTACATTCACTTTTCCCGTGGACTTTGTCGTCGTCGACTATGAGATGGATCCTCGTATTCCGTTAATACTTGGTAGACCATTCTTAAGATCCGGAAGAGCCTTAGTTGACGTAGCCGAAGGGGAGTTAATTCTTAGGGTTCGGGATGAACAACAAGTTTTTAAAATGGGAAAAATCACAACAAAATCAAATGGAAAAGATTCGGTCATATGATTGATGTTCTTAATTATGATAATGACGAGATTTTTATTAATCCTTTTGGAATTGAAAAGTCTAATCAAAATGATTTTGTGATAAATTCATCCCTTCCCTTAGAGCCTCAAATTTTTGATACTCCCATTTATGATACCTATAGTGATGACTCTTCTTCAAGTGATCACATTATCTTCGGTTTAGATGACTCGACTTTTGACCCACCACTTTCGACCCACCCATTTATGATACCCTAATCTTTGATACTTATGATGATGACACTTCCTTAAGTGATCTCATTAATTTGGATGACCCACCCCATGATCTTAATGCACCTCATATCTCTATGAGTGATTCTTCCATGGAGACTCCTTTTGACTTTTATACTCCAATTTTAGAAGTCATGACTATTGAGGAGGATCCTCCACTCTTAGAGATCATTCCTACTTTAGAGGTTATTCCATTTGAGGAGGATTTAGATATCTTTCTAAATACCTATTTTCCTCATGAGGATGAGTTTTCCTATGACTCCGATGATACTTATGTTTTCACATCAAGTTTGGAAGAGGACGACTTGCCCACTATGGATTTTGATGATATTTTGAGCTTAAATGTCAACACATCTTGCTATTTTCCCGTTAAGGAATCGGTGTTTGATCCCGGAATAGAGACTTTAGTGCTTTCATTGCCATATCTCCATAACACCTTTCCTCTAAGAGACTTTTGCCCAAGGATACCCCATTTTTTTACTTGCGTGATTTTACCACCTCGGGGTTTATTTCCTTTTGTGATGGAAATTATGTGTTTGACCCAGGTGGATTTTTATGGGGTATGCCTTGTATGACTTTACTTCACCTTTTATCATGGAGAGATTTTCATCCCTTGGAAATCTTGGTTTTTCCATGATTTTCCCATTTGAATGATGACATTCGGGAATTCGAGTCGAGCTAGAGACTCGTGATAAATAAATCAAGCATTGTTTAACTAGGTTAGATTTTTACCCTTTTCCACCCTTTTTACCCTTTTTCTCCTTCACCCATTTTCACCAATAAGTGTAGGGGGAGCCAAGTAGGTTGTTTGTGTTATGATGTTGTGTGCAGGGACATGTGCTTTAATGATCCACTTTTGGTGTTTTTGACGCGACCCGTGTTTCCCGTGTACCCGGTTCTTTCGATAAGTTTTTGCTATTGTGATTCTATCTTGTATATAAATAAAACAAATAAATGAAATCACTTTAGTTGTCCTTTCCTTAGCTCGATTTTAAACAACGTACTCAATGTCCTAAGTGTAGGGGAGTTTATTCTCCCACATGCTTAAACATTGAGGACAATGTTTATATTAAGTGTAGGGGGGATTTCTATCGGAATTTTAGTGGGCTTTTCCATGAATTTGACCCCATTTAACCGGAAAATTTAAAAAAATTTCAACGTTTTTCAAATTTTTGATCTATTTTAGCCTAGTAGTTTTTCATTTATTTTCTTTCCTTTTGTCATCGCATCATAATAATTTCCATTTCAAGAATAAAGTCAAAAATAAATAAATAAATAAAATGGTTTTAATAAGTTTAGATATCTTTGATATATTAGGCCCGTCGTGAATATTTTGACTCGACCCGAGTGTACTTATCTAAGTTTACTCTAGCTAGTATCCTTAACCATATGGACCTTAATTGGTTTATTAGGCTAAGCATCCACGAGTCTCATTCTTTGAGATTTTAAATTATGGAGAACGAGAGATGATAGAGTTGATAATAAGTTTAAGGGTTAATTCTTATTTATATGAGTTTTTGTGGCTCTTTCTTCCCGCTTGTATATTTAATTGCTTAATAAATGAGGATTTTTGCGGTGTCGATTCGATATCTTAACTCTTAGCCAAATCTTTATTCTCCTTGTAATTAAAGCATGAACACATTGAGGGTGCCAGCGTTGTGGACTTCCGACTAAGGTGGCTCATAACCACTAAGTAGGAGGTATTCAGACCATGGGACCGCGGAATTTGGCCTAATATATATATCATAAATAAGAAAGAATAAGATTAAAACATGACCTCAAGGAGCCTTAGGGTGTGGGGCACGTAGCACGAACCTTGTCATTAGAGCCTTAGGGTGTATGGCATGGTAAGTGTTGAATAAAATTGATCAAAAATCAATTCCCTCGTTTATCGTTCAAGGAGCCTTAGGGTGTGGACAACAGACGGGGAGCATTTTTACATCTTAAAGAGCCTAAGGGTATATGATGTGAACTTGCTAAACTCCACATAAAGTCTACATGACTTTGGAGGAAATAATTAATAAGTAGTACTATTGGCCAAATTTTGGGTCCGAGAATTTATTCCCCAAATCGTGTTAAATCATCCTTGATGTGGGCTTACTTTAGTGACAACGTTTTTTAGGACGAGGTTAGGTTTTGATTGTCGGGTTTGCACCGTTTGGCCTTCATTTTTGGACTAATAATTATCAAATAAGTCAAATGAGCCTACGGGTGAATGACAATCAATAAAATCTAGAGATACAAAGTAGGAATTAGAGAAAGAGTATTACACAATTGTCTTATATAACTAGTTTTAACCTAAGGACTTATGGTAAACAATGATCTCGTTTTTAAGCTTGGTGTGGGGAACGTGAAACTTGAGGGTGATTTATATTCATGACACCAAAGCCCTAATTCAAGTCTTAGATTTCTTTACAAGTTTCTTCCATCAAATAAATAAATTGTTATAACTTTTGTTTCCTTTTAAGTTTTTATCTTTTCATCGTAGTAATATTAATAAAGCCCGAGATGGATTAATTATGAGAAAAATGTAACTTTATGCTTTAAAATAATGCATTGCATGGGGTCATTGCAATGGTCGTGTAGGGGATTTAAAAAGTGTGTAAACACTTATCCTTTTGCCACTAAAATCAAGGAAAAACAAGACCTAATCATGTGTTTTATATCATAAAAGTCGGAATTACGCGTGGTTTTGTGTTTTTGTGTTAAATATGTACAAATGATCAAAAGAAGAGAAAACACGGGATTTCATGGTCAAATGTTGAAGAAAAGTCCAAAAAGAGACGAAGACAAAGTCAAAAGTCCAAAAGTGTGCCAAAGATCACGAAAACCGGCAATTCAAACACGGTTTTGAAGAAATGAACAAGAAAGTCGAAATCGAGTTCGTTTTAAGCGGATTTAATCTTTTTGAAGATATTCGAGCTTAGTGGGTCCCACATTTGCTTATTGGGCCTGAAAACCCAATAGTGGATTTAACTTAATCATTTTTTTACTTAAGCCCATTAATGGCCCAACTTTAATTTAATAAACGGACTTGAAGCCCAATTGTTAACAAATGGGACGGTTGGATTAAAGGATAGATTGGGCCAAAAGCCCAAATGGCTTAAACAAAGAAGGGACGGAGAAAAAACGTTTTCATTTGGTTTTGCTTGGTCAACTCTCTCAGTCAACTCACAAAACCACTCACACGTGTTCTACCCCTGTCAATTATTTCCCCCACTCAAAAAATTAATAAACAATATTATTTACCCCATTTTTTTTGTTTCGATCATAACAAAGCACCCACCCAAGTTTTACCTTCTCTCCCACTTTTCTCTCTCACAGCCACCACTCTTTTCACCCTAAACCCTAAATTACCTTCACAAAAATTACACCAATTTCATCACAAAAAAATTGGGGCTTTTACCCTTATCTTTTAATTCACACAAATCTAAATAACCCCCCCCCCCCCAAGAATCAGAGATGACACCACACTGGTGGTCCTCAATATTAATCCGACGTGGCCTCTCTCCTTTATTTTGATTGGTGGAAACACCACATCTCAAGAAACCCTCCAATAAACTTCTTCCACATGAGCCTCAACAAACACAAGAAGCACAAATGGTGCCATCCTGGCAATCCGTGGCTCACAAAGTTATTTTCAGCCGATGATCAAGAGAGAGAAAGAAGAATGAAGGATTTAAGGGCCAAGATTAGTTGCTTAATTTTGAAGCCATCAAGAGGGTTTCAGGGGTTTTGCCTAAAAACCCCCTCCAAATCTGTAATTAGGAGCACTTTTTCTTTATTTTAATTTCTGCAAAAAAATAGTTTAGGTTTATTGTATTTCTTTAATTTTCAGTATTGTAATTTTCTTTTATTAATTAATGAAAAATAGTTTTTAATTAAATTTGTCTCCTTTAAATTTCGTTTCCCTTTAAATTTTTGCATGTTTAATTATCATCTTCATTAATCTGTTTTTTTTCTATTGTTACTGTTCGAGTTATTTATTAATATAAAAAAAAATAAAAATATATATATATATATATAGAGAAAGTGTTATAAAATTTTTCCCCACTAGGAGATTTAGAAGGTTACTTTTGGTTCGATTAAATTATTGTTCGAGGAAGATTATTCTGGTTCGATTGGTACTACTTGGATCGAGATAAGTGATGATGATGTTTGGGTGAAAGACGGAGGTGTTCGATTCGACTAGACGGCTCAGCGCCTCGTCTACGGCTCAAAGGTTTCGTCTCAAGGTTCTTCTTCCTTTTATTTTTTTAAGATTTAGTTTATTGATTATTTTGGTTCATGTTATCTGCTAGTTTTGATCTGTTTAAGTTTTTAGTTTGGATAATAGCTTTTTATTTATCTGCTTATTTTATTTAGCATGCTTATGTTTTGTGATGTTCGGATCTGCTATTGTTTAGTACTGTTATTATTTCGTTTTTTTACTGTTTAATTATTTTTGTTAAGTTTATTTAGTAAATCTGCATTTGTTTACTTTGTTTAAGTAGTTATCTGCGTTTGTTTTAATTATAGTCGTTTGGATCTGCTTAGTATAAATTTTATCTGCTTGCTTATTGTTTGCGTATTTAGTTTTGGATTTGCTTAATATCATGTTTCTGTCAGCTTATTAGGATTCTTAGCTTATTGTTTTAAGTTTTTAGCTTATCATCTTATTATCTGAATTTGTGTTTTGCTTATTTGACTACCTTATTTGTTTATTTTGGATATATATGCTTATTACTGTTTTAGACTTCAGATTCTTTTGATCTGATAGTTTCACTAATTCCAATCTGTCCAACAAAAATATTAATAGAAAAAAATTTTGTCTGTCGAGGGGTTCGAACCCTCGACCTCGCGTACAACAGACCAACAACTTTACCAACTGTTCTAGACCCTCTTTTGAGTATTACTTTGCATTCATTAATTAATATAGTTTTTTATAATTGGCAGTTTAATTAAATAGCTTAAATACAAGTTTTGTTAGTTTTTATTTTAATTAAAAAGATTTATTTTAATTTTCTTCAACTCAATTTTTATAAAAAAATAAAAATATAAAAAAAAGTAATTTATTTACTTTTATAATTTTAAATTTGTTTTCATTTTATTTTGTTTATTTAAAAATAGTTTTTATTTAAAAGTCTTTATTTTAGTTTTTTTTAGATTTAAAGTTTTATTTAAAATTAGTTTTATTTTTATTAGTTCAAAATTGGTTTAGTTTTTGTTTAAATGTTTTTTTAAATAGTTTAAAATTTAGTTTATTAAAGTTAAATTAGATTCCTTTAATCATTTTAATTTGTTTTTATTTAAAAAGGTTTTAGTTTCTTACATTAGATTTTTAAAATAGATTTTTAAAATAGTTTTTAATTATATAATTTTTAGTTTAAAAAATACCAAAAATATAGTTACCAAAAACAATCAAGTTTTACGTTTAATCGGATTTCAATTCGAGTGAGTCGAGGAACTAACGAACAATAATTGCTTAAAAAGGAGTTTACAAAAACCCTAGTATTACTTGCCCATCATTGACATCTTAAACATGGAAGACAAGAGTGTCCCAAATTCGTCGGATAAGGTTTGGGTCGAGGCTGCAAATATAATATCATCAACATATATTTGTACCATAATCATATCTTTACCTCGTTTCTGAATGAACAGCGTGGGATCCACCTTGCCTTTAGCGAAGCCTTGCGTAATGAGGAATATTGACAATATATCATACCATGCGCGTGGAGCTTGCTTTAACCCATAGAGAGCCTTCTTAAGCTTGTACACATGATTAGGATATTTAGGATTCACAAAACCATCCGGCTGTTGAACATAGGCTTCTTCCTTGATTTCACCATTAAGAAATGTCGTCTTCACATCCATTTGATAGACGATCATATTCATGTAGGCTGCATAAGCGAGGAATAGTCTAATAGCTTCCAAACGGGCAACAGGTGCAAAGGATTCCATAAAGTCGATGCCAAATAATTGCTTATATCCACGAGCTACTAGTCGAGCTTTGTTCTTCAATATTCCGCCTAACTCGTCGAGTTTCACCTTGTAAACCCATTTCAAAGTGAGTAATTGTAATTGATCCGGGCATGGAACAAGTTCCCATACTTCAAGACGTATAAATTCATTAAGTTCTTCTTGCATAGCTTCTATCCAACAGGATTGAGTAAAAGATTCTTGCCATGTCTTAGGTTCAACTTCAGTGAGAAAAGCATCAAAATGACAAAACGTTGCATTTTCTTGTAATTGACTTCGTGTGGATACTGGACGATTAGGGTCACCAATAATAGAATCTATAGGATGATCCTTTGTCCACTTGCTGTCATTTTTCATGAATCCGTGGATTGGAGTAGACCGTAGTAGGAGCTTCCTCTAAGGTGGACGACCCGGCTTGATTAGGGTCGGGAATTGGTAGACCAAAGAATGGAAGTTCACGCATTTGAGCGAATTCCAAATCGTGATCATCATCATCCTCTTCATCATCAATAGGCATGACATGGGTAGTTGATTTGGGTGTTGGTTGAGAATTACTAATTGATGGTATATCTTGACCAATTGTAGGTGCAAACGTATTGGATTGTGCTTCGGTTGCTGGAGCGACAACTCCAGTTACAGGAGCTATTACCTCAGGTTCTGGAGCAACAATACTTGGAGGAGTAAATAATTTATCAAAGAACGGTTGAAACAACGTATCCCATTCAATCCTAGAAGGTGGTGTAAATGATGATGAAGTAGGGTTGTTTGGGACAAGACCATAACTAATGTTACTGGGTCCCATTTCATGAAGTGCGGGTTCAGAGCTGCTTTGCTCAGAAGCCATTGCTGTCAGCTCATCAAAATCAACATTCATAGTTTCGAGGATCTTACGAGACTTACGGTTGTAGATTCGGTATGCCTTCTTTGCGGGGGCGTAACCAATAAAAATACCAATATCAGCCTTTGGTTGAAGTTTTCCCAAATTTTCACCATCATTATTTAGATAGCAGAGAGAACCAAATACATGAAGATATGATAAATCTGGTACATTTCCATGGAGAAGCTCATAAGGTATTTTACCATGGCGTTTACGAATTAGTGACCGATTTTGGGTGTACACTACTGTAGATACTACTTCTGCCCATAAAAACAATGGAGCCTTTGCGTAAATTAACATCGTTCGATCAGCTTCCATAAGTGTGTGATTTCGCCTTTCAACGACACCGTTTTGTTGTGGAGTGCGTGCAACGGATGTTTCATGAGATATGCCAACTTCTTCATAATAATCACGCAAGATTTGATTCACAAATTCGGTTCCATTATCTGTATGAATGCGTCGGACAGTAGTGTTGAGACGCACTTGAATCATCTTGAGAAATCCGATGATGAATTTAGGTGCCTCATTTTTTGTTGTAAGAAATTTCACCCATGTAAACCGAGAGTAGTCATTTACAATTACGAGGATGTACTTTTTGCCACTAAGACTTTCAACACGCATTGGCCCACAAAGATCCATATGCAACAAATAAAGTTTCTCTTGGTTGGTGTCTTCCGTCTTGGGTTTGTATGATTTCTTAGTGCTTTTCCCCATTGTGCACGCGGAACACAAATGATCCTTGTGAAATGAAAGTTTAGGAAGACCACGAACAAGTTCGTTTTTCGCCAAATGATTAATAGCGTCAAAGTTAAGATGAGATAACCGTCGATGCCATAACCATGACTTAGTCTTTGATGCTTTGGAGAGAAGACATACGGGAGAAGCGGCCATCATGTCTTGAAGAGAAAAAGTATACAAATTATTCCCTCGAGTACCTTTAAATAAATCAACCCCTTCCAAATTACGAATGAAGCAGGTATGCTCTCGAAAAGCAACTTCTAGGTTTGCATCACAAAATTGTCCCACAGAAAATAAGTTGTGACCGAGACCTTCCATGTAATACACTCTTGAAATCATAACATTCCCAATATGATATTCACCATAACCCATTATCTTTGCAATATGATCATTTCCAAATCGAACCGTACCAAGAAACTTGCTGACGAAATTTCTGAGCTGAGAGCGATCTCCAGTCATATGCTTGGAGCAACCAGAGTCCAAATACCAGAGAACAATTTGGACCACCTGTTTTCAATAACAATAGTAGACAATGCATTGGAAACTATTGGTTCTGGAGTGTTAGCAGATAGAGATATAAGATTATCAGAATTGCTAGCATTTATGAGACCCTTAGATTTCCTGCTTTTTCTAATGTGAGTTTTAGCACTAACAGGTTTTACTGTTCCAACTGTCTTAGGTTTTAGATTATTCGCGTGCACTACAGTGGGAGTAGACCTATTTAAAGGGCACTTGGTTCCTATAGTAGTGCCAGTGTTCCTAGTTAAAGGACACGCTTGTGTTTTGGTAGCCTTGGTACTCCTAGTTAAAGGGCACGCTTTCTTCGCTTTAGTGGGAGTTAGCCTAGTTAAAGGGCACATATTTCCTACTATAGTGAAAGTTCTACCAGTGGGGCGCCACAACTAACCAACTTGGGTTAACACTTTCCCAGTCGGTTTCCATTCTAATCCATTTTTCCGGGCATGCGTCTCATTCACATGGTCAATAAGGCAAGAATCATGACGACTGGAAACATACATTCATTGCAATTCCAACATTTCAAATTAGAATTCACAGTAGGCTTAGAACGTTGCACAACCGCAGAGCCTTTAGGTTTAGCTACATGATTTTATTTATTCAAAGCAGAAATAACATTCCTAGGATGGGCTTCTACTTTCTTCTTCACTTGACTACTAGATGGGGGCAAGATCCTATCATTCTTCTTGTTTCTTTTAAGCTTAAATCTTTGAGCCTTAGTAGTGGTGCTTACTCCTGTAGAAGGCAACATGGGAATATTAGAAGTTGGTTTTGATTCCGCCTTATCTTTAGTGACCAAAGTTTGAGATGGTTTAGTCCTAGGTCCCTTATTAAATGGTGTGACAGCTATAAGGTTCCTTTTGATTGCACTAGAGGACGATGCTAAGACAGTGGCTGCGTTATCCACAACATTCTTACCTTTTAGAGTACGAAGTGTTTCCTTTAACTCAGCCAAGACCAGATTCTTATCACAAATTTGTTCCCTCAAATCAGATATTTCCACCGACTTTCGATTAAATTGTTCAATCAATGATTGATTCTGTGCAGTGGTATTAACACATGCGGGCTTCACTGAATCGAAGAGTCGTGTATCTTTATGTTTTAAGTTATCAACTTTGGACAAAATCTTGGAAACTCGATTATCTAGATCAAGTTTAAAATTCTCAGCGGCCTCAAGTACGTTCACAAGTTAAGCTCCTTATATTTCTCTATTTCTATCGGCAAAGATTTAGCAACTTTGTCACTTGGCTGACGCTGTTTTGGTTGTAAATTCAATCAAAAATTCTTTTCAAAGTTTGCGTCATCGATATTAACACCTTCGAATGACGTTTCAAATATTTCTTGAATAAATTGTTGCTTGCATTCAAGCGAAATACAATGTGTTTGAATCTCATCAAAACGTTTTGAAAGCGAAGAATATGAAGCTTGAAGCTTTAAAAATTCAGCGTCAGATTCGTGACAAGTACTATCTACCACATTATCCACAGATTCAACATTATGCACAATAGAATCATTATAGACACTTTTATTCTCACAGACGGAAACTATATCATGAGACATCACTTGCTTCAGAAGCTCATCATTTTGGCGAGAAACCCGTTCTATTTCAAGTAAACTGTTTTCATAAGCATCATCCATTTCATTGAAAGCGCGTTTAACTTCTTCTATTTCCAAATGCAAATCTTGATCAAGATTACTAAGACAAGTTTTAACATTCTTTACAAACGGAACAATTTCGTCTCGGAACGCAGCTCTAGTGTGCTCAAAGTTCCATTCACCTTCCGTTATGGATGTGGCCGTCGTAGGTTCCAAAATGACCTTGTCAAAATCGGCTAAGTGTTGGTGTACCGCATTTAAGTTAACGGACTCCTTACTTACCGGTGGAAGTAACTTCGTTAAATCCGTTTTGACGAGTGTAGGAGACGTACTAGGAGGGTTTTCATTTGACAAACTTGGGGGCACAAGAACTGTTAGTTCAGCTAATTCCTTTTGTAAGCGAATACGTGTCTTTTTAGAAAGTTTATCTTTATTATGCTTATCATAATCAATCGTATGGAATTTTGAAAACATTTTAGAATGAGTTTCTTTCGTAAGTGACTGTGTCTCCTCAGAACTACGAACATAAGGTGCTTCTTTCGATTTGCCAATTATGGTCATATCATAAAGACCGGGAATATATTCCTGAGCTTGTTTTGTATAACCGGGATTAGGTGGTAAATTTTGAAGACGCTTAAGTTCGAGTTCTTTAAATGTTTTAGTTAAAAGATGAACCTTTTCTGTGGAAGCGTATTGTTTTAAAAGCTGTTGTTCCTTGAATTTAAGAAGTTTGGTAGCATTAATTTCTTATTCAAACTTTTTAGACTCGAGAGTTTCGAAATCCATTTTGAGATTCTGAAAATCATTGACAACCGACTCTTTTTCTTTTAATTCATTGGAAATATTAGCTTTTAATGATTCTATTTCTTTCAAGTGTTTAATCTTTTCAAAAAGAAATTGGTCAAATTCAGAACATGTTATTTTCTCTGCTTGAGGGACCATTTCAAAAGTTTTGACCTTTTCTTTATGCAACGCAAGCTCAACAGTTAGGGTGGAATTCGTATCTACGGAATGTCTGAGAGCCATATGCATTTGATCAATAATATGTTTAGGTACCATGACCAAATCATGTTGAGCATAAGATTCCATACCCGTCGTAGCATTTGGTTGAGGTTCACTCAAATGTGTAGGATTGGGTACCACATCATTTGAGTTACTAGTTCCTGAATGTTGTTCGAGGTGGTCATTTTCATGCCCAACTTGATGTTGGTTATCATCATTACCAAGATTGGTTGTGGTGGGTACCTCACTAACGACATCAGAACCGTAGTGAGAGAGATTAGCAACGAGAGCAGCTTAGGCAGAGTGAATATCATCATAATCCAAATCATATGCGTCAAGATCATCAGCTTGATAAGCTGCATTAGAAGTGGAAACGACTGCAATGCCTTCAGTATCTGCTGCCCCTGGGTCTGCAAGAAATGCTAACTCCTCTGAATCCAAAATCTTTCCCTTAGACTGAGCATCAACCAAATACATTTTCTCACGAAACCACACTTCATCCCTTCTCCTTTTCGGCTGAGTGCATTGCCTAGCCATATGACCTTGTCCTCAGCAATTGTAGCAAGTCACAACCTTTTGAGGACCAATGGGGCTTCCATTTCCATTAGCTTGAGAATTCACAGCTTGAGCATTCACAGTCCTTGTAGGAGGTCCATATGAATTTTGCCTTCCCTGAATAGGTTGTATTGTTACTTGACCATGTTGAACAGTAGCTTGTTGTCGAGGATTTGAAGAGGTGCGGAGCTGATTGTTTGTTGGTGGAAATCCTCTAGTTGCAACAAGTTTGGACAAGTAGGCAGTGAGATGGTTTAGAACATCAGCTGGTGTATCATTTGGAGTAAAGACTGGTGCTTGGATTGGTGGAAGTTCATTAGAGTAGAAGGCTTGTGCTGGCTATGCTTCAATTGGAAAGTATCCTTGCTGAGGAGTATAGCCCATTGGAGAAGTGTTGGCTTGTGCTGGTGATGTCTGATATGGTGTTTGCTGTGGAAAAGATTGTTGATGAACACTTTGTTGAAATGCTTGATGTGGCATCATTGGTGGTTGATAAGATGGTTGTTGTGGTTGCTGATAGGTGTGTGGTGGTGGCTGCTGCAAGTATGATGGTTGTTGATAAGTATAAGCCATGTTTTGTTGAGAAGCATACATGGCAATTGGATCATGAACTTGAGGTTTAGACAACCGAGCCTCGATCACATGGCATTCGTGTTGTTGAAGAAAAGCTTGAAGTTGATCCACATTGGTGTTATGCAAGTACTTAGCCCATTTAACATCCGTCACGTACTTTTTCCATTCTGAAGGAAGAGTGTTCAAATACTTGGTGTTCAATTGAAACGTAGGAATTGCCATGCCATAGATATTTAGCTCATTCAACAATAGGGTAAATCTCAGATAGTAGTCATTGAGAGTCTCGCCTGGCACATAGGCAAACTTATCAAAAGTATCATAAAGCTTACACTCTCGTTCTTGTTTAGTTAACGAGGTGCCTTGCATTAGAACACGAATTCTATCCCATAACTCTTTGGAAACTTTATGTTTGCTGACGAGTTTGTAGACATCTGGAGGAAGGGCTTGGAGAATGATGTTTGTAGCATACTTATCACATTTGTCTTGAATCTTCATATCTCCAGTCAATTCACCCGTTGTCCGAGGACGAGTAGTTGTACCTTCTGTCACTGTACCATAATCTAATGGTCCATTGAGCACCGATGCCCAAATGAGATGTCCATTCTCTTTGTTCAACATGTAAAGTTCCATTCGGGAAGTCCAATCCTCGTACATAGATTTCTCCAACATTAGTGGACGATTATCCGTACCCGAGAGGATGGACTTGTCCGTAAGAGATGTGTACTCCATTTTTATAAGTTAAGATTTACAAATACTGATAGAACAATGAGAGAAAGTAAATGTGTTTGTTGTTGTAAGGAATAATTTTTGGACTGTCGGAATGTTGATTGGAATAAAGGATCGAAAAGCTGTCAGAATATCAGTCGGAAAGCTATCGGAATAAACCCTATCGGAATACCCTTGATCGGAATGTCCCTAATCAGAATACCCTTGATCGGAAAGTCTCTAAAAGGAATGTCACAGATCGGAATGTACCAAATCGGAATGTACCAAATCGGAATGTCCCTTATCGGAATGTACCAAATTGGAATGTCCCTTAACGGAATGTCCCAAATCGGAATACCCAAATCGGAATACTCAAATCAGAATACTTAAATCGGAATAAGCAAATCGGAATGCAATCGGAATCCCTTCGTCGGAATGTGATCGGAATCCTTAAACCCTTTTCCAATTACACTAATCGGAATAAATTTTTGAATCCTTTAAACCCTTTTCCGATGACACTGATCGGAATATATCC
The DNA here is from genome assembly GCA_025667525.1 of Glebionis coronaria. Lineage (NCBI taxonomy): Eukaryota > Viridiplantae > Streptophyta > Magnoliopsida > Asterales > Asteraceae > Glebionis > Glebionis coronaria. The sequence goes on from JANFOE010000938.1 coordinate 307,081, forward strand.
CACTTTTCTCGGACAAAACTCAACCAATTCGAGATTTTAAGCCAAAAAATGATCAAAACACCAAAAAATTTTGTGTTTTTAGCCAAAGTAACTATACCAAATCTCTACCACAACTATGTAGAAGATTTGTATCAAGAAAAAACCATAAAAAACACAAAAAAAAAATTGGTTCGTGTAAAATGGATCAACATAGGCGAATGAATCAAGAACACAAACACACAAACAATACAATCATCCCATGGCTCTTGATACCATTTGTATGATATGTAAATCTTGCTTATGTTTTAGAGAGAGAAAGATAGATGATTTCACACTTCAAGAGAGAGAAAGTTTAATAACTATGTGTAAATTAAAATGAAATCACCACCCTCTCCATCAAAAGAGAGGGTTTATATACCAAGGCCATAAGATGGGCTTGGGCTTGCATTTGGGCCGTCCATACATAACATGGACTAGGCCTTTCCTTGTTTGATATATTAAAAGATATCTAGACTACGAGCTACTACTTAATATATTGTCGGAGTGATCGAATCTTCCTAAATACGTAAAAACGTATTTCCAACAAGATTGATCAAGATGGCAGTTAGTACAAGATCCACTTCCACTATAGATGATACTACGAGACAGGATTTGAATACTCTTGTCACTGAGTTGGTTAATGCAGCCATGAACAGAATGAGGGCCGAATTTGCAAATCAGAGGCCAGGAAGTAGTAATGCAACACAAAATAGAGGATTTGGCAATGGTAATGAGGGTCATTCACAATTTAGCCGGGTTACCAAGATAGAATTGCCCAAATTCGATGGTGATGATGTTAAGGGATGGTTATTCAAATGTGAACAATTCTTTAATGTAGATAACATTGTTGATGACTCTAAGGTAAATTTGGTTTCCATTCATCTCTCTAATTTACCTTTAATGTGGCATAGACAGTTTATTACCTTTGTGGGAGAGGATGTGGATTGGCATGTATATAGAACAGCCATATTAAAACGATTTGATAGGGCTTATGATGATCCTTTAGGAGAATTGAAGAAGTTGAAATTAGTGAATAATATGCAGGAGTATATTGATTCATTTGATAAGTTGTTGTGTAGGCTTAATTTGGGAGAGGAACAATGTATTAGTTTCTTCTTAGCAGGCTTACCTAGTGAAATTGAATTGGTTGTGAGAATGATTAAGCCTAGGAAATTGGTTGAGGTGTATGGGTTGTGTAAGATTGAAGAGGAGAGGTTGAATGTGTTGAAATCCAAGGCTAAACCACTTTTACCAACCCCAAGGTTCCAACACCAATTTCCAAACACTAGTCCCAAACCAATTTCCTTGCCTACACCAAATGCTAATTAGAGAACACCACCTATACCCACTACTACAACCACACCCTTTAGGAAACAACTGACACAGAAGGAATTAGCTGAGAAAAGAGCAAAAAATCAGTGTTTCTATTGTGACCATAGGTATACAACAGGTCACAAGTGTAGTGGAAAAGTTTTCTCTTTAGAGGTTTTGGGAATTCCCCTTCAAGAAGAAGATGATACTGAGTCGGTTGAGCAATTACCAGAAGCTACAGGGGAAATCATTGAGTATTCACCACAAATTTCACTTAATGCTATCCATGGTACCAACACTTATCATACAATAAGAGTTTGTGGTCATGTTGGGAAAAACAAACTCCATATTCTGGTTGACTCTGGTAGTACTCACAATTTTTGGATTTGAATACTACTAAGAAATTGGGGTGTAAATTGATTAGCACTTGCCCTTTGGAAGTGGTAGTTGTTGGAGGCACTAAGTTGGTTAGTAATTACATGTGTAAAGGTTTTACATGGAAATGTAGAGGAGAGGAGTTTATCACTGATGTTATGCTTATTCCCTTGGGTGGTTGTGAGATGGTGCTTGGGATTCAATGGTTGTCCACCTTAGGCAACATTCTTACAAATTTCAAAGAGCTTCGGATGGAGTTAAAGTATAGAGGAAAGAAGATTGTGCTCAGGGGAACTCCAAAACCAGAATTACACTGGTTGTAGGGTAGTAAAATGCCTAGCCAAGCACCTAGTATGGAACTATCTTCCATGGTATTATGTGTATACCTGTCACACCCAACCATGGCGGAATATGGGGCGTGACGTATGGATATCATCACAATATGGCGTGTCTATAGAGATAACTAAATGAAATAAGAAATGTCATAAAATGGTGACACAAATGTCATGATAATATCTCAACAATGCAGGAGTCTAGGTAAGTAGGTAACAGTCCTACCGCTTACCCGAGACAAACAATTAACATAAACAAAGCAAACATATAGGTGTCAACAAAGTATCACCTATTCAAATATCAAATAAAGACTAAGAGGAAATGGGATTCCTCCAAATGAAATACTAAGCCTCCAAAGCTAGCCACTCCTATTCTCATGCTTAACCACATTCTCACCTGAAAGAGACACTAAAACACGTCAACATAATGTTGGTGAGAGTCATAGGTTTAGACTCCAACCTCAAATAAGTTATAATATGAGCTGTGAATAACCACCAACAATAAAAATGTATGGACAATGTGTTACAAATGTGCATTAACAACTAACAATTTAAGATTAATCATACCAAACCAAATTCCAAGGCTCCAAGCCTTTCCAAACACCATGGTCCCGTAGGCTCCCATACACCTATGATTTAATCCCAAGGCCTCGCCTTGTCAACATCCCCTAGGTACCAAGTCGAATCACCAAACAATCATGAATCAATTGGCAGTTAATCACATAAGTACACACAAGTCCATCACCAATCATAAAACATTCACAGCAACATTTTATAAAATCATAATGAGTGTCTCTTCCATCCTATCTGGAAGTCAAAATCATTAAAAGATATGGGACTATGAAACTCACCTGATTCAAGCTTCTCCAAATATTTGCGCTCTAGCGAAAATCTAAACACACAAACATATACAATCAAGAGATGAACCACATGCCAAAATGGCTCATCAATCTATGATGGATATCTAACATTCTCCTACAACTTAACCTCATTTATGTTCTATAAGCATCCTATTACACCCCTCTATAAGCCCTTAACTTAGTTAAGTTCATAACCCGTCCCGTTAACATTTTTCCCAAAACAGTCCCTGTTAGAAATACGTTTTACGTATATAGAAAGTCTTGGTCACTCCAAGAATATAGTTATAGGCTCGTAGTAGTGTTTAAGTTACTTTTATTAAATAGCCCGACCCATGAGCATGTTCATGGGCTGGAGGTCAAAGTCCATTAAGGACTTGGGTATATAAGCCTCTTTCCACCATGGAAAGAGGTGTTGGTTGTTTCATTTCTCACAGTCATAACAAATAGTTTCTTTCATTTCTCTCTCTAAGTTTCTCTCTCTAGAAAACATCAACCCTATTGAATCATAAAGATTATCATCGTTCTACAATTGGTATCAAGAGCATGGGATGAAATATAGGTTGGTTTTCGTGTTGTGTATGCTTTTTTAAGCATATCGTAGGTTTTTTATTGTTCTTTGCCGAAACATCAAATTTTTTTCGTGTTTTTTTGTGTTTCTAAGTTGTATACCTTCTTTAATCGCGTCGTAGTAACTTGGGTATCTTGGTTTTTGGCTAAAACACAACTCTTTTGGATCGAAAGTTGAGAAATTTCTTGTTTTTCATCATTCCAAAATTCTTGCAAGGTTTTCCATCGGAAAGTACAACGTGAGTATGGTTTGATCGCAATAACCTTTTGGTTCTACTTTGCGATCACTGGATTTTGATACCTTATTCCTACGTGACATTCCGATCGTGCGTTGCGATCTGGGATTCTGACGGTTTGTAAGGAATTTTGAGTCGTTACTCTGCCAAATTTGTTTTAGCCATATTCCGATCTAAACATTCCGACAATGCATTGCGATCTAAGCATTCCGACAGGTAGACATTGCGATCTAGGATTCAGACAGAAGGACATTCCGATAGATTGTTATTCCGATAGAACCAAGCATTCCGATACCAGCAACATTCCGACAGAAAGGGTATTCTGACAGAAAGCAACATTTCGATACTGGCACATTCCGATAGAATTTGTTTTTGGATACTTAGAGGATTTTTCTATCGTGCATTAATTTGGTAATTTGGAAAATTTCAAAAACAAACACAACAACAAGATAACAACATCTTTCATTTAACAACACAAAAACACATAACCTTATTTCATTGTTCGATCATTTTTGATAATCTTTATTCAAGGGATAATAAAATGAATTCACATTCATATATGCCAACAATGACTTCGCTTACCGATATCTCAATCATCTCGGGTACCGACACTCGCCCACCTTTGCTCATCAAAGATTTATTTGAAGCATGGCAAGGCCGCATGAAAACGTACATTATGGGTAAACCCAATGGTCGACTTATGCTTCAATCAATTGAAAAAGGTCCATTAGATTGGGGAGAAGTTACCGTCAACAATGTGACAAGGGCTAGGGAGCATCATGAGTTCACCGATGCTAACAAAATCATTGCTGATGCAGATGAAATGGCCGTTCAGACAATTCTTCAAGCCCTTCAACCCGATATCTTTAGAATGGTAAGTGAACACACAGTGTCAAAGAATCTTTGGGATCGATTAGCTGTTTTGTTACAAGGGACCTCTCTCACTAAGGAAGAACGAGAGTGTCAATTGTATGACTTGTTTGATAGGTTTACATACATTCCAGGGGAGACTCTTCACGATTACTACTGGAGTTTCACCACTTTGATGAATGACATGAACGTGTATAATCTAAGGATTGAAGAGTTTCAACTAAACACAAATTTCTTGAACACGTTACCCCAAGAATGGAGTCAATATGTCACCGATGTTAAGATGATTCGGATTTGCACAAGTCCAATTTAGATCAACTCTATGCTTTCTTACAACAACACGAGAAGCATGTGATCCAAAAACGACACTCTCAGGGATCTTATCAAGAACCATTGGCAATAATAGTAAACCATCCTACACTGTCATACCACAACTCTCAGCTTGCTTTAGGACACCAATCTTCATATCAACCGCTGTATCAAACACCAAGCTTCCCACAGTACTCGATCTTGCCACAGCCGCCTACATCTTATCACCAACAATACAAGCAACCGGTACCATCATCACAAGGAGATTCACATCCGTTACCTTATGCTTCACACCAGTATTCACCTTATCAACCTCCAATAAACCCTGTTGTTACCTATCAACAACTTGAGGCTCCTCAACCCTATTACTCACAACAGGTTAGTGCTCCATCAAATCAAATTGTAGCTCAATCAGCACCAGCATTCTACTATGATGATGAGATCCCCGTCCCTGAATTTAGGCAAGGGGATAGTCCTACTGATATACTTGCTCACATGTCTGCTTATCTCACTCAAACATTGAACAAACGAGGTTATAGAGGTCCAGCAACAACTAACAATCAGTTAAGGAACTCTTCTAACTCTCGATAACAGGTTACAATTCAAGATGGCAGAGTCATGGTGCAACCACTTCAGGGGAGACCCAATTCATCTACTGCTGGTGCACGTTCATCTAACATTGCTGCCACAAGAGGTAATAGCACTGGCAAAACAAAGGTGATTATATGCTACAACTGCAAAGGGGAAGGGCACATGGCCCGAGAGTGTAAGCAGCCCAAGAGGAAAAGGGACGGCACATGGTTTTAGGAGAAGATCTACTTGGTGAATGCTCAAGCCCAAGGACGTGAGCTCAATGAAGAAGAGTTGGCTTTTCTTGCAGATCCGGGAGTCGCGGACACTGACGGTCTCACAACAGCCATCACAAACAATGCCGCATATCAATGTGATGATTTGGATGCATACGACTCTGACTGTGACGATCTCAATACCGCCAAAGCAGCTCTCATGGCAAATCTTTCACTTTATGGAGCTGATATAATTTATGAGGTACCAAATACTACTACAGATACTAGTATTATACCTTATCAAGTTGAGCAAATGTCTGAGTATTCAGAACAGCCTCCGGTGGTTAGTAACTCAATCGAGGAGACAAACAATGATAGCAATATCACTGTAAGTCCCCAGACTTTGAGTGAACCACAACCGGAAGCTATTACGACTACTAATTCGTCTGCTCAACCTGATTTGGTTATGGTTTCGGCATCTTTGCTTAGCCAAATGAATAATGCGGTCCTTGAAACCCTCAGTGTTAATCAGACTTTATCTGCCGAGCTTGCTTTGCATAAGGAAAAGGTTAAAACCTTGGAATTAACTCCTGTGTCCACTACCTTAACCAATCCTGAATTTGATAGGTTTAGGCAAGTCCAAATGGATAATCTGCTAGAAATTGAGAGTTTAAGAGCAAATTTTTCAAAAGAACTTAAAGAAAAAGAGTCAGTCGTTAATAATTTTCAAAAACTACAAACGGATTTCGAAATACTCGAGTCTAAAAGAGTTGAAACGGAAATTAAGGCGTCTGAGAGAGTTAAAAACACTGAAATTTTGCTTTTAAAATTATACTCTGCTTCGCATTTAGTACACTTGTTTCATTCTTCATTTCAAGAGTTCAATCTATCGCGTTTCATAGACCTACCACCTAACCCGGGGTATGCAAAGCAAGCATTTCACCACAACCCACAACTTTATGATGCAACTAAGTTAGGATTGGTATTGTATCCGATTGTGTTTGTAAATGAATCTGAGAGCATGACACCATATGAAGAGAATCGGTTAAAATTACTTACTTCATATCCCGAATATGACTATGCTCAAATGAATGCAACAAATGCTAAGATAGATCTTAGAACTCGATTTAATATGCAAAAGAAAACTATCCAAACATCCACTTTCATGCCTACTAGAGAATGCCTTAGTATAATTCCTACACTCGTTAACTCGGACGAACCGAAGGAAATTCTTAAGAATCTTCCACCGGTAAGTACGGTAAAGCTCAGCTTGGAAGAGATTGAGCGATACATTACCGAGTTTGACAAGGTCATCCTGGAATGTACGACTTCAACGGCTTTAACCGCTGGAGAATGGGCTTTCGAACACATGAAAACGGTGTTTGAGAAAGAGATCGTTCCGTTTGTGAACCATATTAAAAATGGAGTCTATAATCTATCGGGAAATCTAAATTTTGAAATTGGTGAAGTTCAAAAAGTTTTCTATGAAATGGATGATGCTTATGAACAACATTTAATTGAAAAAGAAAAGATTTTATCCGAATATGACCGATTCTTAGAACATATAGTGTCTCTCGAAGTGATGCAAGTTGTTACTCTTAAATATGCTCATGAGATTTCATCTACTACTGTGAATAAATGTGATGATGTGCATGATATATCTGTGAATATTGTTGAGCCTGTGATTGATGTAGATAATCATTCTTGTCATGAATCCAACGCTGAATTTTTAAAGCTTCAAGATTCTTATGACACACTTTCAAAACGTTTTAATGAGCTTCAACAACATTGTATATCTCTTGAAATTGAGAATCAATCTAAAAATGAAACTCTTTAAAAAAACAAATGATTGTGAAAACTCCGTTGAGGCAAGTGACAAGATGATTCAGGTTGTTCATGCTTTAGAGGAAGAAATTATGAGACTTAAGAGAGAATCGGTAGCAGAGAAATTGGAACTAGAGGCTGCAGAGATTAAGAATCATGCCCTAGAAGATAGAACTAATTCTATGATAGGGGAGCTTGATAAATTAAAGCGGGGTTTCTGATAGGTGTGAAAACACCCATCCTTTTACCACTTAATTATAATAAAAACCAAGCCAAAACGTGTATTTTATGTCGTAAAAGTCGGAATTATGCGTGGTTTGTGTTTTTGTTGTGATTTAGGACCAAAATGTGAAAAGTGAGGAAAATACGGGCTTTCACGGGCTTTTATCGAAGAAAACGATAAAAGACGAAGTCAAGAGATCAAGAGTGCAAAAAGAACCGAAGTCCAAGGCCTATTCTGAAGACTTGTCAAAGAACAAGTCTAAAGACGGAAGTTTAATAAAGCCGAAGAACTCGAGTCTAATAAATAAAGAAATTATAAGACGAGTTTAATTAATCCCGAGACAAAGTCGATAAAGTCGAAGAACTTAAAAGACGAGAAGACGTGAAGAAAGAAAGAAAGAGGAGGCAACACATGCACCTCCCCATTTCCTATAAATACCCTCCTAAACTCATTTAGGAGGGTGGGTTAGTTTTAGTTTAGGGTAGTTTTCATTTTCATTTTGGGGAGGTGATTCTAGAGAGAGAAAGTGACAGTTTCTCTCACTAGGATCTTAATCTTTTATCTTCCTTTCTTGTTTTTAATCAAAACTTTACTTTTAATAGCTTTAATTCTTGCTCTAAGCTTAATCTTATTCTACTTTTCTTAGCTTTTTACTTGTTCTTAATTCGAATTTCTTTACACGTTTTGTTTAAGCTTTATGTTTGATTTATTAAAAAGTTTATCTTTTGGTTAATCTAAGTTTCCTACGAATTAAGCTTTGAGTTTGACAATCTTATTGGCTTATTTTGTATGTAACTTATTTGTTTTAAAGTTTTCTTAAAAGTTTATCTTTTTAAAGTTTATTTTATAAAGTTATTTATTTTGTGTCTCGAAAGTCTTCAAATTTGTGTCTTATTTTATCCGTATTATTATTGATTTGGTTCAGTTTTGATTTGTGCTTATTCAAGTTAGCTTATTCGATTTGCTTATTTTAGATTGCCTCCCATCGCAATGATAAACCCCTTTGCGACGGGGTATTGCGACGCAGTACATTGCGATGGTTACATCGCATAAGGGTTTTGTATTGCGACGCTTATTGCGATCTGTGCATCGCATTAGGGTTTTGTATTCCGACGTGTATTGCGATTGGGTACATTGCGATGGGATTTCTTTTGTTCATTATTGCGATGGGATTGCGATGCGACCTGATTCCTTTTGGTCACATTGCGACAGCATTGCGACAGCATTGCGACAGGATTTCCTTTGACATTACGATGGGATTCCGATTGGGTATTCCGATGGAGTCTTAGATTTTATGTCTTGTCTTTATTTTCAAATTTAAATTTAATTTTCCCGTCATTTTTGCTTATAGTATTTTAAACTTGATTTGTCTTAGTGTTATTTTATTAATTGTCTCGTTTTAAATTCACGTTTATTATTTAAATTGTTTTGTTTTTATTAGTTAATTGCTTTTAGTTTATTTTTATCATGTTTCGCTTTTACCTTTTTACTTAGAAACAGATAATCAAAACTTTCTTTTTGTTAACCAAAAACGACTGAGTCACACTTTGAACCGGAAATCAATTCGTTAAGACACCGAGAAAACGAGAACTTTTTAATCTAGCAAAAACACAATTTCAAATGGCGCCGCTGCCGGCTCTTTTCGTGAAGATTAACGGTTTTTTTGTGAGAGACGCGTTGGCTTTTGGGATCCGTTCACTCGTGAACGTTCTTTTTCGTGTCAAAAATTTTCAAAAATCCCAAAAACATTTGAAAATTCATAAAAAGCATCTCTTTTTCAAAGTTTTTGCACCAAAAATATTCTTCTTGCTTATCTATTTTTCTTTATGGATTCTTATGTCCATTGCGTCGGGTGTGGGAGACGATTATACGGGAACGACTCATGTCAATGGTGTACGTGCGAGCAATGCGGAAAAGACCTTCCTTCTATTTCAATTGATTCACAATTGGGATTTTGTCCATCGTGCAACTCAACTAATTCGTCCTTTTCTAATCCACCTCCTATTCCCCCTTGCATATATTGTGGAAGCGATTCTCATTGGCATGTTTCGTGTCCAATTCGATACCCACCTCATGGCGAGCAAGAACTGGGTTACAATTATGACAATGGTAATAGCTATCTACAAGAAGCACCGGGTTTTTCTCCATACCCATGTTGCCAAAATTGTGGGGACCCTCACGATACTTCTTATTGTCAGCCAATGAATTATTATGAGCCAAATCCGTGTCCTCATTTTTCTTCACCGATGGATTATTATGAACCAAATCCGTGTTATAATTCTTCTCAACCGATGACTTACTATGAGCCACATCCGTGCTATAATTCTGGTTTTCATAACTGTGAGCCCCCACACCCCAACCTCAATCATCAATCCTCTCAGAGAATTCGTATTGCCCAACAACTCACTACTCTGAATGAAGAAAGACAAGCCATTCTTTTGAAACTTCATGACGGCTTAATTCAACTGACCGAGGCATTGAAGGAACAAAAGCGACAGCAACAAGAGCGACAGCAACAAGAGCAAGTATCTAATCTTAGTGATTATACCCCTCCTCTTGTGCGTCAATACTATTATGATGATGATGACGATGAGAATACTATTTCTTGGAATGATCTAGCTGCTCAATGCCCCAGCGCAATTGTACTTCCTTCTCTTAATATCCCCAATGCCTCTAAGGATTGTGATACTTCGAGTGAGATTAGTGATTTTGGTCTTGATAAATTCTTTGATGAGGTTTGTGATGTGCTAACTTTTGAGGAGCTTACGGATGAGGTCGCTCTTAATGATGATGTTCCTTCCACCAACACTTTGGGAGATGATTCTTTGGCTTTCTCTAATCCTCTTTTTGATCAAGATGATGATTTTACTTCTAGTGATGACGAGTCACTATCCGATGAAAACGTTCCGAATGCAACTTTCAAGATTTATTCGAACCCTTTATTTGATTTTGATGACGCCTACATATCTAGTGAGGTAAATCCCCTCTTTGATGAAGGGATTGAGGACATTGATAGCCCTGATTCTCTTGCTATTAATGAGCATACTTTGTTAGCCATACCTCCTTCTATCGCAGAGGTGGAAAGACTTGACTCTACTGAAAAAGGGACACAGGTGGAAGGTAATTGTTCTCATACTTCTCATATTATATTGCCACCTCATCCTACCGCGTGCACACCCAAGCGGGTGATGTATCGCTTTTAATCTCCTCGTTTCATACCAGGAAATGAGGATGAGTGCTTTGATCCGGGAGGTGACAATGACCATTCTATGATTGATACCTTTACGGCTTTGCCGAATAGTGACCATCCATTGTCTTTGGGGGATGACAATTTGTCTCCTTTATCCACCCCATCTCCCGTGGATCAAGACTTCACATACTTCTCGTATGTTGAAAGGAATTTTCTACCTTTCAAAACTTATCCTCCGGCCTCTCCTTTATTATTTTCCTCCGGGAACAAGGACAAGGTCTTTGATCCCGGTATTACATTCAAGGATTCCCCATGGACCATTTAATTTGGGGACGAGTCAGGCTCGTGACTCGGTTAATATAAACAAGCGCTTTATAGGAGGCAACCCAATTATCTATCTATCTTTACCTGTTTTCACCATAAGTGTAGGGGGAGCCCCGTTGGTGTTTCTTGTTTTCTTTCTTATCATGAGCAGGGATTAGAGCTTCAAAGACACACTCTTGATGACTTTTGACGACCCGTGATTCCGTGTTTCCGTCTTCTCGGTTCTATCCTAAACTCTTTTGATTCTCTATTTTATATTCTTCAATATTAAAATAGGAATCACTTTAGTTGTCCTTTCCTTAACAAGATTTAAACAAAGTGCACAATGTCCTAAGTGTAGGGGCGTTTACTCCCACATGCTTAAACATTGAGGACAATGTTTATCTCAAGTGTAGGGGGACTTCTATCGAAGTAAGTGGTCTTTTCCATGAATTTGTCCTCATTTTAACCGGAAAACTTGATTATTCGACATTTTTCAAAAATTTTAATCTATTTTGGCCTAGTTGTATAGTTGTATTTTATGATTATTTTCTTTCCTTGCTAGAATAAATTTTCAATAATGTGGTTTTAAATTTTTCTTAGTCGTGAACATTTTGACTCAACCCGAGTTTACTTATCTAAGTTTACTCTAGCTAGTATCCTTAACGTGTTTAAGTCAAGTTTTGCTAGGCTTTTATATAGGTAGCTTTAAAACACGAAAATCTTAACTCTCGCGGGTTAAGAACAAGAACTTTTCGAAAGTTCCTATAATCGATCCTAGAGAGTTGTTTATCAAGGGAACTTTAAAATGCGATTTCTAAACTTGAAAAAGTCCAAGAAGTTGCAAGATCCTATAGATGACTCGAAAACCCAAAACTTTGATTTAATAGGCTAAGCATCCACGAGTCTCATTCCTTGAGATTTTAAACTGTGGAGGACGAGAGATGATAGAGTCAATTATAAGTTTGTTATTCTTTCGTGAATTTATGTGAGTTAATTATGAGCCTATTCTCCCATCGCTTGTTAATAAATTTATCTGCAGTAAATAAGGTTGTACGATTTGTAAAGTTACTTAGCTTCTAGCCCAAGATCGTTTAAAAGTTGCTCGGTATTAATTAGAGTTCATAGCCAAGGCAAAACTTACAAAAGCGGGATGCGAAGATTGGCGAGTCCGAAAAGGCCCTAACAAGGCATGAGGGCTACATTTTGTTGCTAAAGATCCAAAAGTGATGTGAAGAATCATTTATCGAAAATCAATATGAAGGATCGAGACACACGACAAAAAGCAAATACTCCCCAAAAGATCATGGAGAAGTCTATCCAAAACGGCCCTAACAAGGTATGAGGATAAATAGATCCAAGTCCTAAAAGGAGGCGGATCGTTGTATATCAAAGTCCAAAATAATGATTGGAGAAAAATGAAGAAGTCGTGGTCCAAGTATGAAGAATCTCTCAAAAACTTCAAGTGAAGAAATTCCTATTATGAAGAGAAGACCATAATTTCAAGAACGTCTCTCAAAGATTTTAAGTATGAAGTCGCTGTTAAATATCAGTCAGAGAAAGGTCTCAAATCGTGAAGCGAGTTATGCCAAGATATGAACTTTATGAGGTCCCGAGAAGCAGTTTTAAAAGATTTTGTCCTTTAGCTAACTATTGATTAAATCGTTCACTTTATTTTTGGCCTAAATAACTATCGAAATAAGTCAAACAATGCATCCTCGTGATCATTCAAGACAATAATAAAATATAAGAGTTACACCTAGGAATAAGGGAGTCTAAGAGAATAATTGGCCCACATGAGTTCGTGTTAGTTTGCTAACTTGTAATAACAATGATCTCGTTTTTAAGCTTGGTTTGGGGAACGTGAAACTTGAGGATGATAATTATTCATGACATTCCAAAACCCTAGGGTAAGTCTTTGATTTCTTTACTTATTTTGTTATTTTATATCTCTTTGATAAAGGCCAATGTGGATTGATTGTGATGAAAAGTGTAATCTTTCTTTGTGATTAATGCATTGCACGAGGACATTGCAATGGTCAAGTGTAGGGGATTTGATAGGTGTGAAAAAACTCATCCTTTTACCACTTAATTATAATAAAAACCAAGCCAAAACGTGTATTTTATGTCGTAAAAGTCGGAATTATGCGTGGTTTGTGTTTTTGTTGTGATTTAGGACCAAAATGTGAAAAGGGAGGAAAATACGGGCTTTCACGGGCTTTTATCGAAGAAAACGACAAAAGACGAAGTCAAGAGATCAAGAGTGCAAAAAGAACGGAAGTCCAAGGCCTATTCTAAAGACTTATCGAAGAACAAGTCTAAAGACGGAAGTTTAATAAAGCCGAAGAACATGAGTCTAATAAATAAAGAAATTATAAGACGAGATTAATTAATCTCGAGACAAAGTCGATAAAGTCGAAGAACTTAAAAGACGAGAAGACGTGAAGAAAGAAAGAAAGAGGAGGCAACACATGCACCTCCCCATTTCCTATAAATACCCTCCTAAACTCATTTAGGAGGGTGGGTTAGTTTTAGTTTAGGGTAGTTTTCATTTTCATTTTGGGGAGGTGATTCTAGAGAGAGAAAGTGACAGTTTCTCTCACTAGGATCTTAATCTTTTATCTTCCTTTCTTGTTTTTAATCAAAACTTTACTTTTAATAGCTTTAATTCTTGCTCTAAGCTTAATCTTATTCTACTTTTCTTAGCTTTTTACTTGTTCTTAATCCGAATTTCTTTACACGTTTTGTTTAAGCTTTATGTTTGATTTATTAAAAAGTTTATCTTTTGGTTAATCTAAGTTTCCTACGAATTAAGCTTTGAGTTTGACAATCTTATTGGCTTATTTTGTATGTAGCTTATTTGTTTTAAAGTTTTCTTAAAAGTTTATCTTTTTAAAGTTTATTTTATAAAGTTATTTATTTTGTGTCTCGAAAGTCTTCAAATTTGTGTCTTATTTTATCCGTATTATTATTGATTTGGTTCAGTTTTGATTTGTGCTTATTCAAGTTAGCTTATTCAATTTGCTTATTTTGGATTTCCTCCCATCGCAATGATAAACGCCTTTGCGACGGGGTATTACGACGCAGTACATTGCGATGGTTACATCGCATAAGGGTTTTGTATTGCGACGCTTATTGCGATCTGTGCATCACATTAGGGTTTTGTATTCTGACGCGTATTGCGATTGGGTACATTGCGATGGGATTTCTTTTGTTCATTATTGCGATGGGATTGCGATGCGACAGGATTCCTTTTGGTCACATTGCGACTGGATTTCCTTTGACATTGCGATTGGATTTCGATTGGGTATTCCGATGGAGTCTTAGTTTTTATGTCTTGTCTTTATTTTCAAATTTAAATTTAATTTTCCCGTCATTTTTGCTTATAGTATTTTAAACTTGATTTGTCTTAGTGTTATTTTTATTAATTGTCTCGTTTTAAATTCACGTTTTATTATTTAAATTGTTTTGTTTTTATTAGTTAATTGCTTTTAGTTTATTTTTATCATGTTTCGCTTTTACCTTTTTACTTAGAAATAGATAATCAAAACTTTCTTTTTGTTAACCAAAAACGACTGAGTCACACTTTGAACCGGAAATCAATTCGTTAGACGCCGAGAAAACGAGAACTTTTTAATCTAGCAAAAACACAATTTCAGTTTCTCAGATATTTATGGTTCATTAAAAGAACGCTTCGCTTTTAATGCGGCAGAGCAAAAGTCACTCGTTGACCAATTGAACCGTAAGTGCGAGGAAATCTCTGACTTAAACATTCAACTCATAGAAAAAAACATGGTTTTGGCTGAATTAAAGGAGACACTTCAACTCAAAGGACAAGAAGTTGTTGATAATCCAGCCACCATCTCTGCCTCGACCTCTAGTGCTCCGAAACCCAACCCACGTGTGCTATATCGGGATCCAAAATTTAAGAATAGTCCAACTAAGTTTGCAACATACATGAAAAATGCCTTAGAACACGTTGATCTTGCTGGAGAGATTGTTGATGACATGCGTGAACTAGATCCCACAAGTCATCTTCTATATGAGCTTTTCTTATATGTGGATCGCGTTCAGGATTGTTTAGCAAACTTAGAGTACATTGGGCAACCGATATATGTACCCCCAAAATAGCAAACCACCAACATTGCCATTACTCCATTCAATAAGAATCCAGGATCTAAGCCTATTTTAAACACACCCATAAAGGCTACATCAAAATCTGTCACTAATGTTCCCATGGCTTCTACAGGAGTAATTATGTCTACTAAGGCTAAAGGATATCAAGACAAGAAAGATAGGATCAAGCCTTCCACTAGTAGGACTGCCAAGAAGAAAGTAGAAGTTCACCCTAGGAATGTTATTTCAGTTTCTAATAAAAAGAATCATGTATCTAAGACAAAAGGATCTGCTTCTGTGCAGAAGCCTAAGAAAAATGTGAATTCGAATTTGCGATGTTGGAATTGTAATGAATGCATGTTTTCTCAGCGTCATGATTTATTCCTTGTTGATCACGTGAATGAAATGTATGCTATTAGGAACAACCTTGAATGGATTCCAATGGGGAAGAAATTCACCCAAGTTGGTTGGCAATGGAAACCCACTGGTAGGACATTTAAATAGGAACACTAGCACTAAGAAATGGAAAAATCACCCTTTAACTAGGTCTGCCCCCACTATTGTGCCTACCAGTGAAGAAGTACCTCGGGATCTTAAACAGCTAGAATCTAAGCCGGCATTTAGGAAGCAAGTTTGGAAGCCTAAGAATTCTTCGGTTAGCAAACCTAAGATAATTATATCTGTACCTGCTAACACAGAGGAACTACTAGATTCCGATACATCGTCCTTGTCTGGTGATATTTTCAGGTGGTCCAAATCATCCTCTGGTACTTGGACTCTGGATGCTCAAAGCATATGATCGGAGATCGCTCGATGCTCAGAAATTTCGTCAGCAAGTTTCTAGGAACGGTTAAATTCGGCAACGACCATATTGCAAAGATCATGGGTTATGGTAAATACCAAATTGGGAATGTTACGATTTCAAGGGTTTATTATGTGGAGGGACTTGGTCACAATTTATTTTCAGTGGGACAATTTTGCGATTCAAACCTTGAGGTGGCTTTTCGATAACATACTTGCTTTATTCGCGATCTTGTAGGAAATGATTTGTTAAAGGGTTCTCGAGGGGATAATCTCTACACACTATCTATTCAAAACATGATGGGCGCCTCTCCTGTATGCCTTCTTTCCAAAGCATCTAAGAACAAGTCATGGTTGTGGCATCGTCGGTTATCTCATCTCAACTTTGATGCTATAAACCATTTGGCTAAAAACGAACTTGTTCGTGGTCTTCCAAAACTTAAATTAGACAAGGATCATTTATGTTCTGCGTGTTCTTTGGGAAAAATCACCAAGAAATCATACAACCTAAAGCTGAAGACACCAACCAAGAACCACTGTATCTTTTGCATATGGATCTTTGCGGGCCAATGCGTACGGCTAGTGTGAGTGGTAGAAAATACATCCTCGTCATGGTGGATGATTTCTCAAGGTTTACATGGGTGAAATTTTTAGCATCCAAGGAACAAGCACTAGAGTATATTATTACTTTCTTAAAGATGATCCAAGTACGTCTTAATGCTACTGTTTGCCGCATTCGCACTGATAATGGAACTGAGTTCGTTAATCAAACTCTACGAGACTATTATGAAAAGGTAGGTATTTCACATGAAACTTTTGTTGCCCGCAGTCCACAACAAAACGGTGTCGTGGAAAGACGTAACCGTACACTTATAGAAGCTGCTAGAACTATGTTGATTTATGTGAATGCTCCTGTATTCTTATGGGCTGAAGTAGTGGCAACCGCATGTTATACCCAAAACCGCTCCATCATTCGTAAAAGTCATGGTAAAACTCCATATGAGCTACTTCATGGACATAAACCCGATATTTCATTTCTTCATGTGTTTGGTGCACTGTGTTATCCAAATACAAATATTGAGAATTTGGGCAAACTTCAACCGAAGGCTGATATTGGAATTTTCATTGGTTACTTACCTGCAAAGAAAGCTTACCAAATTTATAACCGTCGTCTTGGCAAGATTGTAGAAACTTTGGATGCCGATTTTGATGAGCTGACAGCGATGGCTTCTGAGCAACACAGCTCTGAACCCGCATTACATGAGATGGGAACCGGTACAATCAGTTCCAGATTAACTCCCAACAATCCTACTTCTACATCATTTATACCACCTACAAGGTCCGAGTGGGATGAGTTATTTCAACCTATGTTTGATGAATTCTTTGATCCACCGAGTAATGATTCTCCAGCACCTGCAGCAGTAGCTCCGATTCCCGAAGTTGTTGCTCAAGATAATGGAAATCAGTCCGAGACATCTACTGTTACTCTTGAACCAGATGTCCCATCCCCCACCAATTCACAAACTACACCTGAATCATCACCCCCACTCGTTCCTAATGATGTTGAAGAGGATCCCTATGATCACGACATGGAATATGCTCACTTACAAGAGCTTCCCTTCTTTGGTTCACAAATACCTGAAGACCCTAACGGTGCGTCTACCTCAGAGGAAGCTCCTGCAATCGTTCACTCCCGACTACCACGGATTGAAACTCACAACACAAAATGGACAAAGGATCACCCAATCCGCAATATTATTGGTGACATCGATCGACCAGTCTTAACACGCCACCAACTCCAAGAACATGCATTATATTGCTATTTTGATGCATTTCTTTCAGACACTGAACCTAAAAACTGGCAACAAGCCATGACCAAATCATCTTGGATTGAAGCCATGCAAGAGGACTTAATGAATTCCAACATCTTGAAGTGTGGGAATTAGTTCCTTTACCCAGCAACATTGAAATCCTTACATTGTTGTGGGTATATAAGGTTAAACTCGATGAGTTACGTGGAGTGCTGAAGAACAAAGCTAGATTGGTTGCTAGAGGTTACAAACAAGCTTTGGGTATTGACTTTGAAGAATCCTTTGCTCCTGTTGCACGATTGGAGGCAATTAGACTATTCCTTGCTTATGTCGCTCACATGAATATGATCGTCTACCAAATGGATGTTAAGACAGCATTTCTCAATGGTGAATTAAGGGAAGATGTCTATGTAAGCCAGCCGAATGGATTCGTCAACTCGGAGTATCCTAATCACGTGTACAAGCTCAAGAAGGCTCTTTACGGGTTGAAACAAGCTCCACGTGCGTGGTACGATCTCTTATCGTCGTATCTCATCTCCAAAGGCTTCTCCAAAGGCAAAGTGGACCCAACATTATTTATTCTCAAGGAGGACAACGACATGATTCTGGTACAAATTTATGTTGATAGTATAATATTTGCTGCTACTAATCAAAGACTGTCTGACCATTTTGAGAAAATTATGTCCACACGTTTTAAGATGTCAATGATGGGAAAATTTTCATTTTTCTTAGGGTTACAAATTTCTCAGAATCCCAGAGGCATCTTCATTAATCAATCCAAATTTGCTCTTGAATCATTAAAGAAGTATCATTTTGAAAATTGTGACACCGTGGACACTCCAATGGTGGAGAGATCCAAGTTAGATGAAGATAAGGAAGGGATAGCTGTCGATCCTAAACTTTATCGTGGAATGATCGGCACCCTTCTCTATCTCACTGCTAGCAGACCTGATTTGCAATTTGCTATATGCATGTGTGTCCGGTATCAGGCTCGGCCTAACGAAAACCACCTTACGTATTGTGAAAAGGATCTTTCGATATCTTAAAGGAACACTTAATCGTGGTCTGTGGTATCCGAAGGATTCTTCTATTGCACTAATCTCATATGCAGATGCGAATTATGCTGGGTGTCAAGATACTAGATGTAGCACTTCTGGCAGTGTGCAACTTCTTGGAGATAGACTTGTTAGTTGGGCATCAAAAAGGCAGAAAAGCGCTGTGATATCAAGTACGGAGTCTGAATACATTGCTATGTCTGGTTGTTGTGCTCAAGTTCTTTGGATGAGATCACAAGTAACTGACTATGGTCTTGGATTAAACAAAATCCCGATGTACTGTGATAACAAAAGTGCAATTGCTCTGTGCTACAACTACGTTCAACATTCCCGAGCAAAGCACATTGACATACGCTACCACTTCATCAAAGAGCAAGTGGAAAATGGAGTGATCGAACTATACTTCGTCAACAATGAGTATCAGCTGGCAGATATATTCACAAAGGCCTTAGACAGAGGACGTATCGAGTTTTTGATCGAAAAGCTAGGCATGAAATCATTTTCCCCAGTGACACTTAAGGAGTTGGCAGAAGAATCTGAAGAATAGTGATGGTAAACTATTCTACAGTATCCTTTGATCGTGATCTTGTATATTATCGTATATATTTAAACCACCAAAAGAAAAATACAAAAATATAAAACATAGAAAAACCATAAAAAATATAAAAACATACAAATCCATAAAAAATATAAAATCAAGAAAATCCAAAAATATTTTTCATTTTATAAAACGGGCATGTCTTTTAGTACGGTAATATTTACGGCCTTACAAATGTCGATTAATGTTGACACGGCGCCATAAATAGAGTCCATATAAAAGTTGTATCTGTTTTAAAACATGCCCATTATGTCTTGTAGTTATTTCAGACGGCAACCCGTTTTTCGCATTAAAGTCACGTATTTCTTATGAAAACGTTGGCTCACAACGGGAATTAATTTTCTCGGGCAAGGTTTACTTTAAAACCTTGTAAGGGACTAAGTTTACTTTATAACTTAGTCTAACACAAATTTGTGTACGTTTCAGTGAACTTATTTTGTCAAAATAAGAGAAATCTTATTGCCACCAGAATCGTTCCAACCAATCACTTAACCGGAAAATGTCTTCATGAATATTTGTGGCCTTAACAACATTGACTACTGATACAAGATTTTTGCCTAGTATAAAAATTAAGTTCGTTTAAGTGGTCTCCTCGAATTGACTACTGGTTTAAGTGCGACTCAGTCGTCTTTTGGTGAGAATTAAAATGCAAGGCTTAAAAGTAAATAACGGTTAATTATAGATAAGACTAATTAAAACTTAAATGGTGCAATATTAAAACTTTAAAAGTAATTAATTAAATTAAAACTCGACAAAAAGTAAATGTAACAATAAAGCAATAATAAAATATCACTAAAATAAAATGGCGGGAAATAAAATAAATTTGAAATAAAATCAACTTGAAATAAAACAAACAAATCACAAGCCCTAATGCAATACGATCGCAACCAACGAAAGTGGTTGGATCGTACCCAGATCGTACTTCGTGATCGTAGTCAAGAAGGGAGGGATCAAGTGATCGCACTCAATCAAGATTACGATCGTAGCACACGATCGCACTCAATATCTAAGTATGGGGATCACACTTAATGCGATGAAGATAGGAAGGATCACAGTCAATGCGATTGAAACACTCGATCGCACCCAAAGCAGTCGCAGCTACGATCGCACTCTAGGTTCGCACCCACGATCGCAACAAGTGATCGTGGTGTGGATAAATGAGTATGATCACAACAAGCGATCGTACTGAGGGATCTAAGCGATGGATCGTACCAGGGAAGAACAGAAGGATCGCAATCTATGCGATCGAAGCCAAGGATCGTAACAAGGGAAAACCCTCCTAAGACCGTAATGAAACGCAAATCGCAAATAAGCAAAACTAAATAAGCACTTTAGCAATAAGCAAATTCAA
Source organism: Glebionis coronaria (assembly GCA_025667525.1). Lineage (NCBI taxonomy): Eukaryota > Viridiplantae > Streptophyta > Magnoliopsida > Asterales > Asteraceae > Glebionis > Glebionis coronaria. The sequence continues at coordinate 328,016 of JANFOE010000938.1, forward strand.
AAACTAATCCAAAAACAATAATAAGAAGAGTACAATAAGCACAACTTTAAAGACTTTTTCCAACCACGAAATGAGTAAACAAAATAAGCAAACTTTTAGAAAGATGAGACTTTTTAGAGAACTTAGAAAAACAAATAAGCTAAGTACAAAACAAGCCAATAAGATTGTCAAACTTATAACTTATCTCATACAAAAACTTAGATAAAAGTAAAAAGGTGAACTTTTTAATCAAATAAGCAAAGAGATTAAGCAATATCTTGCTTAATCCGAACCACAATCAAATCAAAGACAAGAAAAGTAGGATGAGAAAGATAAAGAAAAGCTTGATTAAATGTAAATAAGGATTCAACAATAAAATTAACTTACTTGGAATTAAAAGGCTTGAAATTTAAGACATGAAATTAAAGAACAAGAAAGTAAATGACATGAAATTAAAGTTGTGCTAGTAAAGAAAAATGGTGGAAAGACTAATTGTCACATTAGCTAACAAGTGTGAAATGAGGTGGAAGTGGACTATATATAGGGAGGAGGGAAGCATGTGTTGCTTCCTTCTTTCTTTCCGTCTTTCATTCCGTCTTCTCGTCTTCTTAATTCTTCGACTTTTTCGACGTTGTCTCAGGATAAATTAAAATTGTCTTGAAAATTCTTCATTAGTAAGACTTGAGTTCTTCAGCTTTATTAAACTTCCGTCTTTAGACTTTATTCTTCGATAAATCTTTAGAATTTTCCTTGGACTTCCGTTCTTTTTGCACTCTTGATCTCTTGACTTCGACTTTTGTCTTTTTTTCGATAAAAGCCCGTGAAAGCCCGTGTTTTCTCCCCTTTTCACATTTTCGTCCTAAATCACAACAAAAACACAAACCACGCATAATTCCGACATTTACGACATAAAATACACGTTTTGGTTTGGTTATTATTGTAGTTAAGTGGTAAAAGGATGAGTGTTTACACACCTATCAAATCCCCTACATGTGACCATTGCAATGTCCTCATGCAATGCATTAGTTACAAAGCAAGTTTTACATTTTCCATCATAATCAATCCACATTGGCCTTTATTAAGGAGACAAAATATTTTAAAGAAGGAAACAAGTAAAAAGATCAAAAACTTACCTTAGGGTTTTTAGAATGTCATGAATGATTATCATCCTCAAGTTTCACGTTCCCCATACCAAGCTTAAAAACGAGATCAATGTTATTATAAGTTAGCAAACTAACACGAACTCATGTGGGCTAATTATTTACTTAGACTCCCTTATTCCTAGGTGTATCTCTTATATTTTATTATTGTCTTGAATGATCATAAGGATACATTGTTGACTTATTTCGATAGTTATTAAGGCTGAAAATAAAGTGGGACGATTTAATCAATAGTTAGCTAAAGGACAAAATATTTTAAAACTGCTTCTCGGACCTCATAAAGTTCATATCTTGGCATAACTCGCTTCACGATTTCAGACCTTTCTTGGACCGATATTTGGCAGTGACTTCATACTTCAAATCTTGAGAGACGTTCATGAAATAATGGTCTTCTCTTCATAATAGGAATTTCTTCACTTGAAGTTTTGAGAGATTCTTCATACTCGGACCACGACTTCTTCATTTTTCTCCAATCATTACTTTGGACTTTGATATACAACGATCCGCCTCCTTTTAGGACTTGGATCTATTTATCCTCATACCTTGCTAGGGCCTTTTTGGATAGACTTCTCCATGATATTTTGGGGAGTTTTTGCTTTTCGTCGTGTGTCTCGATCCTTCATATTGATTTTTGATAAATGATTCTTCACATCACTTTGGATCTTTAGCAACAAAATGTAGCCCTCATGCATTGTTAGGGCCTTTTCGGACTCGTCAATCTTCGCATCCCACTTCAATAAGTTATGCCTTGGCTATGAACTCTAATTAATACCGAGCAACTTTTAAAAGATCTTGGGCTATAAGGTAAGTAACTTTTCAAATCGTACAACCTTACTTATTGCAGATAAATTTATTAACAAACGATGGGAGAATAGGCTTATAATCAACTCACATAAATTCATGAATACCAAACTTATAATTGACTCTATCATCTCTCGTTCTCCACAATTTAAAATCTCAAGGAATGAGACTCGTGGATGCTTAGCCAATTAAATCAAAGTTTTGGGTTTTCGAGTCATCTATAGGATCTTGCAAATTCTTAGACTTTTTCAAGTTTAGAATTCGCATTTTAATGTTCCCTTGATAAACGACTCTCTAGGATCAATTATAAGAACTTGCAAAAAGTTCTTGTTCTTAACCCGTGAGAGTTAAGACTTTCGCGTTTTAAAGCTCCCTATATAAAAGCCTAGCAAAATTTGACTTAAACACGTTAAGGATACTATCTAGAGGAAACTTAGATAAGTAAACTCGGGTTGAGTCAAAAGATTCACAACGTTGAAAATTAATACCACTTTATTAAAATTTATTCTACTAAAGAAAGAAAATAACTATACAAAGGTAACTACAACTAGGCCAAAATAGATCAAAAATTTTGAAAAATGTCGAAAAATTGATTTTCTGGTTAAAATGAGGACAAATACAAGGAAAAGGCCACTTAACTTCGATAGAAGTCCCCCTACACTTGATATAAACATTGTCCTCAATGTTTAAGCATGTGGGAGTAAACTCCCCTACACTTAGGACATTGTGCACGTTGTTTAAATCTTGCTAAGGAAAAGACAACTAAAGAGATTCCTATTTTAATATTGAGAAATATAAAATAGTGAATCAAAAAGAGTTTAGGATAGAACCGGGAAGACGGAATCACGGGTCGTCAAAAGTCATCAAGAATGGATCTTTGTAAGCTCGAATCCCTGCACATCATAAGAAAGAAAACAACAAACACATACTAGGGTCTTCCCCTACGCTTATTATAAAAACAAAGAAAAGGATAGATACTGCGGGTTGCCTCCCAAGAAGCGCTTGTTTTTGTTAACCGAGTCGTGAGCCTGACTCGACCTTGATTAGCATAGGAAGAAGCTTGAAACACATCCACTGGGATCAAAGACATGGTTTTCGTCCATCAAATAGCACAGGCTTAAGGCGAACAAGGCAAGCCAAAGAAGAGGAGGCAAGGTTCCCTTAAGCAGTTGTTGAGCATGGTGGAAGAAAGTATGGTTAAGTGCAAGCATGTTTCCATAAGTACCAAAGAGTTTTCCTTTTATTTCACCAGATGGATACTAAGATGGCTTGAGAAGTGCAATGCCGGGGTCGAACACCTTTTCCTTTAGGGGAAAATAACACTCAGGCTCAGCAGACCTTGAAGAAGATCTGATCATAAATCTCGCAATCTCATCCTCAGAAGGTGGATTTAGAGGTGTTAAGACATAAGTGCTGCGGATATCGGTGGCGGCCGGCTTTTTCTCCTTTGAAGCGGGTTTCTTCATATCCAAAGTAGGATAAAGACCATAATCATCAAAGTCTAAAGGAGGAACATCACTCTCATTTGGTAAGTAAGTGTTGAGAAAAGTAGCAAAGTCTTCCTCAAATGAGTAGTCATCCAAAGTAGGATCAAGTGTTGTAGGCGGAGGATCTTCATCATGAGAAGAATCACTCGAAAGAGTATCAGCCTCATCAAAATCATCATAAGTGGGCATGTTTGGATACTCAGAAGTAAAATCATCATAATCATCCCCATCGGAGCTAGAATCATCATCATAAGCATCATAGATCGGTGGAGAATAATATATGGGTGGAGGTTCCAAATTGGAGAGAGAATCATCCACATCATCTTGGAACAGTGGATTATCATAGCAAGAGTCGAATAGAGGATTGTTGTAGACGACAAAATCAGCAAGCACATTAATCATATTCGCCGATTCTCTTCCATAGGATTTGTTTGTGATCTTCCCCATTTCGAACACTTGTGCATCATTCCCGGCCCTTAAGATTAACTTACCTTCGGTAACATCGACAAGAGCTTTTCCAGTTCTCAAGAATGGACGACCAAGTATTAAAGGAATACGAGGGTCCATTTCATAATCTACAACAACAAAGTCGACCGGAAAAGTGAAGGTGCCAACTTTAATGAACACATCTTCGGCAATACCAACGGGGTAAGCGAGAGTGCGATTTGCAAGCTCAAGAGTCATCTTCATTGGTGTAAGATCGGGTAATGATAAATTTTTCCAAACACTTAAAGGCATAAAATTTATACTTGCCCCGAGATCGGCTAAGGCAGTAAATTCGTCGATTTGGTTAAAAGTACAAGGTAGCACAAAACGACCGGGATCTCCAAGTTTTTCCGAAAGTTCTTTAAGAAGGATTGCAGAGCAATTTTCATTCAAGCGAGTATTAACAAACTCGGCCATCTTCCCATTCTTATTAAGCAATTCCTTAAACATCTTGACAAATTGTGGCATTTGGGCAAGAGCTTCAACAAGGGTAAAGGTGACGGTCATGCCGGCAATCTTGTCCAAAAAGTTAGAGACTTGAACGTCATTCTTAGTCAAAATTCTAGCCTTGTCGAGTCGAGAAGGGTAAGGAATGTTGGGTTTATAGGTGGAAGGTGGGGTTGGTGAAGGGTTCTTGTTGGGTACTTCTTCATGACAAGGTGAAGACGGTAATGGTAAACTAATACTAGGTGTGGGAGTAGTAGGGATAAATGGTGGTGGAGGAGGTGTAGATGGTGTAACTGGGGGTGGGATAGATGGTCCTACTAAAGTTGCTCCACTACGGGTAGTAATAGCACTCACATTCGCTCTCAGGTTGGTGACGGTGTTTGAAGGTAGAGAGCCCGAAGTAGAGGGTTGAGTGGTTGGTAAGAAACTAGCCAGCATTTTCTTCAAATCATTCGTTTGATTGCTGAAGGAGGTTTGTATATCATTTCGAAGCTCGGATCTAATGTCATTCCCTTGCTTAGTGATATCCCCTTTCAAATTGATAATTTGGCTTTGTAGATTCTTGATTTGCTCTCCTTGGGTTCTCATTAAAGCTTCAACATCTTGATTAATAGGTGGGGTTTGTTGAGCGGGTGGGTGATAAGGATTAGAAGCTCGAGGTGGGATTTGGTTGCTCCTATTGTAATTGTTGTTGGGGTTGTGGTTTTGAGGAGAAAAACCGAGTGAAAGATAGTTGTTAGAACGGTAACTTAGCAAATTCCAATCACCTTGAGGTCGGGCGTGGTAATTATCCGATGAATAGTTACCATAAGCCGCATACACGTTTTCCAGATTGCCTTTAGTAGAAGGACAATCAGTGTATGAGTGAGGACCGCCGCATGTCTCACAAGAAACGGCTATCGCTTTAACTTGTTGTTGTTGGTTTGTAGCGATGAGCAAGATATTTTTGTTCATTTCGGCCATCATGCGGGTGAATTCGGTCATATCGGGGTTTGCTGAAGTAGAAGAAACATTGACTCTCGGGTTGTTCCTTGAAGAAGCGGAGGAATCCCAATTTTTGTGATGAGTAGTCATGTTCTCAATAAGCTCTCTACATTCCTCGGGTCTTCTTTTCATAAATGTGCCACCGGCGGCTGCATTAATCGTATCACGATCACGAAAAGTCAAACCGTTGTAGAAAGTATCAATTAAGGTAATAGGGAGCATGTTGTGGTTTGGACATCGATCGATCAAAACATTATATCTTTCCCAAACATCAAAGAGAGATTCATCGGGTTCTTGCATGAAACCGCTGATTTGATTTCGAAGGCTCGTGACCATGGATGGTGGAAAGTAGCGCGACAAAAATCGTTGAGTCATGTCGTCCCAAGTATGAATGGAATTCTTCGGGAGATGATCAAACCATTTTTTGGCGTGGTGGGATAAAGTATGTGGAAAGAGTTGAAGGCGAAGGACATCCATAGTAGCACCGGTCAACTTCATGCTTTGGGTGATGGTAATGAATTTGTCGAGGTGCTTGTTGGCATCATCATCCGGTATTCCGCGGAATGGATTAGTTTGAACTTGTTGGATCATGTGATGCTTCAACGAAAACTCCGGAGCCGTGATTTGCATCGGCGCAATCGTTCCTCCTCGTCCAAACATTGTGGGTTGACAAAGCTCCTCCACTATCCGAAGATCGGGCTGTGGAAGAACATTGTTGTTGTTATTGTTGAGGTGCGGTGGATTATTCTTGTTGTTCACACCTGCCATAGCTAAATCTTCACGAGTCTCGGGCTCTGGATAAGTTGAAGATCTAGTACGCATACACCTGCGAAAGCAAGAAAAAGATACCAAAGCAATAGACAATATATATACACTATAAAAATAAAAATAAAATATTTTTGGATTTTTGAAAATTTTTAATTTTTATAGATTTTAATAATTTTTGAGCAAGAAAATAACGCTCACGAATAAACAAATCCCAAAAAGCAACGCGTCTCTCACAAAAAACCATTAATCTTAACGAAAAGAGCCGGCAGCGGCGCCATTTGATACAAGATTTTTGCCCAGTATAAAAATTAAGTTCGTTTAAGTGGTCTCCTCGAATTGACTACTGGTTTAAGTGCGACTCAGTCGTCTTTTGGTGAGAACAAATAGATTGGTCGTTGTAGTGTAATTAAAATGCAAGGCTTAAAAGTAAATAACGGTTAATTAAAGATAAGACTAATTAAAACTTAAATGGTGCAATATTAAAACTTTAAAAGTAATTAATTAAATTAAAACTCGACAAAAAGTAAATGTAACAATAAAGCAATAATAAAATAGCACTAAAGTAAAATGGCGGGAAATGAAATAAATTTGAAATAAAATCCACTTGAAATAAAACAAACAAATCACAAGCCCTAATGCAATACGATCGCAACCAACGAAAGTGGTTGGATCGTACCCTGATCGTACTTCGTGATCGTAGTCAAGAAGGGAGGGATCAAGTGATTGCACTCAATCAAGCTTACGATCGTAGCACACGATCGCACTCAAGATCTAAGTATGGGGATCGCACTCAATGCGATGAAGATAGGAAGGATTGCAGTCAATGCGATTGAAACACCCGATCGCACCCAAAGCAGTCGCAGCTACGATCGCACTCTAGGTTCGCACCCACGATCGCAACAAGTGATCGTGGTGTGGATAAATGAGTGTGATCATAACAAGCGATCGTACTGAGGGATCTAAGCGATGGATCGTACCAGGGAAGAACAGAAAGATCACAATCTATGCGATCGAAGCCAAGGATCGTAACAAGGGAAAACCCTCCTAAGACCGTAATGAAACACAAAGAGCAAATGAGCAAAACTAAATAAGCACTTTAGCAATAATCAAATTCAAAAACTAAACCAAAAACAATAATAAGAAGAGTACAATAAGCACAACTTTAAAGACTTTTTCCAACCACGAAATAAGTAAACAAAATAAGCAAACTTTTAGAAAGATGAAACTTTTTAGAAAACTTAGAAAAACAAATAAGCTAAGTACAAAACAAGCCAATAATATTGTCAAACTTATAGCTTATCTCATACAAAAACTTAGATAAAAGTAAAAAGGTGAACTTTTTAATCAAATAAGCAAAGAGATTAAGCAATATCTTGCTTAATCTGAACCACAATCAAATCAAAGACAAGAAAAGTAGGATGAGAAAGATAAAGAAAAGCTTGATTAAAGGTAAATAAGGATTCAACAATAAAATTAACTTACTTGGAATTAAAAGGCTTGAAATTTAAGACATGAAATTAAAGAACAAGAAAGTAAATGACATGAAATTAAAGTTGTGCAAGTAAATAAAAATGGTGGAAAGACTAATTGTCACATTAGCTAACAAGTGTGAAATGAGGTGGAAGTGGACTATATATAGGGAGGAGGGAAGCATGTGTTGCTTCCTTCTTTCTTTCCGTCTTTCATTCCGTCTTCTCGTCTTCTTAATTCTTCGACTTTTTCGATGTTGTCTCGGGATTAATTAAACTTGTCTTGAAAATTCTTCATTAGTAAGACTTGAGTTCTTCGGCTTTATTAAACTTCCGTCTTTAGACTTTATTTTTCGATAAATCTTCAGAATTGGCCTTGGACTTCCGTTCTTTTTGCACTCTTGATCTCTTGACTTCGACTTTTGTCTTTTTCTTCGATAAAAGCCCGTGAAAGTCCGTGTTTTCTCCCCTTTTCACATATTCGTCCTAAATCACAACAAAAACACAAACCACGCATAATTTCGACATTTACGACATAAAATACACGTTTTGGTTTGGTTATTATTGTAGTTAAGTGGTAAAAGGATGGGTGCTTACACACCTATAAACTACAACTCTTTAAATAGAAAACGGGTCCGTGATTAAGGGGGAGCAAATATTAGATCTTCTTGGAATTAAAATTGGTCTTCAAAAAGGATTTTCAGAAAATATAAACCGTTTATCTTCATCATTAAATGCTCTGTGTGCCTTGTCTGATTTAGTAATTCAAGTATAGGTTATTTGAATTTTGGCATTAAGTGTTTGTGTTCGTGTTTGTGAGAGAGTTGGTATTTCGTTAAGTCTATTTGGTTAATCCTAATAACTTTAAAACAAATACTATTAACTAGGGGGACCATTTTTGCAAATGTTGCAAAATGGGGTTTCTATGTGTAAACTTGGCAAAAATTTGACCAAGTCAAAACACTACACCCCCCCCCCCCTTTCCCGTTCTTTCTTCACCATCGCAAAAACACACAAACACACGCTTAAACCGCCATTCTTGGACCTTGCCATAACCTTCGATTTTTGAGTTTTTGATTCCTTGCTATCTGTTCATCATCTAGGTATTGTTTCGTGCTTTAAATGTGATTTCATTTATTATCTTTATACTCACACAAACAAACCGAGATCAAAGATAATAAACAAATTAGGGTTTCTAAGTTTTTGCGATGAAAATGGAAATTAAGTTGTGGGATTTGTTTAGAATGACTAGATGCACAATGGTTTTGCCCAGAATTGTTGAAAACGTTGCCTAGCTCCTGGATTTGAGAAGTCAAAGTTTAGATCGGATCCCTGTCACGGATTCCGATGATCATTTTGATCCTTCATTGCGATGCCTGTCATTGCGATGAGTCATTCCGATGGCTCATTGCGATGGGATATTGTGATGGGTCATTCTGATAGCTCATTGCGATGGCTCATTGCGATGGGTCATTCAGATGACGCATTGCGATGGCATATTGCGATGATTCATTCTGATGCGTTATTGCGATGGCATTGTAATGATATTGCGATGGGGACATATTGCGATGGTTTCTCAAACATTCCGATGGAATCGTACTTATTGCGATGGAATTAGATATTGCGATAGAACATGATTACGATAGGATTGCGATGTTTATATCATTGTGATGGCTATGTTAGGATTCCGATGGTTTGATAGATTGCGATGGAATTGGGATCATTATTATTCCGATGACTTGTAATATTCCAATGCATTTAGGACTCTTAGTATTCTGATGCCTTGTAAGTTTACTATGGACTTTTAGAAGTATGCACATGCCTTAGACTATCTAATGAATTCGGCCTAGACTGCATTCCTACTTCTTTAGGCTTTAAGTAAATTAGGCCCACTAACACGAAACCAAGTTATATTGGAATTAATTAATTTTATCTCATAAGAATACTTGAAAGGTTTCTTATTACAGAAGTTCATCTTATTTATTAAGTGGACAATTATGTAAACAAAAGAGATACAAATTACTTATTCAATGTCTTGTGTTTTTTATCCAGGCCATGGAAGACAAAGTTTCATCGTTGTCTTGCCCTGTATTCAAGCCTACTGAAATTTGGGTTGAGGATAATCCTACAATTACTAATGTAGTGGTTGAAACTAAACCAAAGCCCACTGAAGTTGTGGTTGAAATTAAACCAAGACCTACTGAGGTGGTAGTAGAAATTAAACCTAGACCTACTGAGGTTCTGGTTATGACAACCAAGAAATCCAAATATTCCAAGAACTGATGCTAGTTCGTTATCTCTTTAGAATAAATTTTCTTTCGCATATCTGTTATGATTCTAAGTGTGATGTTGAATGTAAGGTCTTAGTCCATCTAAACTATGTCTGTACGTTGTTTCTCAATTATATGTGGTAATAATTGTTATGATTTATTCCCTATGCTTCAACTTGCCATAGACTTAAGATATATATATTTTATGTATATCATTTGTGCTTATGTCATCAAAGCAGGAAAATGTCAATCACAGAAGAACAACAACGACAGCGTGATCTTGAACTTGTTTCTCTCAGCGACAGGCTACCATATGCTGAGAAAAATTCTCGATTACAAGAGGATTTTGATCCATCTTTACCAGCTTTCAAAATCGCCACGGATATCCTAGACATCTCACCCATCAAAGATGCACTCAGATGTACCGCCTCTGTTCCCGAAGTCTACATGCACGAGTTCTGGAACACTGCATCTCTTTCTAAAAAGACTATCTCTTTCCAACTGAACATAACACCAAGGGTACTTAACTTAAGCATCTTTAGGCAACTGTTTAAACTTCCTAGGTTAGCACAAGGAGAACAATTTGTAGCCAACCCAAAGAACGATGAAGTATTTCGAGTCATTCGTGCTATTAATTATGAAGGTGAAATCCACAACCTATCCCAGTTCAACACATCACACATAGGGCAATCCTGGAAAGCACTTATCATCATCATTGTCAAATGTCTTACTGGAAAGACTAGGGGCTCAGACGCAATGAGACCACCTCAGGCTCACTTATTTTGGGGTCTGTACACTGCGTCTAAATTAGACTATGCACTTCTTCTCTGGCAAGAATTTTGTTATCAGTTTACTGGAACGAATAAGAAATCTGTGCATCTTCCATTCCCACGATTCACCAAGATCATTATCAACCACTTTATGAAGAATGACCCAACCATTGACACTCGCAGGAATTTCTTCTACCACACCAAAGATGATGACTATGTGATTCTACAAATGAATGCAGACACTAATTCTACAAAGTATGCATTACGTCCTGCCCTAGTACCTGACACAATGAAAAATGACGAAATCAAGGAAAGTGATAAATATCAAGAGATGCTTGATGATATTGACGCACAGTTTCGACGTGCAAATTCACTTCCCTCAGAGAAGCAAAAAGGTAAACGCAAGAAAAGAGTTTCAAAGCGCCAATCAACTGCTTCTTCTAAAGATAAATGCACAGGGAAAATGCAAATAGTTGATGAAGATGATGATGAAGATGTGATGATCAATACTGAGGAAGAACAGGAAGAAGTACCACTCAGAAGGCCTAAGAAAGCAAAAGCAGACTAAAGGTAAAGAAGCAAGTGTTGCTTCAGATGAACCTGCTCAACAAAACACTTTTGAAGCCAAACGACTGCGTATCGTTCTTCAACAAAGCATACAGGAAGATTTTGCAACTTCCACGGGATCAGGCTCAAGAATGTTTGAAGACTTAGAAGATTCTGGTGATCCTGATGCTGACATGGCATTTTATGAAGATCCTACCGATGAAGATGCTTATGAAGATGCTGATAACTTCCATTTTGAAAGTCGTGAGCAGAGTGAAGAGGGTGGTAGCAGTGCAAACACAGATACAAGTTTGATGTATCGAGACGCCAATACCACCACATCCTTACTAGAACCAACTCACACAGTGGTACACGATGATGCTCATGCAACTTTCATACTAGAAACGCAACTTCAAAGTAAGTCTACTTCCAACTCTGTCGATGTTATGAAATATCTTAATTTAGAAGGGGAGGGTGTCGAGGTTACAAATACTGACCCATCGACAAATGAAGACATGGTGGATGTTCCCATAACTACTGTTACATCAACCACCACTCCACCATTATCCACCCCGATCATCAGTGAAGTCATAACACCAGCTATCACACCATCACTTGTTGAACAACCAGTATCAACCACCATCTTAACCACTGAATCTACACCGTCATCAACAGCTGAACAACCTGTATCAACCACCGCCCCAATCACTGAATCTACACCATCCCATATCCTTGAACAACCTGTATCATCCACCACCACTTTAACAGACATGGTTTCACCTCCATCATTAGTACAACAAGTATCATCCACCTCCAATCCATTCCTCACAGTCAGTGATCCACTGATCCAGTCTCTTCAATCACAACTGGAGGCTCAAGCTAAACAAATAGCTTCATTGACTGAAAGATTCACCTCTCCTCTCAAGGAACCGCAACCTGATGAGCCCACACTAAAGAAAATATCCGACAGAGTGTCTAAACTTAAAGAACAACACAAATCATTTCTTGGAGAGAAGAAAACTCGTGACAAAGAGAATGCTGCTTTTCTTGGCTCAATTGATGAGAAGATGACCAAGATCATTCGACGAGAAGTCAAGTCATATGTTGATCAGCAGCTACCAACTTTTGTCGGTAATGGTTTATCTACACTTCAACTAATGACTTTGTTATAGACACGTCTGCTAAATATGGGGGCTCATAAATCAAAAAATAAACGAAAAGTTCTGCAATATCTCAACAAAGCAATTATTGACGATACAACAGCTGATACTACCGACTCTGAGTCTGACAATGAAGATGAACTAGAGGAGGAAGATAATGAGGGTAACGGTGAGGAGGATGATGGTGACAATGATCAAAATGAGGAAGAGGATAAGGAAGGAGATGAGGAGGAAGAAGAGGATGAGGAAGAAAATGATAAGGATGGAGATGAAGATGAGGACGAGGATACAGATGACGATGAGGATGACGATGATGATAATGACGACGGTAATGGAACCAACAAGGGTGATAAGAATGACGAAACGGGTACTAATGTTGAAGAGTCAAACAAGGATGAAGGTGATAAGGCAACCGAAAAAGGTATTGAGGAAGCTGCAGCAAGCATTGCTGAAACCGCTTAAAAGACAGTGGAGTCTACTGTACCATAAACTCAGCAGATTGACACAGGTGTATCTACTGCACCAGTTTTTACTACTGATTCTCACAATGAATCTGTAGAATATATGCAAGAAGAAGAACCAACAGGGTCAATGCTAGAAGAAGAACCTCGCAATGATATACCGGTGATGCAAGATCAACCTTCAACACCATCTAAAGATCAGCACAACATTGATATGGAAGTTGAAGATTTAAATGTGCCAGAACCAACGTTTGCTGAATCTCTTATCATCGATGACACGGTACAAGAGCAACTCTGGCTCACAAATGCAGCACCACAGCATCCTTTTGAAACTGCAACTGAAATGGAGCTGACTCAATTCCTGAACAATCCTATCGATTTCTCGGCCTTTCTAAGGTATTCTCATGGGAAACCAACAATGACTCCGGATCTGATCGAAAAGGCAGCCGCAAATGTAGACTTCTTTGATACTTTGAAGATCAGCCATAAAGAAGCAGAATATCACTTGAATGAGCTTACCAAGGCAATGAGAGCGACGACTACAGGAATTCAGACTTCTGTGTTACGACCTCTTACACCCATGGTCATTGCCGGTTCTGTAACGATCCCAATAGAGCACTTTGTTTCTCACGATCTTGAATACCTTGAAAATGGAGCAAAGAAATAGGCCACGTCACTCACTATGCTCAAGGATGTTAATTTGGAGAATGTTCCATGGATAGAGGATAAAGTACCTGATGCAATATGGAGAAAGAAACTGCTCAAGTTTTATGATACCTTTGCTTCACTTGGCATCTCTCATTGGACTGCAAAGAAAAGGTTAGATTACAATCATTTCCATCGTCCTAAGAGAGGTTCTTCTATTGCCTCAGCTCACAGAAGCAAAAGCATCCAAGGAGCAACCACTCAGACTGTCTTCGGTTATGATTACTTGAATGTAATCGTGTTCAAACGTACCGATGAGAAAGAATACCGAATTGACGAAAGTGATCTCCAGTACCTTCAACTTGAAGACATCGAAGATTTGTTGCTGTTATTGGCTCAGGAAAAAGTTGACCATCTACAACCTGAGATTGTCACTGCAATGAGCTCCAACTTTCGTCAATATGCAAGAAAAATCGTCATTCAAAACCGGGTGGAATATTTTCAACTTGGAGTGGAGAGCTATCAGAAGAAGCTAAATTTGGAACGTCCCCATACAACTCCACTCGGTAATTTCCATAAGAACAAGAAGTTTTACATGGGGACCACAACGCCGGAAGCAGGGATCTTTTATCCAAATGAGACTGGCGTCATGCAATATATGCGATTCTCCGAACTGCACAAATTCAGCGATGGAACGCTCAAGCATGTTCGAGATGATCTGACGGTTCTCAATGCCAACCTACCGCTTCCAGCAGTCAAGTACACCTGGACTACCCAGTGCAAAAAGGGAGCAACGTGCGCGATCAAGAAGATCGAGGAACTTCTAAGGAAGCGCCGGTTGCTACGAAGTGTGGAACGATTCGTCGGTGGATGACCATATGGAGCTCACCATAGGTTCACGGAACGAGCCATTTAATTATGGTTCGTCTTATAACAGGTCAACTCCATATGTATATATTTGTGAATATGTTAGTATAATCAGCTTTTGTGGCATGTTGTAGTGTAAAAGTATGATATTTTTCAAGAATTTCTCTCGAGATTCTAAATCTTTCAAACATATCATACTCAAGCACTACAACTAACCCTCATTAATTTGAGGGGGAGCATTAATATGTTCTTTGGCCAACATCTAATTTCATTTTATTACCCAAAGATCGGTTAATCCATTTAATATCCAAAATATTGATGGTTAACATTTTGGAAAGGGGAGAAAATGGGATTAAGGAGACTTAATGATTTTTTGGCTAATCAATGAAAAAGGCTTAAAAGATAAACCAACTTAATATGTGTAATGCACATGTTAAGGGGGAGCGTTTTTTATGATCAAAAACACTTAAGGCACAAAAACTTTGATTACAATATCACAAGTGCTTTAAGTGATTTTTCAAGGATTTTTCATGGTGACAATACTTACCCAAAACACACTTAATTCACGAAGGATGTGGTGAAAAAAGGGTGGTAGGTATAGGTATTAGTCCAATGATTCATCAGAATCGATGGAATCTTCCCAAGGACAATTCCCTAGATAGAATTAGAAGTCCTAGGAAAGATGGAGAATGATTGTGAACGTAGCTGAATGCCGACCAAGTACTTAAGCTAGCACTGGAACAATCACAACAAGGTGATAGTGATGACGTATTGGTAAGTATTGAAGGGGTTGAAGAATGAAAAAGAATTGTAAAGATAAAGGGTGTAAAGAAAGAAGCCCTCCTTACAACTTTAGGTAGAAACTGGGTCAATACATATGCTATTGAGATCATTTGTCAATGATTCTCGATATTGAAGAAAGACATCATGGACCCAGTGATGCAATGTACAACCCTCCCCAGCTAACTCAAATATCTCTCAAAAGGTATTTGTATTAATCATACGGAGATCAACACGTTATCTATTGGTTTATTCACTTCGAATAGACTGATATTGAATAGGTGGCACTCCTCTCCAGCCATCGCTCACTAAATCAAAACGCACTATCGAGTCTAGAGCTACGAGATCATCAAAAGTCTCATTAGGACAATTTCCATTTATTCATTGCTTCTTCACACACTGTGAAAAGTAAGAGATCTTTATGAGTCCTACGCAGTATTCTTGTAATATTGCCAGAACATCCGAGTGATACGCAAGTATTACAATGAAGATGGAAATCCTGCTTGAGCCAAAATCAAACAAGCTCATGGTAGGTGACACGTACGGTTCTTTAAGAACCAATCTTGTGAAAACTGGAAAGAAACAGTAGTTTAATTCTTAATTGAACTTAAACTCGTTCCAGGCCTCTACGCATTATCGTATGATCTTTCCAGAACACTCAGAGTGACACTCTTTAATGTTCACTGTGACGAGTGAAAATCCTTCTAGTGTTAACATCAAACAACACTTGGTAGGTGACAAGCAAGATTCTATTTGAATTAAGTATGTGACGACTGGAAAGCAACGATGGTGAATATCTTAATTGAAATTCACTTGTTCCAGGTTTCATGAATTGACGGCTTCACTCATAAGGATTTTTAATCCAAATGATTCACTCTTTATGTTCGCAGTTAGCTTTGGACGGTCGAATAAAGAGAACGGGTTTACCCGCGAAATCCTGTCAGGAGGTTACTTAACTGAAACTATCCGTCACGGGTACGATATCTAATATCGTCCAACGGTCTTCACCGACCGGAGGTAAAATGCTACCGAACTAGAATAAAATGTCAAAGCCATTTTATTCGTGTCTTGTTATGTTGTTGCATTCGAAGACGGTGGCGTTGCGGAGTACCTGTTGAAGACGTCCTCACATGCTTATTCCTTCTGCATCAAATACTTCTGTAAATTCAAGAAAGTTTGACCTAAAAGTCTTCCGCTGTATCGACTCTGAAACTTTCAAGAATTCAACAAAGGATAAGTGTGTGGGACATGAAGTCACGAAGAGGCAAACATCACAAGAAGATAAAGACTGCACGTGAAAGGCCAAAAGAACGTGTTCTAAGCAAAAGGCTGATATTATTCAACACATATTCACAAAAGGAAGAAAAAGAAAGAAAGAAAAGAGAAAGTGGTCTACGAGATCAAGAACAAGATCTAACATGCTAGATTAGGACTTTGTAAATTTAGAGTGACCTCCCTTTGGGGGAGATTGTTGGAAATACGTTTTACCTATATAGAAAGTATCGGTCACTCCAACAATATAGTTATAGGCTCGTAGTAGTGTTTAAGTTACTTTTATTAAATAGCCCGACCCGTGAGCATGTTCATGGGCCGGAGGCCCAAGTCCATTAAGGACTTGGGTATATAAGCCTCTTTTCACCATGGAAAGAGGTGTTGGTTGTTTCATTTCTCACATTCATAACAAATAGTTTCTTTCATTTCTCTCTCTAAGTTTCTCTCTCTAAAAAACATCAACCCTCTTGAATCATAGAGATTATCATTGTTCTACAGTCCCGATTTTCATACTCTGTATTATGATCCAAACGCCCACCAAACCTAACCCACATTGCTTGAAATGAAAACCCCACAAACATATATGTGTTAACTAAAATCTCAGTCCTTTCGCCAACATCAAAGCTAATTTTAAGTCCCCGATATACAACTTATACTTTCGCCTATCCAGATTTTACCGATTTTGAACATATGAAAAGTTTGTTATGATCAGACGGTCTTCCACTATCCCAAATGATTATCCCTATTTCAGATATCTTATATAACATTTGATGTTTGTTTGAAAGTCCAATTGTACTCCTAAGTACCCTAACCATTTTAAAACATTAAATTAAACCTGACTGATTTTAAAACTGTTTTGACCTCCGACTGTTGTAACCGGTTTTTGACCCACTTCCCGGCCTCCAATTCAATTCTAGTTTCTTGAACTTGAAAGCCAATTCAATTACCTTTTCAGGGACATAAGATTCGAAAATTATAAGTTTGTAGAATTCTAGATATGATCAAAACAATGGATCAAAATTTTTGTCCAGTTTTTAAAAACAAATTTAACACAACTAGTCTAATTAATTATCCACGTCATGTATAATTATTAACCCTAATTAATCTAAACATGTTTATATCATTAAAATCCAGAATTTATGTTTAACCTAACCCTATATCCATCATCTATTGATTAATTACGTGATTAGATTAATTAAAATCATACATTAAAGAAGAGTTTTGAAGATTTTACCTTAGAAATCAAAGGTAGAATATATTTTTGATGAAACCTAATTTCACCATTGATGGAATTCGACTAGGAGAGATCATGGTGAGTAAAAATCTGATGTTTTTTGTTATGGTATGGGTTTACTTTAATCCTAAAGGCCTCCTAACCCAATTACAAGTCCATTGGGCCTGTTTTTGGGCTTTTTGGTTATTTTCTTCCTTCCTTTTCTTTTGGCTGACCAAACCAAGCCCAAAGCACCTAAGGATCTGGTTTTTAACCTTATTTTATAATTTATATCATTCTTAAACTAAACCTCACATTCGGGTTACTTCTGGGCCAAAACCCTAAAGCCTTACGTTGATTTTTTCGACTTTCTACGCGATTTCCGAACTAACTGTCATTTCCAAAAGTTTCTAATTATGTAAAGTATCTCTAAAACTTATCCTAACCATATAATATGTACTTAATACATACATACAACATACGATACGTACACGAAACCTTGTAAAAACCATATCCAAACTTTCCCGCAGTTCATTTCTGAACTCATTTCATTTCATTTCATTTCATTTCCAACCCGTAACATGATTTACAAATCATGTACCTCATTTCGTCCATTCTCATCCCCAAAATTACACATATAAACAAATAAATCACATAAAAACATAGTCACACAAAATACCCCAATAATAAGACTAAGTAACGAACCTAAAAACGGGGGTAGTCACATCACTCCCTCCTAATAGAAATCTCGTCCCAAGATTTACTCCTTAGGATCATCGTTAGCAAATATCTAAGGATACTTGTTCCTCATAAATCCTTCCCGTTCCCACGTGAACTCTAGTCCACGTTCCAAATTCCATCTAACCATAACTACGGTATAGTACCTTTTTTCCAAAGTCTTAGCTTCACGACCTACAATCTTTACCGGTTCTTCGATGAAACGAAGACTCATATCCATACTAATATCATCTAACGGTACTTGCAAGTCGGTTCTTGCTAAGAATTTCCTCAAGCTTGATACACGAAATACATCATGCACACTACTCAATTCTCCCAGTAATTCCTCAACCTATAAGCCACTGGTCCAATCCTTTCAAGGATTTCGAACGGACCCATGATTCTAGGTGTTATCTTACCTTTCTTACCAAACCACATCACTCCTTTCCATGGTGAAACCCCTAGCATAACCTTACCTCCAATCTTAAATCCCAACGGCTTATGCCTCTCGTCTGCACAGCTCTCTTGTCGGTTCTTTGCCATTTTCAACCTCTACTTAAGCACTGCCACCACCTCCATAGTTTTCTAATCCACCTCTGGTCCAATACGTTGGTCGCTTCTAACTTCATCCCACTATAACGGTGATCCACCTCATCTCCTATGAATTAACTCCAGCAATTTCTACTACAATTCCTATCACCAGACCTAACGGCTTCTATCCTCTATGGATTTTCCATCTTTCGGAAGTTCTCCCAACCTTAATCACATCTAATGGTATATGGCTATATGCAGGATTGCATAACCAAAAGCTTCCCATAACATTCACATGAAACATGTCATAACCACCACCTCATCCTTGCTTTCCCATGCTCGGCACCAAGTAACTAACCATACTTCATACTAACAGGTGCTACACATTTTCTCTAGGTGGACGTTCCATTGTTCATGACTACCAACCTCTTGCTCTAACGGTTTTCCCTTCAATATCACCCCCACTATCTTGACAACCTCTTCCTCCCTCAAGCCATTCTTCCTCCATACTACTTCTCGCTTGTCTCTCCATAACCTTAATTTCCATACCATCTTCTATCTCATCTTCAGCCAATAATTTAGGAGATCTTCTTTTATTCCCTACATTCTCATCAGTGAGGAATACGCCCCTCTCACTAGTGACTCTCTTTGTAGAAGAATTCTTCCTAAATAAAATGCGTTACCCAACAATTTCCAAACCACACGCCAATGCTCTAGGTGTCTTCATCCGTTATCCTTATGGTATGCTCATACCAACCATTAGTATATCAACGGTATACTATGCTTACATCCCATCATTTATTCCCTTGCCATAATCCTTCATAAAGCATTCCATACTTCTTAGGCTAATTTTTATGCAGAAACTCCTATTCCATCACATCCGTATGCAATCCTTCCAACTTCTCAACTACTTGACTTCTCATTCCTCTTAGAATATGGGATGAACTATTCAGTCTATCGACTATCACCCAACTCTCATCGTACTTATTCCTCTACCCCATTATGTATCCCCTCTACCATCTCCGTCCTTACACCGCCCTTTCTATGCTACTCTTATCTATGTAGGAAGTATAGCCTATGTTCATTTTCTCCATATGATTGTCCAAGCCACGTAACATAAATGTTGACGCGTTCTTTGCTTTAGACAACTACTCGTATAGCTTACATCCTTCATCCACACCCTCCTAACACGTTATCCATATAGCTAAATTTTGTCTCAGCATCACTTCCTCCCTCTTATTCCATGTCTCATTAACTATGCTTGCCTTTCCCAGATGGTACATGACCTTTAAATTTTCATTCGTCACTTAACTCCACCCATCACCTTTGCAAATGCTCAATCAAGAGGACTGAATATGTGTTGGAGACGTTCATGATCCGTATAAATCATTCTCGGCATCTCGTATACCAAATGCCTCTAGCATTCTAGGCACATCTAACAATCCAGCTCTACTAACTAAGTCTTATCTAGTTCTTATAAATCTCCAGTTCCTGCAACGTATAAGCAATCGCCTTTCTTTGTCGTCCTCGTACGCATCCAAATCCTTGCTCCACGTATCGTCATGCTTCGCGAATTCATCCAGTCCTTCCAATAATGCCACGATCTACTCATTATCCAATCCACCTCTTCAGCCTCCAAAATGCTTCCTCATCCTTCTTCACTTCGCCCCTTGCTGGTTCCATGACATGCCATCATCTCTAACCACTCATCATGGTAAACTTAATACTAAAACTCACACTTGAATATCTCACGTATAATTCCTTTTTCTATACCACTTCAAAACCAACACATAATTCGCCTCACTCTCCTTCTTAGACTTTGAGTAAATCAAGATGTCGTCGATACTCCTGATGACAACTTGTTTATATACGGTCATGCACACTCGGTTCATTGACTCCATGAAAACTGCTAGTGCTTTGGTGAAGCCATATGCATAACCGTAAACCCAAGGCGTCCATTCAACATTCTTAACATCATACCTGCATCCTCTCTTGGCAGCAACACAAACAAATTTCTACCTCTTTATACTCGCGAAATTCTACACACATTCTAAATGATCGATACTACTTCTTATCAACCCATCCAACCACTTTCACATCACATTTACTACCAGGCAACTCAACCTTTATCTTGCATTCCTTGTATGTAGGATTGTAAATCTTGCTTATGTTTTAGAGAGAGAAAGAGATAGAAAGATGGTGGATTACACACAATTCTAGAGAGAGAAACTTAAGAGAACTATGTGAAAAATGATTAACCACACACCCTCTCCATCAAAGGAGAGGGTTTATATACCCAAGCCCTTGTCATGGGCTTGGGCTTACATTTTGGGCCGGCCTACACAAGTTGTAGGCTTGGCTTGTTCTTGTTTGATAAATAAAGAAAGTTAACTAAACTACGAGCTATTACATGGACTATCGTTGGAGTGACCGATCCTTCTTAATACGTAAAACGTATTTCCAACAATCTCCCCCTAAGGGAGGTCACTCCAAACAAGGGCGTTACCCAAGTTACAATAATGAAATAAACCTAGCATACTATGCTTGTCTTGAGCTCGTAGTCTTCGTCTTTCTTTTCTTTTTCTTTTTAGGTGAACATGCTGATGTGATCTTTGATATCAGTCTTGAGCATTAATCTCTTGCCTTGATCTCGTGCATCCATCACGTGTGATCTTTGCCTCTTCGTGACCTCACGTCCCACATACTTATACCTTAGTAATTCTTGAAAGCTTCAGAGTTCGATACAGCGGAAGACTTAACTTTTAGGCTTTCTTGAATTCGATGAGTTATTAAGTGCATAAAGTATAAGCATGCGGGGACGACTTCTTCTTGGATCCCGCAACGCCACCGTCTTCAAATGCCGCAACATAAGTAGACACGAACGAAATGGCTTTGAACATTTCATTCTAAATCGGTAGCATTTTACCTCCGGTCGGTGAAGACCGTTGGACGATATTAGATATCGTACCCGTGACGGATAGTTTCAATTAAGTAACTTCCTGACAGGATTTCGCGGGTAAACCCGTTCTCTTTACTCGATCGTCCAAAGCTGACTGCGAACATAAAGAGTGAATCATTTGGATAATAATATCCGCATGATTTGAAGCCGTCAATTCATGTTCCTGGAACAAGTGAAATTCAATTAAGAGCCGCACCATCGTTGCTTTCCAGTTGTCACGAGCTTGATTCGTATAGAATCTTGCAAGTTACCTACCAAGTGCTGTTTGAGGTTAACACTAGAAGGATTTCCACTCATCACTGTGAACACTAAGGTATCACTCTGAGTGTTCTGGCAAGATCACTAAGGTATTGCGTAGAGGCCTGGAACGTGTTTAAATTCAGTTAAGAATTAAACAGCTGTTACTTTCCAGTTATCACAAGTTTGATTCATAAAGAATCGCACAAGTCACCTACCATGAGCTTTTTGATATTCGCTCAAGAAGGATTTCCATATTCATTGTAAATACTTTCGTATTACTCGGATGTTCAGGCAAGATCATGAAGATTTTGCGTAGGACTCTTAAAATCTTTCTTACTTTTCACAGTGTGTGAAGAAGCAAGGGAATATGAAAGTGTGTCCTAATGAGATATTTGATGATCTCAAATGGCTCTAGACTCGATCGTGCATTTTGGATTTTAGTGATCGGAGGCTAGAGAGGAGTGCCACCATTTCAATACCAATTTATTCGGAGTGAATAAATCAATAGATAACGTGTTGTCTCCGTGTGATTAAAACAAATACCTTTTGAGAGATATCTGAGTTAGCTGGGATGGGTTGTGCATTGCATCACTGGGTCCATGATGTCTTATCTTCAATATCAAGCATCATTAAAAATGATCTCAATAGCATATGTGTTGACCCGGTTTCTGCCTAAGGTTGTAAGGAGGGCTTCTTTCTTTACACCCTTTATCTTTACAATTCTTTTTCATTCTTCAACCCCTTTAATGCTTACCAATACGTCATAACTAGCACCTTGTTGTGATTTTTCCAGTGCTAACTTAAGTACTTGGTCGGCATTCAGCTATGTTCACAATCTTTCTCCAACTTTCCTAAGGACTACTATTTCTAGCTATGGAATGTCCTCGGGAAGATTCCTCCGGTTCTGGAAGAATCATAGGACTTGACCTATCCTACCATCCTTATGTCACCACAATCTTCATCGTCATGAAATAAATGGGTTTTGGGTAAGTATATGTCACCATGAAAATCCATTTTGATATGCAAATCCGTTTTGCTCCCCCTTAACATATGCCACGATATTCGAAAACATTTCGCACATGTCGGGATGAGCTAGCACATTAAGTCAAACCATTTGTGATAATATCCCATATTAAATCACATTTTCTCCCCCATATTAAAAATATTAACCCAATCGATGTTTTTAATATCAATTGATTTAATGAAGTTTTAACAAAGTTTTTGGGAAGAAAAATGCAAGTCCGTTTTATCTTCATGATACCAAATGTATGAGATATGGTATCGAATTGTAGCATGATCACATATTCACCATATTAAAAAGAATTGACAAGTTTGGACCTGATAGATGAGAACATCATATGATAAGATCAAATGGTTCTTGTCAGCATATGTTGGTCGCCTCGTCACGTCTGAAGTCATCTCTTGACACCACATGTACGATTGGTATTGTTGTCTTGACACCAACTTGTGAACTTGGCACTTTCGGCATCGAAGATTCTGAATGCTTGACAATTGCTCCCCCTCAATTGTTGACCCGTGTTCTATTGAAAGAGTTGTAGTCGTCGGTTGAGTAGTCGCATCGTCGAGTATGTAGATACCAATTGTAGATTGCTATGGTTGTAGAGATGATAGCTTCATAAAAACAAGACTTCTCTTGTTTTAAACAAATAAATGCACTGAGGCGTACATATATTTGTGTTAGACCAAGTTATAAAGTAAACTTGATCCCTTACAAGGTTTTAAAGTAAACCTTGCCCGAGAAAATTAATTCCCGTTATGAGCCAAAGCTTTCATAAGAAATACTTGACTTTAATATGAAAAACGGGTTGCAGTCAGAAATAATTACAAGCCATCTAGGCATGTTTTATGAAATAAATACAACTTTTGTACGAACTCTATTTATGGCATCGTGTCAATATTAATCGACATTTCTAAGGCCGTAAATATTATCGTACCAAAAGACATGCCTTTGAAAAATAAAGTAAAAATATTTTTGGATTTTTCTAGATTTTTCAATTTTTATGGTTTTTATATGGTTTTATATTTTTGTATTTTGCTTTTGTGGATAAAAATATAAACAATATATACAAATGATCACCAAGGATACGGAGAATAGTTTTACCAAGACTATTCTTTCGCTTCATCTGCTAGTTCCTTTAGAGTCTCAGGCGAGAAAGTTCTCATTCCTAGCTTGTCGGCCAAAAATTCAATTCTAGCTCGATCTAAAGCCTTCGTGAAAATATCCGCCAATTGATACTCAGATCGGACAAAGTAAAGCTCGATTACTCCATTTTCCACTTGCTCATTGATGAAATGGTAGCGAATGTCAATATGCTTCGACCGGGAGAATTGAACGTTGTTGCAGCATAAGGCAATTGCACTCTTGTTGTCACAGTACATCGGAATTTTGTTGAAACCTAGACCATAGTCGGTTAATTGCGATCTCATCCAAAGAATTTGAGCACAGCAACCGGACATAGCTATGTATTCTGCTTCCGTACTTGAAATTGCAGCGCTTTTCTGCCTTTTCGATGCCCAACTGATTAATCGATCTCCTAGTAGTTGCAAAGTTCCACTCGTGCTACGCCTTGTATCTTGACAACCCGTGTGATCCGCATCTGCATATGCCATTAGTGCAATAGAAGAGTCCTTCGAATACCAAAGTCCCCGATTAATGGTTCCTTTAAGATATCAAAAGATCCTTTTAACAGTAGCTAAGTGTAACTCAGTAGGCCTAGTTTGATACCTGGCACACATACATATAGCAAACTGAAGATCAGGTCGACTGGCTGTGATATACAGAAGAGTATCGATCATTCCACGATAAAGTGTCGGATCAACGGCAACTCCATGTGGATCTGCATCAAGCTTAGTTCGTTCCACCATTGGAGTATCCATGGGGTCGCAAGATTCCATCTTATACTTCTTAAGCGATTCAAGGGCATACTTGGATTGATTGATAAAGATGCCTCTAGGACTCTGAGATATCTGAAGACCTAAGAAGAATGATACCTTGCCCATCATTGACATCTTAAACTTGGAAGACATGAGTGTCCCAAACTCATCCGATAAGGTTTGGGTCGAGGCTGCAAATATAATATCATCAACATATATTTGTACCATAATCATATCTTTACCTCGTTTCTGAATGAACAGCGTAGGATCCACCTTGCCTTTTGCGAAGCCTTGTGTAATGAGGAATTGTGACAATAGATCGTACCATGCGCGAGGAGCTTGCTTCAACCCATAGAGAGCCTTCTTAAGCTTGTACACATGATTAGGATAATTAGGATTCACAAAACCATCCGGCTGTTGAACATAGACCTCTTCCTTGAGTTCACCATTAAGAAATGTCGTCTTCACATCCATCTGATAGACAATCATATTCATATGGGCTGCATAAGCGAGGAATAGTCTAATAGCTTCCAAACGGGCAACAGGTGCAAAGGATTCCATAAAGTCGATGCCCAATAATTGCTTGTATCCACGCGCTACTAGTCGAGCTTTGTTCTTCAATATTCCGCCTAACTCATCGAGTTTCACCTTGTAAACCCATTTCAAAGTGAGTAATTGCACTTGATCCGGGCATGGGACAAGTTCCCAAACATCAAGACGTATGAATTCGTTAAGTTCTTCTTGCATAGCTTCTATCCAACAGGATTGAGTAAAAGCTTGTTGCCATGTCTTAGGTTCAACTTCAGTGAGAAAAGCATCAAAGTGACAAAACAATGCACTTTCTTGTAACTGACTTCGTGTGGATACCGGACGATTAGGGTCACCAATAATAGAATCTATAGGATGATCCTTTGTCCACTTGCTGTCATGTTCACGAATCCGTAGATTGGAGTAAACTGTAGAAGGAGCTTCCTCTGAGGTGGACGACCCGGCTTGATTAGGGTCGGGAATTGGTACACCAAAGAATGGAAGTTCACGCATTTGAGCGAATTCCAAATCGTGATCATCATCATCCTCTTCATCGTCAATAGGCATGATATGGGAATAATTTTGTTATCGGAATGTTAATCGGAATAGTGATCGGAATATCAGTTGGAATAGTGATCGGAATATCAGTCGGAATCTCCCAAATCGGAATACCTAATCTGAATACCAAATCTGAATACCAATCTGAATACCAATCGGAATGCCGTGATCGAAATACCAAATCTGAATACCAATCTTAATGCCAATCGGAATGCCGTGATCGGAATACCAAATCTGAATACCAATCGGAATACCTAAACCCTATTCCGATTACACTGATCGGAATGTACTATAAACCCTTTTCCGATGACCAGATCGGAATAATGCCCACTTTTCTCGGACAAAACTCAACCAATTCGTGATTTTAAGCCAAAAAATGATCAAAACACCCAAAAATTTTGTGTTTTTAGCCAAAGTAACTATACCAAATCCCTACCACAACTATGTAGAAGATTTGTATCAAGAAAAAACCATCAAAAACACAAAAAAAAAAATTGGACGTGTGAAAATGGATCAAAAATGGCGTATGAATCAAGAACACAAACACATGAACAATACAATCATCCCATGGCTCTTGATACCATTTGTAGGATTGTAAATCTTGCTTATGTTTTAGAGAGATAAAGAGATAGAAAGATGGTGGATTACACACAATTCTAGAGAGAGAAACTTAAGAGAACTATGTGAAAAATGATTAACCACACACCCTCTCCATCAAAGGAGAGGGTTTATATACCCAAGCCCTTGTCATGGGCTTGGGCTTACATTTTGGGCCGGCCTACACAAGTTGTAGGGTTGGCTTGTTCTTGTTTGATAAATAAAGAAAGTTAACTAAACTACGAGCTATTACATGGACTATCGTTGGAGTGACCGATCCTTCTTAATACGTAAAACGTATTTCCAACATTGTAATATCAAACAACTCATGTCTTTAAAATCATTCCATCAACAATTTCCTTGGAAAGGCACTAACTACAACTCATCTTGCTCCTTCTACTGGCTCTGTTCATGGTTCTACTTCAAGATAATAGGTAAACCTACTAAATCTTATGAAGTTTTCGGAGAACTTTACATACCTAACGAATAGCACAAGTACCTTTGAAATATCACATCCCCTTCCAACATTCTCTATGATGCGTTACTTGTGCCAATATCCATACTTTATACAAATCTCTATTCATCTCCCTTGGCACTCCTAAGAGTCCTCATGACCACATTAGTTCGTCTACGAACTTCTAACTCCTTCCTCCCCGCTAAGGGCATTCCAACCATTCTCTTATTGCCACCTACTTAATCGTGTAGGCGCGAACAAGTCTTCCATATGACTACCTCAACGCTCCCAAACAATATGAAACCAAAACTACATCCTAAATCCACCAGATACTATCAACAAATCAAACCCACGGATAACTAATGACATTTCACGTGCACGAGTTAAAACAGACCAAAATCACGAAAACTCAAAAGGAAAAACTCAACCCGAAACATGTACCAATTCAAATGACTCATGACAAGGAAAAATGATCCAAGGAACACTTAATGGCAACCAAAACATCTTACGCCCCGCGACATATAATTTAAATAGTGCGTAAAATCGAATTTTCCCAAAAGAATATTTTTATTTACCTCCCCACGACTATGTGACTTAAACAATCTACAAACAACCCTCTAGATGATCTCAAGACTCAACTCAAAGACTAGGTACCCTGAACATCCCAAATCATAAGTTTAAAACTACTATTCAAAACTCAACCTTGAACCCGACACTTGTACAAAAATTTCGACCAAGCTACTGACCTCCCATGACTATACATCCCTCATATTTGAAAAGTACGTTCCGAGTACATAATTTTAGGCTTTTGAATCACCCAAAAAAACTTTAATAAAAATAAGTTACGACCAAAACAATGTTATACTAGTTGTTTTAAAAACTAAAGAATAATCTTAGTGATTAATGTAATCCTTTTAAATAAATAAAAAAATAATTGTATGTGAAATTTTCATGAACTCAATATAACCTTGTATAAATAATTATAAATGACGTAAATCAGTTAAACCCAATTATATAAACTATTTAAGTATAAAGAAATTTTATTTCGCTTTATTTTATAGAGTCTTTTAGAATTTTGAAATAAATAACTGTTGATTTATATTCTTATGTTACATCTTGTTTCAAACACGACTCCAACACCTTACCCTTATTTTACCAAATACAACCAACTATCCAACTCCATAGTAGATTTCCATGTCTTTTTAATATATACCGACCAAAAGGAATGTAAGACTCAAAACAAAAGATTTCATTATCCCAAAAGAAATCCCAAGTTATTTTAATAGACTTAAAACCAAAAACACTATTTTAAAACGGGCATGTGAAATAGGAAACTCGAAGAATATGCTACAACGGAGGTTGAATATCGAAAAAGAAGCGAGCTAGCCACCCTCCAAGAATAAATATACTCAAATTCGTCCAACATCTAGTCTACAAGCATGTATTAATCCTCTTTCATGCAATCATACTTAGCAATCCATTAAAGTTGTGGTACTTGTATAACTATGTTGGCCACCATACTTATACAATTACCCTTTCCGCAATGCACTCCCTCCTATGATGACACTTATAAGAATCAATACAACACATAACACATACATCTATCAACTCACCTAAGCACATAACCACATAAACAATAAGGTCAAAAACTCTAACTATTAAAATAACATAGTCAAACTCCTGGAATACAGAAATCCATAGTCTAGCTAAAACAGCAATGACAAAATCCAAAACGAAAACATAATCAATTATAAGTCATGCCGCCCATCTGAATGGAAACAGCTTAAAATCCTTCCTATCCACGTACTCCTAGTAACTCGAACCACCACATGATTCTTAGGGAACATGACTTAAACATAAAAAGAAAAATATTATACCCCAGGTACATAAAATAACTCAACAAAAGGCAGAAATTACCCTGTACCAAATTATGTACTATAATGTATAATTTAAGCAAAATACAACAATTACTAGCGTGGACGATTATGGTTCAACCCGCACTAGTCACAACCCGAAAAGAAAATAACACGTGGCTAAGTATGAACTACTATGGTTCAACCCATACTAGTCAAAACTTAAGACACGTCGCAAGTAAACACCAATAACATCAAGTAAAACTTCAATTAATATCAAATGCACACATACTCCTACGACGCCTATATGCGAGGAGCCTTAAGCTATAGACTAGGCTACGAGACTAGGCAATCTAATTCTCTATAACCATTGCCTCTGATACCATTCTGTCACACCCCACCATGGCGGAATATGGGGCGCGACGTATGGATATCATCACAACATGGCGTGTTTATAGAGATAACTAAATGAAATAAGAAATGTCATAAATGGTGACACAAACTTCATGACAATATCTCAACAATGCAGGAGTCTAGGTAAGTAGGTAACAGTCCTACCGCTTACCCGAGACAAACAATTAACATAAACAAAGCAAACATATAGGTGTCAACAAAGTATCACTTATTCAAATATCAAATAAAGACTAAGAGGAAAGGGGATTCCTCCAAATGCAATACTAAGCCTCCAAAGCTAGCCACTCCTATTCTCATGCTTAACCACATTCTCACCTAAAAGAGACACTAAAACACGTTAACATAATGTTGGTGAGAGTCATAGGTTTAGACTCCAACCTCAAATCAGTTATAATATGAGCTGTGAATAACCACCAACAATAAAAATATATGGACAATGTGTTACAAATATGCATTAACAACTAACAATTCAAGATTAATCGTACCAAACCAATTCCAAGGATCCAAGCCTTTCCAAACACCATGGTCCTATAGGCGCCCATACACCTATGAACCAATCCCAAGGCCCCGGCTTGTCAACATCCCCTTGGTACCAAGTCAAATAACAAAATAATCATGAATCAATTAGAAGTTAATCACATAAGTACACACAAGTCCATCACCAGTCATAAAACATTCACAGCAACAATTTATAAAACAATAACAAGTGTCTCTTCCATCCCATCTGGAAGTCAAAATCATTAAAAGATATGGGACTATGAAACTCACCTGATTCAAGCTTCTCCAAATATTTGCGCTCTAGCGAAAATCTAAACACGCAAACATATACAATCAAGAGATGAACCACATACAAAAATGGCTCATCAATCTATGATGGATATCTAACATTCTTCTAAAACTTAACCTCATTTATGTTCTATAAGCATCCCATTACACCCCTCTATAAGCCATTAACTTAGTTAAGTTCATAACCCGTCCCGTTAACATTCTACCCAAAACAGTCCCGATTTTCATACTCCGTATTATGAGCCAAACGCCCACCAAACCTAACCCACTTTGCTTGAAATCAAAACCCCACAAACTTATATGTTTTAAATAAAATCTCAGCCCTTTCCCCAACATCAAATCTAATTTTAAGTCCCCGATATACAACTTATACTTTCGCCTATCCAATTTTACCGATTTTGAACATATGAAAAGTTTGTTATGATCAAAGGGTCTTCCACTATCCCAATTGATTATCCCTATTTTAGATATCTTATATAACGTATAAAATAACTCTCATGTTCGTTTGAAAGTCCAATTGTACTCCTAAGTACCCTAACCACCTTAAAACATTAAATTAAACCTGACTGATTTCAAAACTGTTTTGACCTCCGACTGTTGTAACCTGTTTTTGACCCACTTCCCGACCTTCAATTCAATTCTAGTTTCTTGAATTTGAAAGCCAATTAAATTACTTTTTCAGGGACATAAGATTCGAAAATTAAAAGTTTGTAGAACTCTAGACATGATCAAAACAATGGATCAAAATTTATGCCCAGTTTTTAAAAACGAATTTAACACAACTAGTCTAATTAATTAGCCACATCATGTATAATTATTAACCCTAATTAATCTAAAAATGTTTATATCATTAAAATACAGAATTTATGTTTAACCTAACCCTAGATCCATCATCTGTTGATTAATTACATGATTAGATTAATTAAAATCATACATTAAAGAAGGACTTTGAAGATTTTACCTTAGAAATCAAAGGAAGAAATTATTTTTAATGAAACCTAATTTCACCATTGATGGAATTTGATTAGAAGAGATCATGGTGAGTAAAAGTCTGATGTTTTTGGTTATGGTATGGGTTTAATGTAACCCTAAAGGCCTCCTAACCCAATTACAAGTCCAATGGGCCTGTTTTTGGGCTTTTTGGTTATTTTCTTCCTTCCTTTTCTTTTGGCTGACCAAACCAAGCCCAAAGCACCTAGGTATCTGGTTTTTAACCTTATTTTATAACTTATATCATTCTTAAACTAAACCTCACATTCGGGTTACTTCCAGGCCAAAACCCTAGAGCCTTACGTTGATTTTTTCGACTTTCTACGCGATTTCCGAACTAACCGTCATTTCCAAAAGTTTATAATTATGGAAAGTATCTCTAAAACTTATCCTAACCATATAATATGTACTTAATACATACATAAAACATACGATACGTACACGAAACCTTGTAAAAACGATATCCAAACTTTCCTGCAGTTCATTTCTGAACTCATTTCATTTCATTTCCAACCCTTACCATGATTTACAAATTATGTGTAACACCCCCACAATTGCTATGCGCAGCGGAACTACAACAATGGGTGCTACACAGTATTCATTGCACACAAGATATATCAAACGACGCTAAAAAGACGTCAATTTAAAACTTGAAATTAAAATTGTTAGATGATGCATGTCCACTGTTTTTCCAACCCCAAATGGTACACAGAGTTTAGCGTTTCCGGTCCCCATGAATCTTAACCCAAGAATTTCAGTTTACAACCACATGACATTAAACTTAAAAATTGTTTAAGTAGAAAAAGGAGGGAAAAACAAGCGGACTCCAAGCCGTACACATAACATCCATCCCATGCATGCTCCATCCTACACCTCAGCGGTTACCTGAAACACATGCCAAAAATTTGGTCAACGAAAACGTTGAGTGGAATTCATAGGTTTTACAAATCCATTTGAACGTATATATAATAAAACCATTCGTGATCATTTATAGTCTTGTCGATCAAACAAACTATAATCAGGATACTGACAATTGTGTTTAAGCTCATGACACTAATCCGTTAACTCCATCACCCGCGTAAATAATACCGGCGTGATTCAGATGAAACCAGTGCCCCTTCTAAAGGCATCAGTTGCAATTATACCTTATTTCTCATACAAAATAATCTACCGCAGAACTTACTAAAAGTACAGCTTCTCGGCTAGCATTGGGTCGTTAACCCCGTAGTACTACAAATTGCATAAGCGGCTATTTCCCCCTACTCGAGGGCAGGACAATAGTTAATAGTTCATGATTTTAGGGACTTTTGCAACTTTGGTACTCAACACAATTCTAAGGCAACTTTCGGGTCTAACAATCATTCATGATATACGTTCCTTTTAAAAACTAGCATGCATTTCCCTCGCGGGTAAAACAATTTGAAATAAGTATAAGCGAGGCTATAAATTCACACCTTATATCTTAAGTAGTCGGTAGTTCGAGGGATGATCACTGACGACGAAACGGATGCCCGGTTAAATCAACACCTATCACAAATAACGCGTAATGAGTAATCTCATTTAAATACTTACGGTACTGTATAAAATACATATATACTAGTCACTTAGGACAAGTATAACTCACGCCAAAAACAAAAACAACAAGTATCACTCATTCTATACCATTCGTTCTCATTACTTACGTTGTCCATTTTTACCCATTCACACCGGTACTTGACTAAAGTACGGGCTGTTTTACCTTATTTAACCACACTTATAAAATTTGACAAAATTTCCAAAAATCCTATAAGACCTGTAGATAACATGTTTTTAAGCCCAATAAGAGTTTTTACTTTTACGACCCGTTACGCAACTCTTTTCCACGACTACATTTTACGGGCTGAAATTGCGCTTCGACCAATTTTGACCTCTTTGACCTATATGAAAAATACCTTTGACTTCCTTGACACCTAAGTCAACATATAGACCCATTTACACAGGTTAGGGACCAAATTTTGACCCTTGACCATTTACCAATTTATACTTGTGACCCTCGGGATTTGACTAAAACTTTGCACAAATTCGGATTATGCAAGTCCTCGTCTCCCGGTACCCGATCTTTAAAATGTCATAACTTTTAGCTCGTTTTGAGTCACGGGCTCTACCTTATACCAAATTAAAGCTAGAAAGACCCTCTATCACTACATTTAGTTTTCAAGTCCTGGAAAAAAAATAATTTTTATGAAATGGACCAAATGTTTCTGCCTAAAAATGACCATACCAAAAACGCACTTAGACTCGATTCCAAGCCTTCTAACCACCACTAAACATCATCCTAAGCCTTCCCAAACATATCCTAACATCAAATTTCAGTCCTACCCCTATTGATCAACCAATCTCAAAATCAAAACTTCAAAGAAATGAACATGCAACTAATAAAACCTATGTAAAACATCCTAAAACAATGAACCAAACATAAGAACAACATTCAAAATCAACAACCACCATGGCTCCCCAAACACCCCCATTGCCGTGGGGTTTGGGTGACCCAATCACCACAACCAAATTGATTTTGGTGGGTTTTCTTGGTGTTCTTGCATCCATAACACTTAAAATCAACATGCATTAGCTCATTTAGCCACAAAAACGAATTTGGATAATCTTGAAAAATCTTGGAAAATTTTTGTTAATGCATGTGGGATTTGAGCACATGAACATGTGGGGAATGACCAAACTAGATGTGGTCTAACCTTAGATTTTAGGAAAATCAAGTGGAAAAAGATTTTTGGTGAATTTTTCTTGGTGTTGGGGGTGTCCGTCGGCTTTAGAGAGAAAGGAGGGAGAGAGTGTTTGATTTTTGGTGAATATTTTGTATGTGTTTGTGTGTTTGTCACTTTTGGCCTTTTTGGTGGGTTGGGAGGGACCAAATGGCAATTTTTAGCTTCTTTTGGCCTCAAATGAAAAACGTCCTCAAAACTTTGCGGGTTCGACTCATTTGTCAATTTTGAAAATTTTACGGGAGTCAGAAATCTTCCCGAACGCTCCAAAATATTTTTGGGATACTTTAAATGTACTCGGAAGGCTATAAAACTCACCCGACTCAACTTAACACGAACCGTAAATAAAATTCTCGAAAAATTACATTATCGATAAATCGTCAAAAATTATATAAATTTGGGCATCCCTCGGGATCGTAATCGTCATCGTCCTTCTTAAAACGTCAAACGTAAAAATTATAACCTCGAACATCGGCTTTAACCAAAATACTTATAAATATAGAAATTAAAATTTATTAAAAATTTCAAAAATTAGCGTAATTTAGGGTATCGTTAATGACCTCGATTCTAGGGTGTCACATTATGTACCTCATTTCGTCCATTCTCATCCCTAAAATCACACATATAAACAAATAAATCACATAAAAACATAGTCACACAAAATACCCCAAGAATAAGACTAAGTGACGAACCTCAAAAACCAGGGTTGTCACAATACCCCTCCACTACCTTGCATATGCTTGAAGCTGCAGATTCTCCTCAATTTCCTTCTCCAATTACAAAATGGCTTGATCATTATTCAGATATTTTTGATGTCCCTACAGCACTTCCACCACAAAGAGCTTTTGATCATAAAATTCCTTTGAAGGAGGGTACAGTTCCTATTAGTTCCAAACCATACAGACATCCTCCTACTCAAAAAGATGCCATTGAAGTTATGGTCAGGGAATTATTGGATACTGGAGTGATTAGAGATAGTCAAAGCCATTTTTCATCTCTAGTGGTTATGGTCAAGAAGAAAGATGGGAGTTGGAGAATGTGTATTAATTACAGAAGACTTAACAATGCAACCATCCAAGACAAGTTTCCCATACCAGTTATTGAGGAACTCATTGATGAGTTGCAAGGATCTCAGTTCTTTTCTAAATTGGATCTGAGATCTGGTTATCACCAAATCAGGATGCATCATGAGGATGTGGAGAAAAATACTTTTAGAACCCATGAGGGGCATTATGAGTTTCTGGTAATGCCTTTTGGCTTAACAAATGCACCCTCTACTTTTCAAGCTTTGATGAACTCCGTGTTTAAGGCTTACTTGAGGAAGTTTGTGTTAGTCTTTTTTGATGATATCCTAGTCTACAACCCTTATTTAGAGTCACATGTTTGCCATTTGGAGTTGGTCTTACAAGTGTCGAGACATTATTCACTCTTTGCCAAACAGTCTAAGTGTGTGTTTGGAGCACAGAAAGTAGAATGCTTAAGCCATGTGATCAGCAATGCAGGGGTGGCTATTGATCCATCCAAGATAGAAGCAATGCAACAATGGCCACTTCCTACCAACTTGAAAAAGTTAAGAGGTTTTCTAGGCTTGACAGGGTACTATAGAAGGTTTATTAAGGATTATGCTACCCTTAGTTTTCCTCTAACCCAACTCCTCAAGAAGAATGGGTTTGTGTGGACTCCTGCAGCTACTACAGCTTTTTGAAAAGCTTAAGCAAGCCATGGTTCAAGCACCAGTATTGAAACTTCCTTGTTGAGAATAATATGAGCCAAGACACTTAGACGCTGACAAGAGGAAATTGGACGTTGATAAGAAGAAATCAAGCGTTGAAAAGAAGAAATCAAGTGCTGATGAGAAGAAGTCAAGCACTGATAGAATACTTAGTCTACACATTTTATGTTTCTAGTAAAGATATGTTCGACAATGTATTTCTTATGTTTATCTTTACCTAAAATAGCTGATACGTAGACTCTTGTACAAGGTTCCTTATTCTATAAAAGGAGGCCTTTAGGTTTTAGTTTAATATATACGTATTCTACACTTTTATTGTACACAAGTTCAATCATCAATCAAACTGAAAGTTTGGTTTATTCTGTTTGTGTGTTCTTGTTCTAAGTATTAATTCCACATAATACTTAGATTGTTTCATATACAACAAAGTTTCTCTAAGTGTTTAACTTGATTCAATCTCGTTTAACACAAAGCTAAATCGATCTAAGTTTGGGATCAACAAGTGGTATCAGAGCTTGTTGAGGAACTTTGATCTAGAAGAACACAAAACCCTAAAAATCCTAAATCGCCAAAAACCCTAATTTTTCAAGAAACCCTAAAAACCAGACAAGATGTCTACTCCAGAGATGACTTCCTCCTCTAGTCACAATCTAAAAATCCCCATGCTAGAACCTGACAACTTTGAGCTCTGGAAGTTCAGTTTTGAGTAGTATCTTCAAATCCATGATCACACTCTATGCGAAATTATTATATATGGAAACACAATCGATAAGGCTGCTAGGATTGTTGCTGCTATTGCTGCACTATCAATTTCGGGCTCAAGTGAAGAGGATCGAAAAGAAAGACCTTCAGATGGAAGAGCTGTTGCAACTAAAGACATTGCAAAGAAAAGGAATGACATGAAAACTCTAAACATTCTCAAACTTTCTTTGGGAGCAGCAAACCAGCACAAGTATAGAGGCTTTGAGTCTGCCAAAGAGCTTGGGCATCCCTTCAAGTCACTAATGTGGTAATGATGATACTGCCTCTGAGAAGAAGAAGCAACTCTTGCATGAGTATGCTGTGTTCAAAGCTCTTCCCAACGAAAAGCTAAGTGGGGTGAGAAGCATACTTCTTGACATCACAAGAAAATTGTCCTTTATGGGAACAGTGTATGATGATGCTGATATCATTACCACTTTCCTTAAAAGTCTTGGTGATGCATGGAAGATTGAAGCAAGGTCTATTATCGCTACCAATGCTCACAAAAGTTCCACTTTTGATGACGTCTATAATAAACTGAAGATTGTAGAGAATGAAATCCTTTTGGATCAAGGAAGCAAATCTACCAATGGAACATGGCCTTCTTCTCACATAGTGAAGGTCAATTTGATCAAAGGGAGTCATACGTGCACCCCGTTACTGGATCACCTTGTGTCAACGTTGGATCAAGCTTTGTCAGCGCCCCACATACAGACGTTGACACATACAATGTTGACTCACCAAGGATTATACATGATGGTATTGATCTAGATACATAGTGTGCATACAATGTTGCATTGCCCAATGGTTCAGTGATTACATAGAATACCTTGAGCAAATGAATGATGAGCATTTGGAGGAGATGGACATAAAGTGGAATATGGAACTTGCAAGCATAAGGGCCAATAGATGGAATAGGAGATTCAAGAAGAAGATGACATTCAATGCTAAAGACACTGTTGGGTTTAGTAAATCCAAGGTTGAGTGTTACAATTGCCATAGAATGTGTCATTTTATGAGAGAATGCAGATCTCCAAGAAGATCTGATGCTGGAAAACCTTCAAGCCAAATTATCAAGGTTGAAGATACAAAGGCTATGGTTGCCATGCAAGAAATTGATGGTGTTGGTTGGGATTGGAGCTTTATGGCCAAAGATGTGGAAGAGAACAAAGCCTTGGTTGTAGAAAAGAAGGAAGAGGAGCATGTTCACGATGCTCTCATGGCACATTCTTCATCTTCATTAGACAATGAGGTATATGATGATGCATTTTGTAGTAAAGGTTGTCGTTTAAACACTGAAAAACTTAACAAAGAAATTTTAAAGTTAAATCAGATGTTTTTGATGAAAAATGCAAGTTATCAAATTATCAACTTGCACTTGCTCAAATTGAAAAGACTGTGGCTGAATATAAGAAAATGGAGCTTGACCTAAAAGATCAAATTAACATTTTGTCACATGACCTTAAAGTTAGTGTTGACCTCAGGGATATTTTAGAGAGATCCAAAGGTGTAATACAAGCTGAGTTGGATGAGGCTATTAAAAACAAAGATAAAGTAGGGCTTATACTTCAAAGATTTGATAAAGCTTCTCAAACCCTAGAAAAATTTGTTAGTGAACAAAGAGACTCTAGGGATATGACTGGAATTGGGATGAAAGAGTATGCTGATGTTCCACCACCTGTTGGGAACTTCTATGGTGTCCTTAGAAAGGACTTGTCTTGGACTGGTATACCAGAACTCCAAGAAAAGGAATTCATTCCTCCACCAAGAGTTGTTACTCCAGTAGAGGAATATAAGCAGAAATTAAATGATTTGGACCAATGGAAGAAAGATGTTGTCCCATAATTTTGTTATGATTAAGCAATGAATAAAGAAAGAAAATAGATGAAGAAGAGATGAATTCCTAGAGAGAGAAAGTAGTGAGAGAAAGTAGAGAGAGAGATGATTAACTTGGTGAGATTAGATTAAGAAAAAGAAGTTACAAATGACCATCCACCCTCCTAACATGCTAGGAGGGTAGTATATATAGTCCACCCACATGCGGGCTTTAATGGACTATATATTGGGCCGGGCTTGTCTTTTGGACTTTAATTAGTTTAAATCCAAGCCCGTGAACCACGACTAAATAACTACTTATTACAACGTTCTAATAAATATTACAATAGAAACCTATGACTGAACATTCTTGTTTGACTCAATATTTTGAGGCTAACAATCTCCCCCAATGTGAGGTCATTCCTCTTTGATATTTGGATTTCAATGGAGATTTATGAATTTCGTCATAAATGAGTCTTGAACGTGTAACAGTAGTTTTGTTCCTTCATGCTGTGATCTTTGAGCCTTTGTCGTTGTCTTTCGACTTTGTCTTTTAGTCTTTAGATCTTCAAATCATCCTTGACTTGTCATTGCCATCCTGTGATCTTGTGTCTTTGTCCACATGCTCACACTATCAATTGTTGGATAAGTCTTTGGGCATGAATATGTGGTTGTGAATCTTTGACTTTGCTGAGTACACCGTGACGCCACCTTCTCGAGACAAAACATAGACACGGACTGAATGGCTTTGACATTCGTCCTAAATCGTTAGCGTTTTACCTCCGGTCGGTGAAGACCGTTATACGATATTAAATATCGTACCTGTGATCAGGTAGATTCAATTAAGAATCTCCTTGACAGGGTTTCACGACTGTACTAGCCGTTCTCTTTACTCGACCGTCTCAAGCAAGACTGCGAACATAAAGAGTGAATCAATTGGATAAATATCCGCTTGATTAAAGTCGTCAATTCAAATTCCTGGAACAAGTTTGATTCATTAAGAATCTTACCATTGTTGCTTTCCAGTTGACACAAGTTTGATTCATAAGAATCTCACAATTCACCTACCGTAGCGCTGTTTGATGTTGACGCTAGAAGGATTTCCATTCGTCACTGTGAATATTAATAAATATCACTCTGAATGTTCTGGCAAGACCATAAAGATATTGCGTAGAAACCTGAAACGAGTTTGAATCAATTCAGAATCAAACCACTGTTGCTTTTCAGTTGTACATATGTTCAATTCATAAAGAATCTTACATATGACCTACCGCAGTGCTGTTTGATGTTAACACTGGAAGGATTTCCACTCATCATTGTGAATACTAAGTAGTATCACTCTGAGTGTTCTAGCAATATCGCAAGGATATAGCGTAGGACTCTCTTGATCTTCATCCGTGTGTCCTAACGAGATTTAATTGATCTCTTGGCTCTAGACTCAATTTGTGCACTTTTAGTGGTCGGAGGCTGGAGCAGATGCCACCTATTCAATATCAACTATCTCGGAGTGAGAAAGTCAATAGAAGTCGTGTTGATCTCCGTGAAAATAAAACAAACTTCTTTTGAGAGAAGCCTGAGTAGCTAGGAAAGGGTTGTGCTTCATATCACTGGGTCCATGATGAGTTTGTCTTCATGATGAGTTGACCCGGTTTCTGCCTAAGTTGTATGGAGGGCTTCTTTCTTTAGACCCTTTATCCTTACATTTCTTTTTCATTCTTCAACCCCTTCAATGCTTACCAAGACATCATTAATAGCACCTTGTTGTGATTGTTCCAGTGCTATCATCAGTACTTAGTCGGCATTCAGCTACGTTCACATTCTACTCCATCATTCCTAAGGACTTCTAATAATCTATTGGATTGTCCCTGGGAAGATCCCTCCGGTTCTGGTTGGATCATAGGACTTAAACCTAACCACCCTTTTGACACCAATAACGTCGTGAATTAAAGATGTTGTGGGTATTTGATCGTAACCATGAAGACCACTTTAAATTCTAACAAAGTGTTTGAAAAACATTTAACACCTTGCTAGTTTTGTCGTTTCAGAAAAGCTCCCCCTTCACATGTGCATCGATAATCGAAGATCTGTCCTTTCAGTCTCATCAAGATAAAGATGCGGGTTCGCAGCTTGAGCTTTGGCAAGGTACTCAGGACTTGCAAAGCTAGCTTGACCCTTAAACATCGATGGAGGTGCTAGCATTCTTACGGATTGAATAGAATCATGCGTTTTATAAACAACGTTCTTCAAAAAGTCGACTTGTGCTTCTAGTTTCGTAACTTTTTCGGTTTCTTTATCATATCTACTTTTGAAGTCTTGTTTTAACGCATCTACCTCTTGTTTCTTATCCTCTAGAATTTTAGCAGAATCAGTAGTGGTCATAGAGAGCTTTTGTTCAAGTTCATTAACTTTGGTATTGGCAAGGTACGTTTTTTGACGTTCATCCATTAAGAAAACATTATATTGATGCTTCTCTTTAGCTAATAACTCAAGAGTGGTATTATATTTGTTTTCAAAATCGTCCTTTTGACTTTTTAACGCACTTCCCTTGTACCCCTCAAGCTCTTTGGTTTTCTGAAGGAGCTCATCTCTATAGCTTTCAGTCATCTCAGTAGATTTGATAAGAGCAGCTTTGCATTCTTCAAAACTTTGAGTGAGCGTAGCGTTTGCCTTCTTTAATTGCTTTTGACTCTTTTTATTTTCAGTGACATCTTTTTGTAAAGTAGCAATTAAATTAGCAAGCGCAATACGTTCCTCTTCATCATATTCATTTGCATGTTGATCATCCTCAGACTCATTATTGCACATGTCTGATGAATCAGGTGTGGTATTACTATCAACCGTTTCCATCATACACGTGTCATTAATGGCATTGGGTAGATCACTATGCTCAGGAATATCACCAAACACATTATATTCATCAGTAGTGTGTACCTTATCGATTGGCTCAGTGTCAAAGATAGGACCATTGTCATCTTCAGTGACTTTGAGAACTTCTTCAACATGTGCCATGTACGAGTAATGTGCTTCTAATTCCTGGTCGGAGGATTCATCATCAGTGTCATCAAGCATAGCTCCTTCCTCAGCTGACAGTTTGACCCCTGCTTCCATCTTTTTGCATAGCAACATCTTTTCCTTGTGATAGCTGGAGTCTCTAACCCTTTTCGGCTTCCTGCATTCCTTTGCCATATGCCCAAAACCTTGGCAATTAAAACATTGAATCCCGCTTTGCTGAACCACTTGAATTCCAACCGTTTCCCTATTCCCAGTAGCAGCAGCAATCCTCTGAGTATCATACTTTGCAGTTTGTCGATCATATCTTGCAGAACCCTCAACATGCGTTGGATTATGTCGATCATACCTAGAAGGACTTTCACCACGTCGACGTGTGTCATACCTTGGAGGACTCGCAACATATCGGTTCTTTGTGTTAGATGATGTTCGAAGATTGTTGTTGGTGGGTTTGTAGATCTTCTGGTAAGTCTTCATAATGAAAGCAATTTGTTGTTTCATCTCACGATTCTTCTGAGCTTGATCTTCATCACTATCTTCTTCAGATGATGACTCAGATGGTGGTGAAGTTGCTCTTGGTGCTTTGCCGCGTGATCTTGTGGATGATGAAGACTTGGATGATGTGGAATATCGTGGTGAGGATGATGGGCTAGAGTATGGCTTAGGAGCACGAGATCGATGATCTTGAACATTTTGAGTGGTAGTTAATAAAGCAAGTGGATTAGCCGTCTTTGCAACTCGTTCAGATCGAATCTCATTTGCTTCATGCTGAAATTGTTTCAAGATATCAAAGAGAGTGTGATAGTTTACCTTGTCTAACTGCTTCTGTTGTTTCACCAAAGTGACAAAACGTGTCCACTCTGGTTGGAGTTGTTGTAGAAATTGCACATTGACTTGCATGGTGGATACTTCCAAGTTGTTTCTTGTCATATCATTCATCATCTTGTAAAATCTTGAATAATAGGACTCAATTGATTCTCCATCCAATGCAGTAAACTTACCAAAGTTCCAAAACAAGTTTGTTTTGACATCTTGCTTGTTGAGAGACTCTCCTTGTTGCAAGCGTTCAATGGCCGTCCACATTTCTTGTGCTGTAGGACATGCATCGACTGTGGAATAAATATCATCTCCAATTCCACTTAGGATCATATAGATCGCTTCTTTTTCTGCATCATGCCAAGCACGTTTCTCGGGTGTAAGGTCAGATAAAGTTTCCTTTTTCTTTGTTGCAGGTACTTCTGGACATGTGTCTGTGGCTGGTGTATAAGGAACATCAATTTCAGAAAAGACATATGGGCCATTGTTAATACATTGTCTCAAGGCATCACCATTAGGTCTTGTATCAAGATAGCGAAGAAAGCGTGATTGCCATTGAGCATATCGACCAGCCACAAGCATTGGTGGTCTCTCTTTATTACCCGCGACCATGATGTTGTTGTTCGTCACACGATATTCTGCAGTAGAATCCATCCCAAAATTCTCTGTAATGATGAAGTGAGTATGGATCTTAAGTAGATTTGTTGTGATTGTTGTTGTGGTTTAAATTTCGAAAATTGCAATTTTTCTCCAGGCCGACAATAAATTCTCCAGTCCGACAAAAACGGTAGTCCAAAAATTTTGTAATTGCCAAAATTTGAAATCGAGCTAGAAATGTCCTAAAACTAGTATGGAAAAAATTTGAATTTACTTGACGAAAAAATTTTAACTTTTTTTTTTTTTTTTTTTTTATCTTCGTGGAAACGATATTCTGAAACTAGTCTAGATAGTGGCTAAGTCTAAAAAACACTCAAACAAAATTTAGCAAAACACATCATCGGAATGTCCCCTAATCGGAATAACCAATCGGAATGTTATCGGAATGCACCAATCGGAATGTGATCGGAATGCACCAATCGGAATGTATCGGAATGCACCAATCGGAATGTATGATCGGAAAACACCAATCGGAATGTGCTAATCGGAAACACCAATCGGAATGTGCTATCGGAAAACACCAATCGGAATGTGCTATCGGAAAACACCAATCGGAATGCAAATCGGAATGCCAATCGGAATATTGTTGTCCAGTCGGAATGATGGTCGGAATGTTGGAAGTCCAATCGGAATGTTGATCGGAATCCCAATCGGAATCTATAAACCCTTTTCAGATTACACCAATCGGAATGTATCCCCCTTTTCTCGGACAAAACTCAACCAATACGTGATTTTAAGCCAAAAAATGATCAAAAAAACCCAAAAAATTTGTGTTTTTAGCCAAAGTAAATATACCAAATCACTACTACAACTATGTATAAGATGTAGATGAAGAAGTAAAGCACGAAGAACACAAAAAAATTTAAATCCGAGATGATTTATGGATTAAATCATTCGAATCAAATATAATAACAACAATGAATCACAAATCTACCCCGTGGCGATTGATACCAAATGTTGTCCCATAATTTTGTTATGATTAAGCAATGAATAAAGAAAGAAAATAGATGAAGAAGAGATGAATTCCTAGAGAGAGAAAGTAGTGAGAGAAAGTAGAGAGAGAGATGATTAACTTGGTGAGATTAGATTAAGAAAAAGAAGTTACAAATGACCATCCACCCTCCTAACATGCTAGGAGGGTAGTATATATAGTCCACCCACATGCGGGCTTTAATGGACTATATATTGGGCCGGGCTTGTCTTTTGGACTTTAATTAGTTTAAATCCAAGCCCGTGAACCACGACTAAATAACTACTTATTACAACGTTCTAATAAATATTACAATAGAAACCTATGACCGAACATTCTTGTTTGACTCAATATTTTGAGGCTAACAAAAGCCAATCCTACTTTGTTTGTTAAAGGTGGCATGCTCAATGAAAGACCAAATGTGTCTACACCCATAATTGTGACAAACCCTATTACTGGAAAGACTATTGACCTTGGCTTAAACGTTGATAGAAAACCTAGCATTAAATAGGCAGAAATGTATAGAAAACCTAGGTCACCAAAGAGTCAAGTTAGTGATAATGGAACAGGGTTATTTTCATCTAGACCCTGGGTTATGTCTATAAAAGCTTGTTATACTTGTGGGAGTTTTTCACATTTGGCTTATAAGTGTGTCAGTGCTTCAAGAGTCAACGCTGACAAAAACTCAACCATGATCAAACCCATACCTTTTGTCCAGCAAAGTCCACAAGTCATTAGACCA
Source organism: Glebionis coronaria (assembly GCA_025667525.1). NCBI lineage: Eukaryota > Viridiplantae > Streptophyta > Magnoliopsida > Asterales > Asteraceae > Glebionis > Glebionis coronaria. The sequence continues at coordinate 372,341 of JANFOE010000938.1, forward strand.
GCTCCATTCTTTACTAAAGGATCTAATACTTATGGACAAAGGCCTTTTCAAAAGACTAATACATGGTCTAACAGACAATGGGTTCCTGTAGCAAACCCTAGGTTTGACGCTGATAAGAGTAATTTCAGCACTGTCAAGAACAATTTTAACGTTGACAGGAATGTTTTCAACGCTGTTAGACCAAGTAATGACAAATACCTGCAACCAAATGGAAAGGGGTCTAAAGCTTCTTCTAGCTTGACATGGAGACCCAAACAAGACCAAAATCCTAATTTAGATGGGATTTCTATGACTCGTAACAGATTTCATTATGTTTCAAAGGTCATAACTAAACCAATTGGGGTTAACTGGGTGTTCAATCCTAAAAGGGATGAACAAGGGGTTGTTATAAGGACTAAATATGTTCTTGTTGAATAACCAAATGAATCCAAGTCTGTTCAGGCTTGGGTTCCCAAAGAAAACTAATTTGTTTTCTTTATGTACAGGGCATTCAAAAGCAGGTAAATGATTATGGCTATTGGGATAGTGGATGCTCTAGGCACATGACGGGGAAGGAAGATTATTTAACCAATTTTACCCCCATTCAAGATGGTGACAAAGTGTACTTTGGAGGAGGATATGGAACTATTATTGGCAAAGGCACTCTTATCACCAACAATTTATGTTTTGAAAACGTATTTCTGGTAAAAGAACTTGACTATAATATGTTTAGTGTATCACAAGTTTGTGATAACAAAAATAAGGTTCTTTTCACTGATACTGAATGCTTGGTGTTAAGCAAAGACTTTAAAATACCTGATGAGAATTTTATTGATTATAGAACACCTAGGCATAAGGACATTTATAATGTGAATCTTAATGGAATTAGGATGAATAATAATTTATCATGTCTATATACTAAGGCTTCAGTTGATGAAAGTGATCTTTGGCACAGAAGGTTAGGGCACATAAACTTTAAGAACAAAAACAGACTTGTGAGGCATGGTTTAGTTGATGGTTTGCCTGAAAAGGCTTTCCACAATGATCATTCTTGTGTTACATTCCTTAAAGGCAAACAACACAAAGTCTCCTTTAAGTCTAAACTTGTGCACTATAGTTCTAAAACACTTCACTTGCTGCATATGGACTTGTTTCGTCCAACTAATATAGAAATCTTAAATGGTAAATTTTTTTGTTTTGTCATAACTAATGATTTTTCTAGATTTACTTGGACTTTCTTTTTGGCTTTGAAAAGCGAAAGTGTCACTGTTTTGATTAACTTTATTACCCAAATTGAGAAAAATACTGGGAATGACGTTAAAATACTTAGAAGTGATAATGGTGGTGAGTTTAGAAATAAGTTGTTAGATGACTTCTGTGTCAAGAAAGGGATTACTAGGCAGTTTAGTGTAGCTAGAACCCCACAACAAAATGGGGTGGCTGAAAGGAAGAATAGAACACTCATAGAAGCAGCTAGGACAATGTTGGTTGATTCTCATTTTCCTATTGCCTTTTGGGCTGAGGCTGTGAATACAGCCTGCTATGTTCAGAATAGGGCATTGATCAACAAAATCCACAATAAGACACCTTATGAGCTATTTTGGAATAGGAAACCTAATATTGGTTTTCTTAAACCCTTTGGATGTCATGTAGTTGTACTTGATACTAGTGATGCCTTAGGAAAGTTTAGTGCTAAAGGTGATGAAGGCTATTTTATGGGCTATTCAGTGTAGAGTATAGGATATAGGGTTTACATTAAGAAAGAAAAACGTATACTTGAAAAAGTACATGTTAGGTTTTTAGAAAGTAAACCTAGTGATCCTGAGAGTGGACCAAATTGGTTCTTTGATTTAGAACCTTTATCCAGAACCTTGAACAATATGCCTGTTACTAATCCAGATATTGTTAAGGTGGATTCAAATGTTGTGGAAGAAACAGTTGTTGAAATTTCAGGTAAACAGGTTGACAAGGAAGTAGAAGCACAAGCAGTCAAATCAGCTCCCATACTTGAGTATGTCACCATTCCTATTTGGACAGATGGATTTGCTGCTGTTGCTGCTGGAAAGGATAAAGATGGTCCACAAGAAAAACCAATTGATGAAAACTTGCATGAATCTTCAAGCGCTGACAAAGGAAAATCTGGCGCTGACAGGCCAAATTCAGGCGTTGATGGCTCAAACGTTGACAGGCCTAGTTCAGGCGTTGACAACTATTTTGACCATTTATTCTCTTCTAATGTTTTTGAACAAGGTGAACCTTCAATAGTACATGAAGAGGTTCATTCAGGTGATGATGGAGGAGAATTTGAAGATGATATTGACAACATGGAGACTGAAATTGAAGACAACACTATTCTTGAAGGAGGAATACTTACATCTACTATCAAAAATCATCCTCCTTCTCTAATCATTGGTGATGTGATGTCTCCTGTTCAAACTAGAAGGTCTCATCAGAATCAAGGAGGTTTTATTGCCAATATCCACAAGAAGGTTGATACCCCTCTTGTTCAGGCATTTTTGTTTGCTTGTTTTCTGTCACAACAGGAACCCAAGAAGATTTTTGATGCTCTCAAAGAACCAAGTTGGGTGGAAGCAATGCAGGATGAGCTTCACCAATTTGTTATTCAAGATGTTTGGGAGTTAGTTGATTGTCCCAGATATGTTAGACCTATTGGGAAAATATGGGTTATTAGAAACAAAAAGGATGAAAGAGGGATTGTGGTCAGAAACAAGGCACGTTTAGTTGCTTAGGGCTATACACAAGAGTAAGGGATAGACTATGAAGAGGTTTTTACACCTGTTGCAAGGATTGAAGCAATAAGGATTTTCCTAGCCTATGCTTCTTGCATGGGCTTCACAGTTTATCAAATGGATGTAAAGAGTGCTTTTCTTTATGGCACAATTACAGAGGAGGTTTATGTAATGCAGCCTCCTGGTTTTGAAGATTCAGAACATCCAGACAAGGTGTATAGAGTGAAGAAAGCAATGTATGGACTTCATCAAGCTCCAAGAGCATGGTATGGTACATTGTCCACCTATCTGGTGGAAAATGGATTCAAGAGAGGCACCATAGATCATACTTTATATACCAAGAAAATTGGTAAGGACTTTTTGCTTGTTCGGGTCTATGTGGATGATATCATCTTTGGCTCTTCAAGTCCAAAGATGAGTGAAGACTTTTCCAAAATCATGACAGACAAATTCAAGATGAGTGCAATGGGAGAGATGAACTTCTTTCTAGGGTTACAAGTTCAGCAGAAAGAAGATGGTATCTTCATCTCTCAAGACAAATATGTAGCCGAAATCTTGAAGAAGTTCGGCTTTTCTCCACATGACAAACGGGCTATCACACCCATGGATAGGGAACACCCTTGGGGAAAGATTGGAGATGGAAAAGAGGTGGATGTCAGGCATTATAGGTCAATGATTGGATCATTGATGTATCTTATAGCTTCTAGACCTAACATTATGTTTGTTGTGTGTGCATGTGCACGCTATCAAGTGACTCCCAAAGAGTGTCATCTTTAAGCTGTCTAGAGGATTTTTAGATACCTTAGGTGCTATCCCACCTTGGGATTATGGTATCCAATTGATTCTCCATTGGAGCTTATTGCTTATTCAAACAGTGATTATGGAGGTGACAAGTTCGATAGAAAATCCACAACTGGTGGATGCCAGTTTCTTGGGAGCAGATTAATATCTTGGCAATGCAAGAAACAAACAGTGGTGGCCAACTCTACAACTTAAGTAGAATATGTGGCTGCAGCTGCTTGTTGTGGACAAATCTTATGGATTCAGAACCAACTGTTAGATTATGGGTATAATTTTATGCATACCAAGATTTTTGTAGACAATAACAGTACTTTATGCATTATTAAGAATCATGTACATCATTCTAAAACAAAACACATAGAAATTAGACATCATTTTATAAGAGATTATTTTGAAAAAGGTTTAATACAACCAGATAGGGTTGACACAGAAGAAAATGTGGCAGATTTATTAACTAAACCTTTTGATGCTGGGAGATTTCAATAGTTGGTAACAAGTATTGGAATGATCAATCTTACCTAATATGTGTTTTTGGAACTTATTGTAAAAGTATGTACAGGATATGCATTGTTATTGGTCTTTGTACAAAATTGGGTTTTCCACTTTATTTGTCTAACGATAACAAAGGTTATTTTAACGCTAATAAGTGTTAAAATGGACGTTGACAGCAACATGTTAGTTTTGTGGTTTTTGATCTAATTATGCAGGCATTATGAGTATTGTACAAATGGATACAGAGTTCCTTATGGATCTTTAGAGCTTGCTTAGAGTGTGTTCAAGTTTATGGATGATGGTTAGAATGTTTACATTCCTATCTTGACATAAATTTTTATTGCATGTATTATGTTTGGCAACTTGTATATCATATATTAAGGGGAGGTTTAGGAAACCTTTAGGACTTTTTGGGTATTCATATAATACTCTTATCATAATTCTAGATTGTGTCCACTGGTGAGTACGAGTTAGTTTTCTAAATCGTGAGGCACTGTAGCATGTAAAGTTGATATACTTTGCACGCTGCCAAGACTTTTTGACCTAGAACTGGATGTGGTCGGTTGGGAGACTTGGGTATGGTTTTTATTGGGCTTACCTGGGAAGTTACAAAGGATTTTATGAGATAACTTCATTGTTAGGAACTTTGGTTAGCAAGGGACACTTGAAGACAATTATGTCTATCTTGCTTAAGCAAGTGTGCATGATTGGACAGTGCTTGCCACCCTATGGTGATTTTTATTCTATAAGTTATCTTCACTAGGATAAATTACTTTGTTAAGGTCCTTTTTCTTTTATATTATTTTTATTTTTGGACGCTGACAGTTTTCTTTCCAAGCGTTGTTAAGACCAATTTTGACGTTGACATGGCAAAATCCAACGTTGACAAGAATATAGTCGTTGGGCACTGATAAATTATTTTTGACCGTTGATAAACATTTGGGTCCTACCCAGTTGTTATTCTGGACGAAAATTTGGGTCGTAATTTTAGGAGTTGGTAACTTTTTATTAATGCTAGAGATAAGTTATATATTTTCAATATCTTCATGATTATATTTTGAATATAACTGCCTCATGTTTTGACCAATCACATGTTCTCACCTCTCCTATATATTTGGCTCATTTCTTTGAAACAGGGTAACTGCTTATACTTGTCTAACTAAATTTTCTCAAACCTTCATCTTTCATAACTTTTATCACAGCTTTCTACATCAATGGCGCCTAAGTTTAAACCAAGAGATTTAGAATTGGGGTTCAGAAGTTAGCATAACATGGTTGCTTATTTAGAAGCTGACAATGCTCTGTTTCCCCAATATACTCAGATGGTTGAGTATTTGAATGCATCCACTTTAAGGTATTCACTTTCTCATGCTCCACTTATCCCTGTCACACATATTAAATAGTTTTGGAATACTGTCACTTTCTCAACAATTAATAATGTGACTACATTGACTTCTATTGTCCATGGGGTTTCATGGGTGGTTACTGAAGCTCTGGTTTGCCAAGCTTTGCATCTTAATGATGTAGATGGTATAACCACCTTACCCATTGGAGAGCTAGAACAAGGACTTCAAGCTTTGGGTTATCCTTTGCCAGAAGATGGCCATTTAAACAAATATACAAAACAAGAATTTCCCCCAGCTTGGAAGTACTTGATACATGTCCTTCTTCAATGTTTGAGTCCCAAATGTACTGCACACAATGAAATCAACCATTCAATTGGGAGTGTCATTGTGTGTATTGCAACTGGGCAACAATATAATTTTTCAAAAATGATTTTTGATGGCATGTGTCATAACAAGGGTAGCAAGATGACTCTTGCTTACCCAAGGTTTTTACAAATGGTGTTTGATTTACAAAGATACTGCAATAGGGATCACAATGATTTTTATACGATCCCTGTTCAAAAGAAAGAAATTTTTAGGAAGATGAATTCTCCACCTCATAGGAACTTACCCCTTACCCAAGCCATGCTTGCTGTTATTACAGCAGCACAACCTCAACCAGACCCACTACCACAACCAGACCCATTGCCTGAACAACCACCATCACCCCAGCAAATGGAAGTTGACCAAGAACCTTTCAACGCTGACACGGTAAATGTTGGCGTTGATACTACAAATCCAAACGCTGGCACCCTTTTACAAAAAACCCAAACACCCCTTAACCTTCAAACAGACACCCAATCCACATCATCTTCTACACCCCCTAAATTTAGGTTGGTAAAACACCAAAGTACTGCTAGAGTGTTCTCCTCTAGTTGTCCTAGCCCTGTTGTAAAGGAAACCACCACCACAAGTGTGGTTGGTGACATGGGTGGGGCTGGGACTATTGGTTCTAGCTTAGATGCAGGCCAAGACAGTCCTAACATCATTAAAACCCCATCCATGCCCCATGAATCTACTTTAGGAGGTCAAATTCCTATTCTAGAGGAGGGCAGATTGGAACCTTACACATTATTGGAATTGACGGCTGTCTGATTATCTTGCAAACGCAAAATGCAGACCTTGTACATACTGTCAACACACAAGGCCTTGAACTAAAGCAACTGAGGGAGAGGATTTTTATTTTGGAAGGAGCTAACCCTAGGCGTAAAGAGGAGGATTCTTCCAAAGGGGAGGATGAGCAGGTACATGTGAGTGATAAAGGCTCACATGATGGTGAATCTTTGGGTATTGCTGAGGCTCTAACAGATTTGAAGAGGCAACCAGGTTTTGATACTTCATTTGTTACCCCTACAATTTTAAATTTATCATTTACTGAAATGTTGGAGCAGTTCACAAAGCCAAGCGTTGATAGGAGTAAGTTAGGCGTTGACACTCAGGTTTTGGACGCTGATAGACCTGCAGGTGTGGTTGATGTATCCCAGTCATCAGCTATCATCAAGGATGTGTCTACACAGGTAGCATCAACTTCTTTACCTGCTATTGATGTATTAGATAAAGGTAAAGGGATTATGGTAGAAACAAAAGTTCCCAAGGATGCAGCCCAAGTGCAGTTTGATTCTATGTTGGCTGCACAACTTGAGGAAAAGGAGAAGAAGATTGCTGCTATTGAGTCACCATTTGTGGCTACTTCTAAGAGCAATAAGAGAGGCAGTGATGATCAGAGTACTGATTCAAGTGTGATGATCATTGAAGATCCAGAAAGGCTTTAATATGGTGAGGAGTTGGCAAAGGAGAGGCTTGTAGAATTGAAAAATTAGGTAGATTATGAGATGCCTGAAGTAGTTCAGATGTACTTTGCATGGGAGAATAAGGTTATGGAGAATCCAGACATGACCATTTCAGATAAAATTTGGGGTTTGGAAATTCTACTAAGAGTTCAAAGAGATTGCAATGTAATCTTGAAATATAAGGCTAGCAAGGTTCTTTCCCAGTCTAAGAAGGATAGAAGGGAGCTCTACTACATGCTTCTCAGATGTCATCAAGGAGGTTGGACTTTCCAGAAGTTGCAGGGTTTGTCCTTTGATGAGTTGGAGTTTCGGGCTTATCCTATATGGGCAAGTGTTCAAGAGCAGAACACTATCAGACTTCTTTCAGATGAAAGAAAGGAAGAACTTGCAGAAGAGATGCAGATCCAACAGGCTTGAATTACACCAAGGCCTTTAAAGAAGGGACTTCCAACTAAGTTCCCAAAGAATTTGGAAAGAGTGAATCCTAGTAAAGCAGTTATTAGAATGAGTATTAAGCTCTCACCTTCGGAAGCTTCACATATGGTAGAGGTATTACCTCATGATTCCAGAAATCCTATAGTTCATTATGAAGAAGATGCAAGTGGGTTTTGGATGATTGGTAGATATGGAAAGGAGGTACATACTTTTACTACTCTTATCTCTTTGTTTGCAAGCCCAGATAGAGAATACTTGGTAGATTTTTATGGATTGATGAAGACCAAGTATGAGGCTGAAGCACCTACTTCAGTCAATGGAATAAAGATTTGGACCACATTCAAGAGAATGTGTGCACCAAGTGATGAAGATCCAGTATGGTTGGATCTTGATGATATCAGTGGACTTCAATGGCGTCTACATTCAGCAGCTGGTGTTTATCATTTGAGTACTACAAAATTTTCTGAATATCTTCTTGTGGATTGTGAATATCCCATGTCCAAGGAAGTTTTGAAGAAAATGGTGTCAACACAGCTGGAGATGGATTACACAAGTGATGTTGGAAAAGATAAAATTAGGTTTATTTATTTCCTAATTAACAAGTGATTTGTATTTGTAAGAATCCTCCTTGTACTTAGTTTTTATTCAGAAACTTGATTACTAGAGTAGATATCAAGTTTAGGGGAGGATTGTTGGGAATAAAATGAGCCAAGACACTTAGACGCTGACAATAGGAAATTGGACGTTGATAAGAAGAAATCAAGCGTTGTCAGATCAAGCGTTGAAAAGAAGAAATCAAGCGCTGATAGAAGAATTCAAGCACTAATAGAATACTTAGTCTACACGTTTTATGTTTCTAGTAAAGATATGTTCGACAATGTATTTCTTATGTTTATCTTTACCTAAAATAGCTGATACGTAGACTCTTGTACAAGGTTCCTTATTCTATAAAAGGAGGCCTTTAGGTTTTAGTTTAATATATACGTATTCTACACTTTCATTGTACACAAGTTCAATCATCAATCAAAGTGAAAGTTTGGTTTATTCTGTTTGTGTGTTCTTGTTCTAAGTATTAATTCCGCATAATACTTAGATTGTTTCATATACAAGAAAGTTTCTCTAAGTGTTTAACTTGATTCAATATCGTTTAACACAAAGCTAAATCGATCTAAGTTTGGGATCAATATTCCTAACTTTAATGAACTCTTTGTGATTGAAACTGATGCTTCACAAGGTGGAATTGGTGTAGTTCTACAACAGGGTGGACATCTAGTGGCCTATTATAGCAAGACTTTGGCACCAAGACATCATAATCTTTCTACTTATGAAAGGAACTCTTAGTTGTCATTCAAGCTTTAGGGAAATGGAGAGGGTACCTACTTGACAAGCACTTCCAAAATTAAGACAGACCATTTCAGTTTGAAGTACTTGTTAGAACAAAGGATTACTACTCCTTCTCAAATGAAATGGTTACCTAAGCTAATGGGGTTTGATTATGACATCTTGTATAAGAAGAGTACTAAAAACAAAGCTATTGATGCTTGATTGTGGTAAATTACGTCCTTTAGGAAAAGGAGCGTAAAAGCGGTAAGTATTAAGTGATGATTTAGGAAAATCAAGCACTAATGACCCAATGAAGTTCGTTTCCCAAGGAGGTATATGTGTGTGAAAAACTTGTTAAATGTTTGTGATTAATGATTGGTTTAGAAGGGGATGAGAAAAGAAGATGACGAAGACGTGAAAATAATACTACGATGATAAAACGTAAAACCGTAAAAACTACAAAAATAAAAATTAATTCTAAAAATTACCAAAAATTCACCAAAAATTAAAATAAATAAACTAAGAGTTTACCAATGATCAAAACTTTTTCAAACCTTTTAAATAATTAAATATTCTGTTAGAAATACGTTTTTAACTTATATTAGAAGTATCGGTCACTCCACAATATTATTAATGTTGTATAGCTCGTAGTTAAAGTGTGCTTATTAAGTTAAGTAAGAAACCGACCCATGGGCATGTCGCGGGTCGGCCCAAGCCCATTAGTGGCTTGGATATAAATACCCCTTTCCACCATGGAAAGGGGTTGGTTGTTGATTATTCCATTTTATCACTTTAATGAAAAACACATATTTCTCTCTCACTTTCTCTCACTAGTTTCTCTCTCTAGAAATCTTCAACCCACTTCATTGATTAACAAGATTATCAATATTCTACAATTGGTACCAAGAGCTATGGGGTGGTTTAAGGTAATGATTTGTGTTGTTATTTAGTTTTTGATTGTATTAGTGTTCTTTAAGAAGATCTATCTTGATTCTTGGAGTTTTTGGTGATTTTGTTGATTGGGATTAGTAGATAAGTATTGGGTTTTACTTATTTTAGTAGAAATCACAAAACTTTTTGGGTAATTTGGTAAAAATCTGGGTTTGTTCTTCATATACTAGTCGACTGTTATTACACGAACCAGATTTTTTTTCCCAGCAAAGTTCCGGATCAAAAAGTTCCGAACCAAAAGTTCCGGATCAAAAAGTTCCGGATCAAGGAAAGTTCCGAATCAAATCTTCCGAACCAAAAGTTCCGGATCAAGGAAAGTTCCGAATCAAATCTTCCGAACCAAAAGTTCTGGATCAAGGAAAGTTCCGAACCAGTTCTTCCGAATCAAAAGTTCCGGATCAAGGAAAGTTCCGGATCAAATCTTCCGAACCAAAAGTTCCGGATCAAGGAAAGTTCCGAATCAGTTCTTCCGAATCAAAAGTTCCGGATCAAGGAAAGTTCCGGATTAAATCTTCCGAACCAAAAGTTCCGGATCAAGGAGTTCCGAGCCAAAATCTTCCGAATCAACACTTCCGAATCAACAATTGTTCCGAACCAAGAGATATTTTACTTGTTTTTTCGACGATTTTTTTTAGAGGATTTAATCTTGGTTTCTTACACAAAAACTCAACACAACTCACAAACTTTACTTCACTGCTCGATCAACCGATAATCTTTGTCTCTTTGAAGTGATCAAAATGATTCCGAATTCATTAATGCCTCAAATGACATCACTTACGGATATTTCCGTCATCACGGGAACGGATAATCGCCCTCCAATGCTCATTAAAGAAGTCTTTGAAGCATGGCAAGGCCGTATGATGTCATACATTAAGGGAAAACCGACATATGGGAGGCTTATGGTCAAGTCAATTCTAAATTGTAACACCCCCAAATTTATACAACACAGTTCAGCGGAAGACTAGTTGGTGTTACGGGATAGCACATTACTCACATCATAGACAACGCATAAAAATCGCGTCGTTTAATAATAAATCATTTCCATTCATAAACATCAAAGTTACATAGGTCCCAAGTCATTACATTTCATACAAAGTTTTACAAAGTGTTTGAATGGAAAAATATAGTTTAGGTGCGGGCCATGAATTCTTGTTGTCTTCCCGAGAATTACCTTCAAGTACCTGAGATAAGACATGTTAAAAGAAAAGGTCAGCGATAACGCCGAGTGAATTCATAGAGTTTAATAAATTCCATCAATATAACTTTGGTATAAATTTAGTACCAAAAATCAATTCGTACAAATCATTGTAATAGGCCGTAAAATGGCCAAAATCGTTTTATACAAATCTTTGTAATAGGCCATAAAATAGCCAAAGTCATTTTATATAAATCCTTATCGAAAATCATAATATAGGCATTTGCCTTAAAAATCATTATACGAATCATTGTCGTTAAAAACATCATACAATACGTCTTATGACGTTGTATAAAATCCAATAAAAACCGTTATTTGAATATGGTTATGAAAACCAAAATACAAACATAATATCAATAGTATGACCCAGTATTGCTAGTCAGGCAATACATCGTAATTCGGAGCGTCCAGTAATATTTTTGGTGATTTGGATTATTATAAGCCGCATGACATTGTTACCTTACTAAACCAAAACGGGTAGCTAACCCGATACCAATTTTGCCCATCTAAAGTAGCGTGTCGTCACAAAGGTCACGCTATTAGAAATCTTCTCATACATAAATTCGCTTACCAATCAATGTGGCACGACGGGGATCAACCGTCAAGGCGCGAACTGGGGTGATCGTCCCCAAATAGTACTATTAAATGCATAAGCGTCTACCAACTCCCGGTAGTTCACAATTCATGCTAATGGGACTTTTAGTGACATAACCTAACTTTAATAATCCATTTAATTTCATCTATCGGGTCCTTTATTCATTTATCGGGTCATACAATCGGGTCATTCAATCATTCGGGTCCAAAATCAATAAACAAACAATCGGGACAAATGGTGTCCAAACTTTTACAAAAACTAACATGTTATCTCCCTCGCGGGTTTATAAAGCATTTATAAAAGCATTTAAAAGAGTGCGAGGCTATGAACTCACGTTGATGTGTGAAGGCGGGTTATCGGCAATTCGGACGTACGGTACGTGCTTCAATCACGGAAACCTAGACAAATAATAATCGGTCTTAGACGTTTGTCCAATGACTTTATAAAAATAACATCTTGGTATACATATGATGATTATATATATATGATGATCAAGTGGGTTTACATATTCTCGTTTACTCCTTTTAGTGTTATATGTCGATAACTTTTATACTAGTTTACTAGTTTTACCCGTTTACGTGTCTTAAGCCTAATAAGCTTATTATAAGTTATTTAACTTATTTTAATCCATTTTGTACCTATATTATCAGTATGTATACTTTCCAAGTTGGGCCTAAATGGGTTAAGCCCAATAAGTTCTTTTTATGGGTGTTTATCTTATTTAGTCCATTTATTAGTCCAAGTATTAGTCCAATATGTTTACTTAGCTCGTTAATGTCCGTATGCCCTAAAGTTCGGGTTTTATCGGTTTTTACTTGTTATACATGTCTATATATCAGTATATAAGTTTTATAAAGTTTTCATTAGACGGGTCCAACCATCTAAGTTTTATTTAACAAAAACGTTAATTTTACGGCAATAGCCGAAAAAGTCGTAAAAATCATGTTTATAGTTTTATAACTTATAAAACTTAACAAGTTTCCATTTTCATCATTTATACACTTATTACACCTTTTATATATTTATATAAATAAGTTTTATAAGTTAGTGGGTTTTTATTTACATTTTATATATTAAAATGTGAGTGCTTATATAATAGTATTATTCTTTAATTTCCAAAAATCTGATTTTTAACTTCATCTTCACCAAAAATGCCATATCTTGAGTTCTACATGGAGATAGAAGCTCAAATTTTTATCACATAAACTACATGATATTTGCTACATTTAACTCTTCTATAGCTACTGTTGAATCATCCTTTAAGTATTTTCTAAAAATCGTCCAAAACAGTAACTTCAGATTTATACACTAAACTTGTTTTGATCATATCTCACTCATTATTTTGATTCCATTGCATGGCCAACTCTCACATGTGTACAAGACCCATAGCTTACTGTAAATCCATCCTACTTCATCATTTTATCAGTTCATGACTTACTTCTTTACTGTTTTATACAGCCATGTAATTTAACCAAGATTTTAACCTTGTTTCTTATGGTTTTTCACCTTTTTATCCATGATTATCAACAACAAATCCCCACATAACATTTTTATCATCATATAATCATCATAAATATATACAATAGGAAATAAAATACATGTGTACATAATCAAAATAACAAGATGATGAGGAGGACAATCTTTATACCACCAACTTGATGTAGGTTATGAGTTTGGCATGGTTTTTGATGGAGAAACTTGTGCTTAGCCAACACCATCTTCAAGAACTCCAATCTTCATGGATAACTTATGGGAAATCAGCCTCAAGACACCAAGAATACTCCTCCATGGATGTTATAATCACCACCATTCAAGAGAGCTTCAAGAGGGCTTCAATATGTGTATGAACAACATAGGATTTTGTGGTTAAATTTGATCAATGATGGGTGTTTGTGAGTGATGAGGGACGGCAACAATGGAGGAGGGTAGAGAGAAAACAAGTTGTTTGCATGTGTTGAGAATGAGTAAATGGTTTAGGTGTAAATGGTTTTTGTTGGTGGAATGCTTACTTTGTAAGCTAAGACAAGTGTTGCTTGTCTTGTTAAGTTATTGACACATAATGTGTTGGTAGCTTAGTTAGGCCGGATATAGTGGGGGTGGGACAAGTGTCCCACTTGTCTCATCCCCATTTATTTACGGGTACTCCTCGATTCTCGTTTCCTCGATTTGCGTGCCCTCGGGTCGTTTTACGAAAAACGTTTTTATAAATTATGAATCACAGTCACAAAACAAATCCAATAAAAATTGTTTCATCAAAAACGGAGTTCGAAAACGTAAATACGTAATCCTAAGGTTTCCGGTTTAGTCGTAAAGGACGTTAAAATAAAATCGTAAGTCCTAATCTCTTCTCGTAAATTTGTGAGTTTATGAACCAACACAAATTTAAAACTCCAAAATAATATTCACGGATAAATTTATTTTCTGAAATGTCGGACTGTCACCAAGGACGGTGTACGTAAACGTAAGCACGTAACGTTGAATCCTCCGGTTTAGACGTAGTCGATGCTACTCCAAGACGTAAATCCAAATTTCTTCCCAGAAATAAGTGAGTTCATATTGTATCATTAAAATAATATTTTCAAATAAATATCGAGAATAAAATATCAACCATAAATTGACGGATTGTCACAGCATTTACTCCTAAACAGGATCTTTGTCCTCAAAGATCATCTTACCTTACTACTCGCTTCTTATAGAGTTAAAGCCATGTGGGTATTTCCTCCACATTCGGTCTTTTCTCACAAGTGCAATTACAATACGCGAGTTTCATCAAACATAACTACGGGAATAAGATCAGGCTTAATGTTGACTTACTTCTCTATCCATGATGTTCACGGGTTTTTGATGAATGCAACTTTTCGCCGATCTAAGCTCTACTAAGAATAATCAGAATTTCACTTGATAGATATTCCATCAAGTGCGATTTTCGAAACATAATTCACGCGGTTCTTGAAGTCCTAGGGTAGATCCAGCTTATATGCCTTTCAATCCCAACTTTTACATCATTTCAATGGTCCCATACAACGGGGACTTATATCCCATGATTTGTCAGATCATGAATTTCATTTTTCCAAGTTTTAAAAATTGTGGCATAACTTCGCTACCCATTTGGCACTTCAAGATTTACATTTCATATTCACATAACCTCTTGCCTACTATCGGCAGTCAATAATCAAATCCTAAATTCAACAACCATTTCAGATCTCGCGGGTCAGGTATTTTGCAAGGATAGGTTCGCCATCATAGGAAACCTTAAACCTAAGAGACATGTCCAACTCACAATGGGTGTATGTCGGGTGTCTCCATCTCAACTCTTGCTTACGAATGCTCTAAGATTTAGATCCTAACAAGATTCGATCTCAGTCCTAATACGATGATTATCAATGGTAATCTCTCCAAAGGAAAACGATTATACGGTCTATTACCAAAGGTCATTCATTCAAACACAAAACAGCACTTATATTGCCTTGTATCGTTACTTTACCTCGTCCCTTCGATTTGGGATGGTACATAGTACTCTCATCAAGGTTCGTTCTTAATGATTTCTGAGCAAATCTCTAGAAATTCGATGCGAAGCGAGGATCTTGATGTAGATGATCGATACAGGCATGCTATTTTTACATAACTCTTTTGCATTTATCATTAACGAGAATGATATTAGCAGATTTGGTCAGTCTGTCGACGATGACCCAAATCGAATCAAATTCAGATGATGACCTTTGCAATAGCTAGACGTTTACTAATGTATGAGGCGATGTCTGCCTTCATAATTGCCATTAGTACAACTTCTTCAGACAAAGATACTTTTAGTCATAGATGACATAAATAGAATACTTATACTTACAAATTCCAACATAACTATATCTTACAATCTCCATATTTATACCATCACATGTGGTCTTTAAAATATTTAACGTTATTGGCTTCTAAATTTTAATGGTTCACATAAGCCGTGAAACCTTTTTATTATCTATATTGTCCTTTTTTTACAATCATCGGCTATATTTTAAATTGTTTGGCAATTTATTTTGCACCTTCATTATTAAGGAACATGTCCTAACTGGTTCTTTATCTTTTCTACATAATGCGTCGGTATCTATATTCACTTCTCATGATGTTATAATTATCATGTTCACAATTTACTCAGATATTCTTTCTATATTAAGTGTCAGTAATTACGTTTACTTTATCCTGATGAAATAAATATCATAACTTTATTTAGTCAAAATTCTTTCTTCATACTCTTTATGTTTCAGTTTCGTCTCAACTATCATTTTTATCCGTTTTTTCTCAATCTGACGTTTTAAAGCGTCGATAATTATTATAATTAATTAAATAATTATTAGTTAATTTTTATGAAGCGTAAAAGTTTTAAATTTCTTAGTTCGACCAATTATAATAAAATGTTCAAAATAAATTTGATTTTAATTAACAAGATTTTTGCTGATTTATCGAAAATAATTAATAAGATTCGTAAATGTTCGAAAAACCTTTGTTTATACTTTGGTCAAAGTTTTCTTAGTTTAAAAAGTAAAAAGTTTCGTTTCAAATTTTCAGATTATGGTATAAATGGTTTTCCTCAATCCTTTTTAAGTTATCTGGAGGTATACACAAACATTTACCCCTAAACAGAAGTTTAGTTAAATGGTTTGTGTACAAGGGAATAATCCCTTAAAGTCCTTTGTTAAAATATTTATCAAAACATATTTCCATTTCTTTTTGGTAAAATCCAAAGTCTTAAAAGGGCTCTTAATTTTTGAAGAGTCAATTTATATTCCATTATCCTTTTAATCCCATAGTCAAATCATGTAAAGTATTAAGTCTTTAATTACGTGTTAATTATTCTAGGTACAGGTTTTTATCGTTTAGCCAATTAAGGGCATTCTTATTAATAATTATTAACTCATTCTTATTCTTATATACAAACAAATAGTCCTTAATGATCACGAGCATGAATTTATCAAATTACAGCCTACACACGTGATTCATCAAATTTATGAATACTACATGTGCATCGGTCAATCCAAACGACACCACGTGGAACTCATAATGTTCATTACAAGCACCGGATGTAGTGATTGGAATAGATAATCTCTTTTGCAGATGCGAAGTTGATGATAACCATGCTATGGGTCAAATTTGCTAGAACCTTGTAAATGATCGAACAATTCTTCCATTTCGAGTTATGGATATTGTTTTCGATTGTCAATTTACTCAGTCACAGTATTCTATAAATATAAGGAAAGATAACACCATAGCTCTTCAGGATGACAGGCTTGGTATAATAAAATCTTTCTCCGACAACTTTCTCAGTTGTACGGTAATTCCTTAAATTCAGATGGTGCTGACGTACAGTGCACATGCCATAGGTGCAGCACCGGGAATATAATCAATACCAATTTCAACTTGCCTAAATGGCGAAAGTCTAGGTAATCCATCAACAAATACTTACTAAAGTTTCAGATAACCGAAACATCTTTTTAATAAATTCGTTTCAAGTTCATTCTAGATTACAATATCTATAACTAGTTCATAACCATTCACGGTATACTTTTAAGTCTAAATACAGGATATCGTCATCCACCAAGAATTATTTAGATCACTTTTGATAATCAACATCTTATCATTTAGGGGAATTCTATTCGAGTTCCCATCAATTAAGACAATGTCGTCATGTCATAATTAATCAATCCATTCTACCGGCATTATCAACTTTCTAGTTTCCTTACCGCCGATAAGATGTGAACTTCTCAAAAGACTAATAATAATTCATAATCCTTCACAAATTCAAGGATATATGGAGACATAACTAACCTTAAAAGAGTAAGGTCAACGCATAATCTACGCGAGAGAATTTCAAATCAGGTACAGACGAAAACATTTAACGAATATGAATATATCCCATGTTTTCATGATTTGAGTACGCATTCGAAAGCTCCTCGGATCGTTACCCAGGTCATTCAAATGAAATCAAATCAAAATAAATGATAGGAACGTCGATACATCCAGTCGGGTATCAACACTCAATAATCAAATACTTTTCCTAAGAATTTCACTACGGGAGAATTGGACAAGAAAGAATTGTCAATTGTCAAATAAGACAATTTCCACAGATGAGTAAATTCGACTCAGAAGAATAGATGCAACAGGCACATATGTAGGTGTCCCTAACACTATGTCCTTATTTTTCACTTCTTGCAGATCTCATTAAAAATTTAATCTTTCACAATCCTCAAAGAAAATGTAGTGTTTATTCATTAGTTTTATGGTGACTACTAATCAGTCTTGCATAGTCCATTCCAAATTGTATGTAGGCGCGCAACTATATACAATTTCAAGATTAACGATGCAATACTCAGTTCGTCAAAATTTTATCATCATGTTCATAATAAAAACGTTTTCATGCTTAATTCTTAAATAAGAATCATAAATATATCTACAAAGGTTTTCTTTGTTATGAAAACAATTAGGTTTTCCAAGGTGTTTTATAAACAACTTCATTTCGATAACAATCACTTAAAAATCTCACTTTGAATAATCCTTATAGTGATGAAAATTCAATTTCCTCAAATGATACTGTTTTATCTTATAAAAACAATGAGTGATCTGCAAAAGAGTGATGAAAGCTTTTTCACCAAGAATTAACTATGATATGATAGGAAATGAGCTTAGCCAATTAATCATGAGGTTCATGACTTTGATGGCACTCAGGAATACAAAGAGAATAATCCACAACGTAACTCAATTCGAGATGAGTACTTGTTCAATGGTTGTATCACTAATGCGAACATTAGGATGAAGCAATAAAGGATAGATAACATCAATAAATGTAGAATTTAGCAATCAAAGGTAGTCTTTTCATTAATCACAAACAAGTCAAAATTGTACCGTAACACATTACGTGTCACTATGTCATACAATTCTCAGAACTCATCCTACCAACTGATGTCTCAGTTAAGTTAGGGATTTAAAAGATACCACAATGAATACTAATCTACAAGAGTCATTAGGTGTTCCACTTGTCCCGGAAGATCCATCGGTCTTAATTCAGAAGAAGATTTCTTCAATTTATTTCTTGGACACTGGGCATCCTCGTTAGTGGACAATGGCCTAGGAACAACCCTTAACACAAACTAACAATCATTTAATACCTTATAATTCAATCACAAAACTTAACGACTTCTATTAAAAATCTCATATTCCATATGGGTTAAATTTTACTTTATTCAAGTTTCAATCAATTTTATACTCAAGTCGATATCCTACTTCATTCTCCAATACTTTCAATCTTATTCTTCGGCCTTGTAAAGGCGATACGATCTCAATATGAATCAACACTTAATTTCCAATCCTATTAGCTCTTACAACAACAATTATCAAATGAGTCATTAATATGAAATGACTTGATCATTCAACTAGACTTCTCGGAAAGGTATTAGTGGCATGAGGCTTTTGGGTAATGGTTCCAATAACAGCCTCAAGTGCAACATTCACCCTTTCGATTTCAATCTAAGAATTGGGTGACAACGAATCAGATGACATCTTTCTAGGTGGTAACGTTTTGTCAAACTCCACTCTATAAGAAAAGATCGTCATGACATCGATATCATATTTAATCTTGCCAATTCTTTTTCAATATCACAATCAACTAATGTCTACATTTCTACGAATATCAACCATTTGTTGGGATTATAAATATCCACAACTTGGTTTAGATCTAGGATAGCTAGAATTCCTACGAGAATAGCTTCGATTAATTTACTAGGGGATTTAGGGTTACTTGTGACAATCTACGTCGTATAAATACCTCGTATAAAAATCAAAATAATCATCAAACAATCATGTAATAAAATTACAGCATATATATATATATAATCCAAGTTATATATATATTAAAATAACACTTCTCAGTCTTGGCCTTGTCGGTAACTCGGGAATTCTTCGGCACCGTTATAGTCAAAAGATTTTTAGACATTTTTAGAAAAATGTTTATGGTTAAAAGATTTTGAAAAGTTTTATTCAAAACCTTAGTTTTAAAAATCTTTCGTTCTCTATAACGAGAGCTCTGGTACCAAACTGTAACACCCCCAAATTTATACAACACAGTTCAGCGGAAGACTAGTTGGTGTTACGGGATAGCACATTACTCACATCATAGACAACGCATAAAAATCGCGTCGTTTAATAATAAATCATTTCCATTCATAAACATCAAAATTACATAGGTCCCAAGTCATTACATTTCATACAAAGTTTTACAAAGTGTTTGAATGGAAAAATATAGTTTAGGTGCGGGCCATGAATTCTTGTTGTCTTCCCGAGAATTACCTTCAAGTACCTGAGATAAGACATGTTAAAAGAAAAGGTCAGCGATAACGCCGAGTGAATTCATAGAGTTTAATAAATTCCATCAATATAACTTTGGTATAAATTTAGTACCAAAAATCAATTCGTACAAATCATTGTAATAGGCCGTAAAATGGCCAAAATCGTTTTATACAAATCTTTGTAATAGGCCATAAAATAGCCAAAGTCATTTTATATAAATCCTTATCGAAAATCATAATATAGGCATTTGCCTTAAAAATCATTATACGAATCATTGTCGTTAAAAACATCATACAATACGTCTTATGACGTTGTATAAAATCCAATAAAAACCGTTATATGAATATGGTTATGAAAACCAAAATACAAACATAATATCAATAGTATGACCCAGTATTGCTAGTCAGGCAATACATCGTAATTCGGAGCGTCCAGTAATATTTTTGGTGATTTGGATTATTATAAGCCGCATGACATTGTTACCTTACTAAACCAAAACGGGTAGCTAACCCGATACCAATTTTGCCCATCTAAAGTAGCGTGTCGTCACAAAGGTCACGCTATTAGAAATCTTCTCATACATAAATTCGCTTACCAATCAATGTGGCACGACGGGGATCAACCGTCAAGGCGCGAACTGGGGTGATCGTCCCCAAATAGTACTATTAAATGCATAAGCGTCTACCAACTCCCGGTAGTTCACAATTCATGCTAATGGGACTTTTAGTGACATAACCTAACTTTAATAATCCATTTAATTTCATCTATCGGGTCCTTTATTCATTTATCGGGTCATACAATCGGGTCATTCAATCATTCGGGTCCAAAATCAATAAACAAACAATCGGGACAAATGGTGTCCAAACTTTTACAAAAACTAACATGTTATCTCCCTCGCGGGTTTATAAAGCATTTATAAAAGCATTTAAAAGAGTGCGAGGCTATGAACTCACGTTGATGTGGGAAGGCGGGTTATCGGCAATTCGGACGTACGGTACGTGCTTCAATCACGGAAACCTAGACAAATAATAATCGGTCTTAGACGTTTGTCCAATGACTTTATAAAAATAACATCTTGGTATACATATGATGATTATATATATATGATGATCAAGTGGGTTTACATATTCTCGTTTACTCCTTTTAGTGTTATATGTCGATAACTTTTATACTAGTTTACTAGTTTTACCCGTTTACGTGTCTTAAGCCCAATAAGCTTATTATAAGTTATTTAACTTATTTTAATCCATTTTGTACCTATATTATCAGTATGTATACTTTCCAAGTTGGGCCTAAATGGGTTAAGCCCAATAAGTTCTTTTTATGGGTGTTTATCTTATTTAGTCCATTTATTAGTCCAAGTATTAGTCCAATATGTTTACTTAGCTCGTTAATGTCCGTATGCCCTAAAGTTCGGGTTTTATCGGTTTTTACTTGTTATACATGTCTATATATCAGTATATAAGTTTTATAAAGTTTTCATTAGACGGGTCCAACCATCTAAGTTTTATTTAACAAAAACGTTAATTTTACGGCAATAGCCGAAAAAGTCGTAAAAATCATGTTTATAGTTTTATAACTTATAAAACTTAACAAGTTTCCATTTTCATCATTTATACACTTATTACACCTTTTATATATTTATATAAATAAGTTTTATAAGTTAGTGGGTTTTTATTTACATTTTATATATTAAAATGTGAGTGCTTATATAATAGTATTATTCTTTAATTTCCAAAAATCTGATTTTTAACTTCATCTTCACCAAAAATGCCATATCTTGAGTTCTACATGGAGATAGAAGCTCAAATTTTTATCACATAAACTACATGATATTTGCTACATTTAACTCTTCTATAGCTACTGTTGAATCATCCTTTAAGTATTTTCTAAAAATCGTCCAAAACAGTAACTTCAGATTTATACACTAAACTTGTTTTGATCATATCTCACTCATTATTTTGATTCCATTGCATGGCCAACTCTCACATGTGTACAAGACCCATAGCTTACTGTAAATCCATCCTACTTCATCATTTTATCAGTTCATGACTTACTTCTTTACTGTTTTATACAGCCATGTAATTTAACCAAGATTTTAACCTTGTTTCTTATGGTTTTTCACCTTTTTATCCATGATTATCAACAACAAATCCCCACATAACATTTTTATCATCATATAATCATCATAAATATATACAATAGGAAATAAAATACATGTGTACATAATCAAAATAACAAGATGATGAGGAGGACAATCTTTATACCACCAACTTGATGTAGGTTATGAGTTTGGCATGGTTTTTGATGGAGAAACTTGTGCTTAGCCAACACCATCTTCAAGAACTCCAATCTTCATGGATAACTTATGGGAAATCAGCCTCAAGACACCAAGAATACTCCTCCATGGATGTTATAATCACCACCATTCAAGAGAGCTTCAAGAGGGCTTCAATATGTGTATGAACAACATAGGATTTTGTGGTTAAATTTGATCAATGATGGGTGTTTGTGAGTGATGAGGGACGGCAACAATGGAGGAGGGTAGAGAGAAAACAAGTTGTTTGCATGTGTTGAGAATGAGTAAATGGTTTAGGTGTAAATGGTTTTTGTTGGTGGAATGCTTACTTTGTAAGCTAAGACAAGTGTTGCTTGTCTTGTTAAGTTATTGACACATAATGTGTTGGTAGCTTAGTTAGGCCGGATATAGTGGGGGTGGGACAAGTGTCCCACTTGTCTCATCCCCATTTATTTACGGGTACTCCTCGATTCTCGTTTCCTCGATTTGCGTGCCCTCGGGTCGTTTTACGAAAAACGTTTTTATAAATTATGAATCACCGTCACAAAACGAATCCAATAAAAATTGTTTCATCAAAAACGGAGTTCGAAAACGTAAATACGTAATCCTAAGGTTTCCGGTTTAGTCGTAAAGGACGTTAAAATAAAATCGTAAGTCCTAATCTCTTCTCGTAAATTTGTGAGTTTATGAACCAACACAAATTTAAAACTCCAAAATAATATTCACGGATAAATTTATTTTCTGAAATGTCGGACTGTCACCAAGGACGGTGTACGTAAACGTAAGCACGTAACGTTGAATCCTCCGGTTTAGACGTAGTCGATGCTACTCCAAGACGTAAATCCAAATTTCTTCCCAGAAATAAGTGAGTTCATATTGTATCATTAAAATAATATTTTCAAATAAATATCGAGAATAAAATATCAACCATAAATTGACGGATTGTCACATAAATGGTCCACTTGATTATGGTATCATCGTGGTTAACAATGTGACTCGACCACGGGAGTTTAAAGAACTTACACCAGCTCAACAACTTGTTGCCGATGCAGACGAAAAGGCTCTTCAAACCATTCTCCAAGCTCTTCCACATGACATCTATCGAATGGTAAGTCAATATACGGTTGCAAAGGATTTATGGGAACGTTTAAAGGTGTTGCTACAAGGTACGTCTCTTACTAAACAGGAAAGGGAATGTCAGTTGTACGATCTGTTTGATAGATTCACGTACAGCCTAGGGGAAACGCTTCACGACTACTACTTCAGATTCACTACTCTCATGAATGATCTGAATGTATACAATCTCGTGATTGCTCCATTCCAGGTTAACACCAAGTTTTTGAATACTTTACCTCAAGCTGAATGGGGTGAGTATATTACCGATGTTAAGTTAACCAGGGATTTGTATAAGTGCAATTTGGATCAACTCTATGCTTTTCTTCAGCAGCATGAGAAACATGTGATCATGCACCGTTCGCCTCGAGGTATGTACCCTGATTCTTTAGCTTTGATGGCGAATCAACCAAGCTTGTCATACAACAACACTCCTTATATCATGGGACACCAAGCCTATCATCCATCACCGTACATGACTCCAAGCTTCCCTCAATACTCGATTCTACCGCAACCACCCACCTCACATCAGCAACAATATCGGTTTAATGCACCTTCATCTCAGAGAGAACCACAAGCATCACAATATACCTCACAACCTCACCCATATTCACCAGCAAGCATTGCACCTTATGCTTAGTCTTCATATTCTTCTTATCAAGAAAATGCAGCATATCCATCAAGCTACTCTGATCACATGAGTATTCCTTCTAGTGCTTATGCAGCTCAACAAGACCAAGCAATGTATTGTGATAATGATGAAGTCCCCATTCCTGAATTCAAACAAGGAACTGACCCATTTGAAGTGTTAGCCACTATGTTTGCTTATCTCACAAGGACATTAAGCAAACGAGGATTTAGAGGACCAGCTCCTACTAACAATCAGCTGAGGAATTCATCCAATTCTCGACAACAAGCTACTATTGAGAATGGCATGGTAATGGTTCAACCTATTCAACCTTATCAGGGGAGACCTACTACATCAACCACCAATGCACGCACGGTCAATCCTGCTCCAATGGTCAACACTCCTCCACGGGCTAATTCCACAGGCAAGTTGAGAATGATTACATGCTACAACTGTAAGGAAGAAGGTCACATGTCCAGGGATTGCAAAAAACCCAAGAGGAGAAGAGATGGTCAATGGTTTGCAGAGAAGATTTATCTGGTGAACGCTCAGGCACAAGGACGGGAACTTGATGAAGAGGAGCTTGCATTTCTTGCTGATCCAGGGATTGCTGAACAAGATGTTGTCACCACACAGAATGCAGCATACCAAGCAGATGATCTTGATGCTTACGATTCAGACTGTGATGAACTTCAATCTGCTCAGGAAGCTCTTATGGCAACTATCTCTAGCTTTGGGCCAGAAAAAATATATGAGGTACTTACTAATACCACTGATAATATCACTGATACTAGTATTCAACCACATCAAGTTGTGCAAGAGGGTGCTGATCCGAATGAGTCTTCGGTGGTGAGTCTTTCAAATGAGGAGACAATCAATGATAGTAATATCAATGTGAGTCCCCAGAGTTTGAGTGAATCACAACCGGGAGCCATTTCGCATACGCATATTCCTGCTCAACAAGATTTGGTCATGGTTCCTGCTACATTACTTAGCCAAATGAATACTGCACTCTTAGAAACCCTAGCTAAGAATAAGAATTTGTCTGCTGAGCTTGCTTTGTGCAACGAAAAAGTTCAAACTTTGGAATTAGTTCCTTCGTCCACTGTTCTAACAAATCCCGAATATGATCATTTTCGAAACAAATAAATGAGTCATTTGCAAGAAATTGAAACCTTAAGAGCAGATCTTTCTAACGAACTTAAAGAAAAAGAGTTAGTGGTCACTAATTTTCACAAACATCAAACGGATTTTGAATTACTCAAATCTAAAAAGAATGAATTGGAAATTAATGCGGCTAATAAGATTAGAAGTTTAGATTATTTGCTTTTAAGACAATACGCTGCCTCTCAACTAGTGCACTTATTTGACGCATCGTTTAGAGAGTTTAACTTATCGCGTCAAAAAGGCCTTCCCCCTAACCCACGGTATGCAAAACAAGCTTTTATCCATAGTCCAAGACTTTATAATGCAACCCAATTAGGATTGGTCTTAGACCCGATTGTTATTTTCGATGATCGCACAAATAAGGATCTAGTTGATGAGAATCAGTCATACAACTTTGCAAAATATCCCGAGTGTGATTATTTTAAAATGAATCAGGAGCTTGCAAAAACGGATTTTAGAATTCGCTTCCATATGGATAAAGATCTCATCACAGCACCAACCTACATGTTAAATGAAGAAAACCCTAGTACACTTCCTACACTTGTCAAAATGGAAGGACCTAAGGAAATTCCAAAGGATCTTCCACCTGTTAGTACTGTATGGTTAAACTTGCAAGAGATTAATCAATACTTTGCTAGTTTTGACAAGGTCATTTTGGAATGTACGACTTCAAATGGCCTAAACGCCGGAGAATAGGCTTTCGAACACATGAACGAGGTGTTTAAGAATGAGATCAATCCGTTTGTCGAAAGTCTAAAAGGAAGTTTTGCATCTCTTTCAGAAAATCTTGAGTTTGAAATTGCAGAAGTTCAAAAAGTGTTTTATGAAATGGACACCGCTTACGAACTACAATTAATTGAAAAGGAAAAGATTTTATCTGAATATGACCGATTCTTGTCCCAAGTAATTTCGTGTGATGTGCTTACTACTGTGAATGTTAATTATTCGAATGAGCTTACATCCGCTATGATTAAATGTGATGCTGTGAATATATGTGATGATGTGTGTGATCTCTCTGTAAATGTTGCTGATACTGTAAATGAGGTAGATAATCATTCTTGTCACGAATCTAACGCTGAATTTTTAAAGCTTCAAGATTCTTACAATTTACTTTCAAAACGCTTTAATCAACTTGAACAACATTGTATATCTTTAGAATTAAAACAACAAACTCAAAATGAGGATCTTTTGATAACAAATGGTTGTGAAAACAGTGTTGAGACGAGTGACAAGATGATTGCAATAGTTAAGGCATTAGAGGAAGAGATTATGAGATTAAAGAGAGATGTGTCATCAAATGAAACACTAAAATTGGAACTAGAGGCTGCAGAGTCTAAAAACCAGGACTTAGAAATTAGACTTTCGTCTATTCTAGGGGAGATGGATCGTGCAAGACAGGGAATGTCCAAACTTTATGGTTCACTAGAAGAACGCTTCGCTTTTAATGCGGCACAGCAACAATCTTATGTTGAACAATTGAACCAAAAATGTGAGGAAATCTCTGACTTAAATATCCAGCTCATTGACAAAAACATGGTTTTGGCCGAGTTAAAGGAGACACTTCTTCTCACCCGACAAAAAGCTGTTAATAACTTAGCTACCAACTCTGCACCGTCCTCTAGTGCTCCAACAACCAAGTCAGTAGTGCTTTATAAGAACCCGCTCCATAAGAAAAACCCGGTTACCTACGATGATTATATGAGGAATGCAATTAAGCATGTAGATCTTGTTAGGGATATTTTAGATGATTTATATGTGTTAGATCCCTCAAGCAGTTACTTTTATTCAGCTCATGAATATATTAAGCGAGTTCAATATTGCTTAGCATATTTGCAATACATAGGTAAACCAGGTTCTGCACTACTCACTAATCGACCCATTGCTGTAACTCCATTCAATAAGACCCCAGGAGCAAAACCGTCATTGGCACCATCAAGTAAGGCACCTTTAAAATCTGTTGCTAATGTTCCCACTTTGCCTTCTACAGGATTAAAAGAGTCTACTAAGGCTAAAGGATCGCCACTCAAGAAAGATAAGATCAAGCCCTCCACTAGTAGTACCATCAAGAAGAAAGTAGAAGCTCATACTAGGAATATCAGTTCAGATTTAAATAAAAAGAATCATGTTAAGACTAAAAGCTCTGCGCCTGTGCAGAAGCCTAAACCATTTGTGAATTCTAATTTGAAATGTTGGAATTGTAATGAATGCATGTTTTCCCAACGTCATGATTTGTGTCTTGTTGATCATGTGAATGAAATGAATGCTATTAGGAATGATCTTGAATGGAAACCAACTGGGAGAACTCGTACCCAAGTTGGATGGCAATGGCGTCCCACTGGTAGGACCTTTACATTAGATGGAAAAATGTGCCCTTTAACTAGGAATGCATCCATTGAGGTTAGGTCTTAGCGTCCTTTAGTTAGGCACACTAGCACTAAAGTATGGAAACAACGCCCTTTAATTAGGTCAGCCCCCACTATAGTGCCTATCAGTGACGAAATACCTCAGGATTTAAGCCAACTAGAATCTACACCACCAACTAGGAAGAAGGCTAGGAAATCTAAGAAACCTAAAGTTAGCAAATCTAAGATTATTAAATCTGTACCTGCTAATAACAAGGAACATTCAGATTCCGAAACCTATACATTGTCCTCGTCTGGTGATATTTTCAGGTGGTCCAAATCATCCTCTGGTATTTGGAATCCGGTTTTTCAAAGCATATGACCGGAGATCGCTCGATGCTCCGAAATTTCGTCAGCAAGTTTCTTGGAACGGTTAAATTCGGTAATGATCATATTGCAAAGATAATGGGGTATGGTGAATATCAGATTGGAAACGATACGATTTCAAGGGTATACTATGTAGAAGATCTTGGTCATAATTTATTTTCAGTCGGACAGTTTTGTGATTCCAACCTAGAGGTTGCTTTTCGACAACATACTTGTTTCATCCACAACTTGGAAGGAAAAGACTTGTTGAAGGGATCTCGTGGTGCAAATCTTTATACGTTGTCCCTACAAGACATGATGGCCGCCTCTCCAGTATGTCTTCTCTCTAAAGCATCTAAGACTAAGTCATGGTTATGGCATCGCAGATTATCTCATCTCAACTTTGATGCTATTAATCATCTGGCTAAAAACGAATTAGTTCGTGGTCTTCCAAAGCTCAAATTTCACAAGGACCATTTATGTTCCGCGTGTTCAAGGGGGAAAAGTACCAAGAAATCATACAAGCCCAAAGCTGAAGACACCAATCAAGAAAAACTTCATCTTTTGCATATGGATCTTTGTGGGCCAATGCGAACCGAAAGTGTGAGCGGTAAGAAATTCATCCTTGTTATTGTGGATGATTTCTCCAGGTTTACGTGGGTTAGATTTCTACGTACAAAGGATGAAGCGTCGAAGGCTATCATCACTTTTCTGAAATTCATTTAGGTACGTTTAAATACTACTGTCCGCCGTATTCGTACAGATAATGGAACAGAGTTCGTCAACCAGACTCTTCGTGATTACTATGAAGAAGTTGGTATCTCACATGAAACATCCGCTGCACGTACTCCACAACAAAACGGTGTCGTTGATAGACGGAATCGTACGCTTATGGAGGCTGCTAGGACTATGCTGATTTATGCGAACGCTCCATTGTTCTTGTGGGCAGAAGCTGTATCTACTGCATGTTTCACCCAAAACCGCTCTATCATTCGGAAACGCCATGGAAAACACCTTACGAGCTTCTACATGATCGTAAACCCGATGTTTCATTTTTTCATGTGTTTGGGGCTCTTTGTTATCCAAACATTAATAGTGAGAACTTGGGCAAGCTTCAACCGAAAGCCGATATAGGTATTTTCATTGGTTACTCACCCTCCAAGAAAGCATACCGAATTTACAACCGTCATCTTGGTAAGATTGTAGAAACTATGGACGCAAATTTTGATGAGCTGACAGCGATGGCTTCTGAGCAACGCAGCTCTGAACCCGCGCTTCACGAGATGGGAACCGGTGCTATTAGTTCCGGATTAGTTCCCAATAATCCTACTTCTACATCATTTTTACCTCCTACAAGGCCCGAGTGGGATAAACTATTTCAACCGTTGTTTGATGAATTCTTTGATCCCCCAAATGATGAAGTTCTAGCACCTGTAGTGATAGCTCCAATCCCTGAAGTTGTTGCTCAAGCTAATGAAGCTTTATCAAATGCATCTTCAATTAACATTAAACCGGATGCACCTCTACCAAGTGATTCTCAAACTACACCTGAATCGTCACCCTTACTTGTGCCTAATGATGTTGAAGAGGATTCTATTGATCACGATTTAGAATATGCTCACCTACAAGAGCTTCCTTTCTTTGGTGTACCGATACCTGAAAACCCTTCAGCCGCGTCTACCTCAGAAGAAGCTCCTTCTATTGTTCACTCCAGACCACCACGGATTGAAAATCATAGCACCAAATGGACAAAAGATCACCCAATTAGGAATGTTATTGGAAGTCTCGATCGACCAGTCTCTACACGCCATCAATTACAAGAGAGTGTACTCTATTGCTACTTTGATGCATTTCTCTCCGAAGTTGAACCTAAAAACTGGCAACATGCTATGACTCAATCATCTTGGATTGAAGCCATGCAAGAGGAACTAAATGAATTCCAAAGACTTGAAGTATGGGAATTAGTTCTTCTCCCTGACAAGGTTAACATCCTTACTTTGTTATGGGTTTATAAGGTTAAACTCAATGAGATGGGTGGAGTCTTGAAGAATAAGGCTAGATTGGTTGCTAGAGGATACAAACAAGCCTTGGGTATCGACTTTGAAGAATCTTTTTCTCCTGTTGCAAGATTGGAGGCTATTAGACTATTCCTTGCGTATGCTGCTCCTATGAACATGATCGTCTATCAAATGGATGTGAAGACGGCATTTGTGAATGGTGAACTAAGGGAAGAAGTCTATGTTAGTCAGCCGGATGGGTTCGTTAGCACGGAGTTTCCTAATCATGTGTACAAGCTTAAGAAGGCTCTCTATGGGTTGAAACAAGCTCCACGCGTGTGGTATGATCTCCTTTCAACATATCTCATTTCGGAAGGCTTCTCCAAAGGCAAGGTGGACCCCACTCTATTTACTCTCAAGGAGGACAACGACATGATTCTGGTACAAATTTATGTTGATGATATAATATTTGCTGCCTCTAACATAGAATTGTCCAAACGCTTTGAGAAGATAATGTCCACACGCTTTCAGATGTCAATGATGGGAAAAATTTCATTTTTCTTAGGATTACAAATTTCTCAGAATCCCAGAGGCATCTTTATTAATCAATCCAAATATGCTCTAGAATCCTTATAGAAATATAACTTTGAAAATTGTGACCCCGTGGACACTCCAAAGGTGGAGAAATCCAACTTAGATGAAGATAGGAATGGGATTATTGTCGATCCGAAACTCTATCGTGGGATGATCGGCACCCTTCTCTA
Source organism: Glebionis coronaria (assembly GCA_025667525.1). NCBI lineage: Eukaryota > Viridiplantae > Streptophyta > Magnoliopsida > Asterales > Asteraceae > Glebionis > Glebionis coronaria. The sequence goes on from JANFOE010000938.1 coordinate 403,041, forward strand.
TCTGACTGCTAGCAGGCCTGATTTGCAATTTGCCGTATGCATGTGTGCCCGGTATCAGGCTCGGCCTACCGAAAAGCACCTACATGTTGTTAAAAGGATCTTTCGGTATCTCAAAGGAACACTTCATCGTGGTCTATGGTATCCGAAAGATTCCTCTATTGCTTTAATATCATACGCAGATGCCGATCATGCTGGGTGTCAAGACACGAGGCGTAGCACTTCTGGGTCTGTGCAACTCCTTGGAGACAGATTGATTAGTTGGTCTTCAAAAAGGCAGAAAAGCGCTGCAATTTCTAGCACGGAGGCTGAATACATCGCCATGTCCGGTTGTTGTGCTCAAGTCCTTTGGATGAGATCACAATTAACTGACTACGGTTTGGGATTCAACAAAATCCTGATGTATTGTGACAACAAGAGCGCCATTGCCCTTTGCTGCAACTCCGTTCAACACTCCCGGGCAAAGCACATAGACATTCGCTACCATTTCATTAAAGAGCAGGTGGAGAACGGAGTGATCGAGCTGTATTTTGTCACCACTGAGTATCAGCTGGCAGATATGTTCACAAAAGCCTTAGATCGAGGACGAATCGAGTTTTTGATTGACAAGCTTGGCATGAAATCATTCTCTCCAACGACTCTCAAAGAATTGGCAGAAGAATCAGCTGAATAGTGGTGGTAAACTATTCATGTGTATCCTTTGTTCGTGATCATGTATATTATCGTATATATATAAACCCCAAAAAGAAAAATACAAAAATATAAAACCAAGAAAAACCATAAAAAATATAAAACCTAGAAAAACCATAAAAATTATAAAATCAAGAAAATCCAAAAATATTTTTCATTTTTTAAAATCGGGCATGTCTTTTAGTACGGTAATATTTACGGCTTTAGAAATGTCGATCAATATTGACACGGCGCCATAAATAGAGTCCGTATAAAAGTTGTACATTTTTTAAAACATGCCCATTATGGCTTGTAGTTATTTCAGACTACAACCCGGTTTTCGCATTAAAGTCACGTATTTCCTTGGAAAACGTTGGCTCACAACGGGAATTAATTTTCTCGGGCATGATTTACAAGCCAAATCATGCAAAGGGATCAAGTTTACTTTACAACTTGGTCTAACACGAGTTAGTGTACGCTTCAGTGCATTAATTTGTTTAAATAAGAGAAATCTTATTGCCACCACGAATCAATCTTTTCAAGATATTAATTGGAAATGTTTTCATCAATATTTGACTCTTTAAACAATGACTACAGCTCTTTAAATAGAAAACGGGTCATCGTTTAAGGGGGAGAAAATATTAAATCATCTTCGTCATCAAAACGATTTTCAAAAGTGTTTGTGGAAATTTAATTGGCTAAATGGTTTATGAGTGGTCTTGCTTTAGAATACGACTTGTGCTCGTTCAATGAGATAGGACTTGCTTTAGATCTCGGAGTTTTTGCTAATAGGATGCGATGCTTAAGTTGTGTGAGGGTTAGAATAATTATTACAATGAGTTAGACTAACGATTGTTAAGTACCTTTACGGATGTTAGCCTAAAAGGAGTTTTTAACTAAAAAGGAAAAGAATAGAAAAGTATAGGGACTTAAAATGACTAAGTGGGAAAGTTGTCAAATTGAACTAAGTCAAACCAAATCCCCCCGTGCCTACTGTTTTCTCTTCTTCATTGTTGTTATTTCCGCCATTGTTACACACACACAAGCTTTCAAAAACTCTCGTCTTAATCACTCAATCCGTTTCATTCGATCAAAAAGGTACAAACATCAAATTTTTTTGATTTCTAATTCGCCTAATTCATTTAAATCCACTTAATTAATTCGTTTGAAATAAAATTTATCAAGATTAGGGTTTCTGCATAAAATTAGGGATTAATTGATTAGGGTTTTAGTTGGGTTTTATGCGGATTAGCATTAGAACGTGTTTAGTTGCCTTAGATTGCCTTAAATCTCACACATGTGTTTAGAATAATCCATCATAGGGGACGGTTTGTGAACTTCCGAATTAGCTAGGCTAGTGAACTTCCGAACAAACTTCCGAAGGAAGTTCCGAACGAACTTCCGAATGAAGGAGTTCCGGACGAACTTCCGAATGAAGGAGTTCCGGACGAACTTCCGAATGAAGGAGTTCCGGACGAACTTCCGAATGAAGGAGTTCCGGACGAACTTCCGAATGAAGGAGTTCCGGACGAACTTCCGAATGAAGGATTTCCGGACAACTTCCGAATGAAGGAGTTCCGGACGAACTTCCGAATGAAGGAGTTCCGAACGAACTTCCGAATGAAGAGTTCCGAACGAACTTCCGAATGAAGAGTTCCGAATGAAGGAGTTCCGGATGAAGAGTTCCGAATGAAGGAGTTCCGGATGAAGAGTTCCGAATGAAGAGTTCCAGATGAAGAGTTTCGAATGAAGAGTTCCGGATGAAGGGTTGTTGGATTGATAGTTGTTTGCTTGTTATAATTACTTGTTGAAATGTGTTATGCTTAGAAGTCATAATGATATATATCTATATATTTTTTGTGCATCAACCTTTTATGTCTTATCTTAAGCAGACACGATGACTAATCCAACAGTACAAGAACTCCAAGATACTAGATCAGCCGCAATTGCCGAAGCAAGAGCCCTCAAGTTTATACCAAACAATTACCGGCTGAAGCAAGTTTCAAAATCCACTCACCATGGATTCAAAGTCGCCATAGCCATCCTTGATCACTCTCACTTCAAGAATGCGTTAAGGAGTACTGCTTCGGTGCCATGTGATTACATGTATGAATTCTGGGCTACCAAGGAAAGTACTTCAAACAAGATCACCTTCTCTCTCGACAACAAGCAACAGACACTCACCGTTTCAGACTTCCGCAAGATATTTGGAATTCGGGATACACCCAAAGGTATGTCATTTTCAAGGGATCCTACCAAAGACGAACTCATGGAGATGTTCGATGCTCTTGGATGTCCTGACATACGAGTTGTGTCTGATTTTTACCACCGCTAATGTGGGTCAACCTTGGAGAGCAATCTTGGGTATTCTCAGTAGATGTCTTACACCTAAAATATCTGGGCATGATGTTGTGCGTGGTCCAATTATGAACATCTTCTATGGAATGTACAAAGGCTCAAATGCAGATTATGCATTATTGTTGTGGGAAGAATTTAACTTTCAACTCTTCCAAAACAAGAAGCTGAAGACTAATTTCTTTCCTTACCCTCGGTTTATCAAGCTTATAATTAATTATTGTATGAAGAATGATGTCACTATTGATAAGCGTGCAGCAAGTCGTCATCACAATGAAGAGGCTGATCACACTGTGGACCTAAGGCATGAAGGACCATCTAGTGCTGTTATTCCTGGTCCTATTCCCGATTATCTTCTGACGGATAAAATTAAAGCTTCTGCTGATTACAAACTACTGCTACTAGAAATCAAGAAGCAAAAAGCAAGCCGTCAGACAGGAGAAGACTCGTCTACTACGGTCAAGAGTAAAGGTAAACGTAAGCAAACAGTTGCTTTATCTGAACCCGAAACCAAGAAGAAGAAGACTGAGGCTAAAAAGGGAAAGAGCACGGCTGATGAGTTAGTTCTCCACGACGAAGAAGATGTTGATGTCGATCCTACTCTTGACAAGACTGAGAAAAAATTAATGAAGATAGCTATTGAAAAGAGTAGGAGAGACACGGGCGGTAGTGGTTCGGGTGCACAGATGAATATTGAAGAAGAGTACGAGGAGCCAGATGATATTGATGAGTTTGGATCACCTGAACGGTATTCTACTTCGAAGGAGACATCCATTGCTGTTTCAGCAAGTGTTGAAAAGGAGTCCGGTGCTCCCACTATCATGGTACCTACCCAGCCTTTAGTAACTCAACCTCCACCAATCCAGCCATTACCAACCCGACCGGTGCCAACACCATTCCTTCCACCTCCAATAACTTCCATCCTCAGTACTGTAGTCACAACCGAGCCTCTTCAACCAACCCAGAGTAGCTCTGCATCATCTTCAATGGCTGCATTTGTAATGGCAGAACTGTTGGATAAACACACGGATAATCAAAGAAAAGAGATGGATAATCTTCGCCAAGAGCTACTTAGACGAGTGCAAAGTGAAGAGGCATCCAAGAAAGCCCAAGAAGAAATGTTAGCTAAATTCGTTGCAGAGATGGAGTTGACACGTAAAGCTCATGCAGAAGAACTTGCTCAGGTCAAACAGGCTGAAGCTGATAAGTATGCAGCACGAATCACGAGACTTCGAGCTATGAAGGATAAATACAAAGAGCAGAAAGACACACTTGAAGCTTCTATTGAAGAGAGAGTGAAAGAATCCGTTGAGTCCCTTATGCCAAAACTGCGTGATGAGATGAAGAAACTCGCGGCTGATAACTTGATGATTAAGTCGTCCAACCCTTCCGAATCCGCCTACAAAATTGCATATGACTTAACGGATTTTGAATTAAAGAAGATCCTCAAAGCTCGCATGAGGGAAGTTGGATCTTTTGACAAGTCTAAAGTTCAACGGACACTCTACAAATCACTCAATGAAGCTATCATGGAGGATGATTGGTTGTTTAAGATGTTTGGAAGTGTGGTACCTTACCACATTCTGCCTGAGGAGGAAAAGGATGATAGTGAACAAGAAGAGGGTGACGGTGAAGAAGAAGAAGAAGAAGAAGAAGAAGAAGAAGATGATGATGATGGTGACGATGATGGTGATGATGATGAGGATGATGATGATGATGATGATGATGGTGATGGTGGTGATCGAAATGAGGAGAGTGCTAAGGGAAGCAACGAAGATGACGATGAGGATGATGATGGTAAACAGCCTGAAACGGGGGACAAGGTTGCCAGCACAAAGAAACCATCTAAGTCTGGTACCAAGTCTCAGAAAGATGCTGCGCAAAAGGAAAAATCCACCTCAACGGAATCAAGACGTTCCAAGTGGCGCCATGATGTGAATGCTACTACGGCATCATCGATTCCCGGTACATCTGTCTCTGTTTCTATACATGTTACCGCTAATCCTGTTAGTTCTGTTGTTGCTCCTGTGATTGCAGAATCAGTAACTGAACCTGAATTTGCACAACACTCGCCTATTCATGACACCGCCGAGATGCCTGAATCAGAACCAGCAGATGTTCATGTCTCTACTCCTCTGCAACAAGAACCACAATCTACTGTTCCTGAGTCAAGCACACGGGACTGGGCGGACACATTGGAGATTGATGAAACTGCACCGCCACAAGCTTGGATCACGGCAGCTGCTAAATATGATCCAATCACAGACGCTGACAGAGATGTTCTATATCTCCGTATCCGTAGTTGATAGTCGTAGAAATACGTCTTTTAGGAAAAAGAGCGTATAATGGGCAAGTATTAAGTTGCACGTTTTAGGAAAAAAGCGAAACCGAACAAATGCGGGTTCGTTCTCGAGGAGGTGTGTGGATTAATGTGCCAAAATATATAATCAAAGGTTTAGGGTAGTGTCGTTTTTGGATAAGAAAAGAAAGAAAACTAGAGACGAACTACGATTACAATTAACTACGACGAATGACGTAAAACGCGAACGTAAGTACGTAAAACGTGAAAATTTAAAAATTTTAAGCTAAAAACAAATTAAAAATGAAAAAGTAGTTCAAAATAATATAAATAAGGATAAAAATCCAATAAAAATATTTTAAAACCTTTTATTAATTAAATATTCAATTTTTAATGCTAATTAAAGCCCTAAAATTAAATATAATTAACAAAACGCCCAAAATATTATTTTATTGAACTAATAAATTACTTATATTATTTAAAGTCTAAAAACTATTTTTCCTAAATTTTCAAAACTATTTTTCTATTTTTAAAGCACTAAAAACTATTTTTTATTAAAATAATGATAAAAAATAATAAAACAAAGAGAAAAATAAAATTACTTTTTGGAAAATTCTAAAATAATTAACTTAACAGGAGAAAAATAAAATTACAAGAAAAATTTGACTTTAAGCCACAAAAGACAAAATTATAAAAACTGTTGAATTAATTTTTGTCAAACCATGGTTTTTTTGGCAAAATTTGATGGTTTTATGCTTTTTCGAGCTTCGTTTGATGGTTTCCTTGAAAACCGAGGGCACCCCCACACTCAATGGAGTGTGGGGAGTTGATATGAAGCGAAAAACAGCTAGCTACAGTATCTAAATAAGCCCAGAATAAGCTGTCTTCAAAACAGCACTACAGAAGAATTTTCAGTGTTGTCCGATATATGTAACAGACAACTAATGCAGTGTTGTCCGATATCTTCTTAGTGTTGACAGATATCGGACAACACTAAAAAAACAAAAAAAGTGGTCGTTCTCGGACAACAAAGAGTAATGTTGATGTATGATTTTTTCGAAGTTGTTTTGCTGTTTTGGTGCGATTCTTGGGTACAAACGGCACCCCTACAACCAAATGGGTTGTAGGGAGTCACTCAAATAACAAAAGCACAAACAAAGATCACCAAATCAATCACAAATTCACAAAAAAACAGTTGAAAATAAGAAATAATGCAGAAAAAGATGCACAGTAGCTAATGTTAGGCTGCTGTGTGAATTTTCTAAGGCTAAACTAAGCTACAAAACCAAATCAATCCTAGATACCCACTGTCCTAAGCCTAACCTACCCTATAAACTAACCATAATCAAGATCCAAAACCCAAAACACCACTTTTAAAACCCAAACCTACTGATGAACAAGTGCTGACAGAAGGTGTCGTATTTTGCTGATCTTATGACCACAGTGGGTTTAAAGGCTATCTATACTTCACCGAAACGGGAAAATAAGCTTAAGACTGACGGCACCCAGCCTTAATCTACCTTAATACTAATTCCTACAAGAATTCAATCCTATAAACGCAAGATTAGGGCCCCTAGACTGCTGATGCATAAAAATGCATACACAGATTGGATTTGATGATCTCTAGTGCACTAAGCTGAATTTTTAGGCATCATATATTTCCACTAATTTAAGACCCACTGTCTGCATAGGTTGACACAGTTTACGCCGAAAAATGCACCAAGTATACCGACTGTTTTGGGTGCAAATGTGTTCAAGCCTAGACGATCACTAAGACAAATTCTAATAACATCGAGCAACTAATTGAGATACTCAAACTACGACTTTTAACATCTAAATCAAGGATCCAATGATCCTTGAATTTACAACAACGGCTGAAACACAGAATCTAAGAAACTTACGTTTTCTTATTATTTTCTTGTTTTTTTACGCTAAAAAAATGATTAAATCAAGATGATTACTACCTAAGTTATCTAGTTTAAACAATATGAAAACCTAAGATTACCTAGTTTCTACTCAGTAAGCAAACCCAAACACTCCTAAAGCAGGAATAAAAAAGGTGAAAATAACAAATAGCAATATTAAGCAAATAAACTAAGCAGAATATAAAGAAGCACTAAACTACTAAGACAAGCAAGAAAGAAAAAAAACAAATAAGCCAGTGAAAAATAAAATAAACTACAAGCAAGAAAAGGATAAGAAGATAGGCAGTAAGAGTGGAGAACTTACAATGGGTCCGAGCTTATTGCTTTAACCTAGCTAGTCATAACTCTCTACACCCATATTCCGTATCTCAAACCTCCTTATAACTTTGTGTTTAGCTTATCAAACCCACTGCTTATCACCATAGAAACATCTACCACAAAAATTTTAACTAAATACCAATCTTGAAACCTTTCGAACCAAGGAAGAATCCAACTTCCTCCTTCAAACCTTGAAACCAGAGAATAAAGAACCTTCAAAATGCCCAATAAGCTGAGCTTGTTGTCAATAAGCCAGCTTATTGGCTTATGCTACAGTGCAAACAAAACAAAAGGTTGTTTTGTGATAAAAAGGACTTGGAAAGGTAAAATTGTGCGGGGAAATTAAATTACACAATGTAAAGGACTTGGAAATTTAAAGAGTGCAAGTAAATTAAAATGGAACTCAATTTATTAACTCAAATTCGTCTATTACAAAACTTGGCTAAAAATTGGAACAAAAAACATGGGTACATACCACCCATATTTATACTACTACTGAACATTATAGAATTACAAATAAGAAAACTAAACCCTAGCTCATCTAATTCCAAGAATACCCTCGAATTCGAATATTGAAATTCAGTCAAACTTGAGCCATGTGATATGCCAGCCTGTAGAAAGCAATCCACACCGTTTGTGATATCTTTGGGAAGAAGAAATTCCATTGAATCGTCGATTTGCTGTAAGTCTTTGTCATTTTGCTGCAGGGGATGACACGTGGGTAGGGACCAGAGGTCACGGGGTAAAGGTTTTGGGGATTTGGATATGATGAGGGTTGTGTGAATTATGAATCTGGACAAGTATGAGTCCTAATTCATAGTGATTAAGGTATTTAGGAATTAGGGTTCTAAGTGTTTATATTTAGGGATAAATCTGTATAGTGGTTGTTAGTTTATATTAATTTAGAAAGTAAATTAATAACAAACGTAAGTTTTGTGGTGGAGTGTTTGGGTTTATGATGGGTAAATACATGGGTTTGGGTAAAGTTTGGCCATGTTTGCCCCCTGAGTTTGCAAAATATGTTCATACAATGTTTTCACCAACAATTCTCTATTTTCCCTTGCAATTATCTTTGAAGTAATGACATTTCAGTCCCTCTAATATTCCACAAGCTTATATCAAGGACCATATATGCAATTTAAGCATTCTCCAAGGGCTTTTTGTATATAATCTTGAAACTTGAGGACCAATCTTGTAATAATAGAGATTTACAAGGGTCAAAAGTGACAAGTCTTTCAAAGTTGAGGGACCATTCTTGACAAATCTTCAAACTTCAAGGACTTCTTTGAATAATCATGACTCAGGTCCGGTTCTTTGTGCGGCTTCATTTTCTGTGTTCGTTTTTGCTTGATTCTTGTAATCGTTTGGTGAATTCACGATATCCGTACCTATAATACACAATGAACAAACACAAGCATATATTTGGGTATTTTGATGATATTTTAAGCGTTTTAAGCCCGATTTGGACGATGAGACTATGTATAATTACAGTCTCATCACTCCCCCATACTAAACCATTGCCGTGTCCGCACGCAATGCTAGAATTAAGTATCGTAGCACTTCCAAAATTCATTTTATGATGACATTTATTGAAGACATAAATTTAAATAAACTACTACACGTGTTTTAGACATAATGTATTGTTTTCATCACGATTAAGTAACATTAAGGATCATAGAACAAGAACACGTGAATGCTTCGTTAGAGATAATTTCATCGTCCTCGATTTTCACCCAATTCCATGCTAAGCGTGTAACGAGATCATTGTTATTATAAGTTAGCAACACGTTCATATCTCATGAGTGTTAATTACGAACCTAAACTCCCTTATTCCTAATTGGTATCTCTTATTTTATTTTTTTCTTAATGCTCACGAGGATACATCATTGACTTATGCGTGAATAGAGTTTAAGTCTAAAAAGAGAGTTTTAACGGTGTAACCAAAATCATTAAATTAATAATTCATCCTAATAGACAACGATGTCAAAAAATTAAGTCAACAAGAAGGATCGATAAACACGGTTTTATAACGGTTTTGAACATGAGACTTATTACCAAGACTTTTATACGCCCCCTAACGGAAGGGCCGTATTATCTTTGGTTTACCTCCATCTTTTATTCAACCTCACCATGAAGCTTTTATTATGACTTCGGTCTTGCCTTGCCTTTTATTATCCGCCTCATCGGTGGTTTTATTAGCCAAAGACGTATATCCTCACGCTAAAGCGAATTTTGGATCTTTAAAGCTTCGAAGATTAAGGCTTGATTCACTTTCAATTTTGCATAGATTTTTCGGCCTTGTGGGGCTTCAAATTGTTTGCTAGATTTAGGTGACCACTTGAAATCTTATTATTGGGTGAAGCTTTTGATTATTCGGGTGCCAATACTTCAAAACTGTGACGCTGGTGATACCTTAATGTTTCCCCAATTTAATTACATGGAAGCTACTAAAACAAATTAGAAACCAACAATAGTGAATAAAACGCTAAATCAATATTTATTAACAATTTATTATGCAAAAGCGTGGGGAGAATAAGCTAATAATTACTACACATGAGATCGTGACGATTACGAGACTTATAAACAACTCTATCATTTCTCGTCCTCATTTAAGAGACTTAGCCTAAAAAGTTAAGGAATCGAAGCTAAGTGCTCAACACGCACGGTCGAGTCAAAAATTACTCTTATTCTCACCATCGAAAAACCTACATTCGTGTTTTAAACACTTATGAAAAGCAAGAAAAATTTAAAAATTTGGCCATTTTTAGCCTTATTTTGCATAAAACGATAACAAAACGATGAATATTGGATTACGTGTTGACGTAAGCAAGGTGAAGTATCTACTCACCCCCCCATACTAAAACTAAACATTGTCCTCAATGTTTCGAGTCTAGGGGTGAAAACACCCCCATACTAGAGACGAAGTCGAATGCTTAATCTCGAGCATGGAAAGGGTAAAACGAATAACCTATAGCCGTTTATGAATTATGCTAATAAGATAAACGTTAGAACATAAAAGGATATCATCGGATATCGGAATCTCCAAAGGCAACGATCGAAGCTCAAGTGATCCGTAAAACGAACACGAGAGGCTTCAATGATGACGATGAACCTAATAGATCACAATCACAAACAACCACGGAACAAAGGTTGGAAGAGCACAAGTCCCCTCGCATTAAACTAATTAGAAAGCAATAATATGTACATGGATAAGCATGGGTCTCCCCCACGAGGCACCTTGTTTTTGATAACCGAGTCAAAAGCTCGACTCGAATCCCCATAAATGTGATCATTTAGGGATATCCTTGGTTCGGTCATTTTTGGTGGGACTTACATGTAATCAAGGCCCAAAAGCAACCGTGTATAAAGGCAAAACCTCTATACCGGGATCAAAGATCGTGTCTTCATTTTCGGATGATAAACGAAACAACACGACTTCAAGTAACAACGTCCCAATGGGACACAAGAAAATAGCATAAGAAGAGAAGGGTGGGACATTGGTTGGGCATAAAAATCGAGTTACTCGAGGTAAACTCTCACCGTAAGTGTAGAAAGGATTTCTAGTGACTACTTCGGTAAAAGACCGAGATTTATCTTAAAAGTGATACCGGGGTCAAAAATCTCGTCCTCGGTGGAGAAGTGTGAGGGAACAAATGGGGCTTCCCCCATACTAGATCCACACAAAACGTCGTCAAAAGAAGTAGACGCGTTTGTAGCAAGCTCAATTAAGCGAGGTGATGACGGAGTTAACATTGGAAAATCTTTAAAATTGATTTTAAAATCATTCCCTTTTTCATTTTTTAACTCTTTGTTACGAAAACCCAAGTTGATTAAATTGAAAATATTTGGTGTTTCTAAAACAATTCTAGGCACACTTAAAATTTCCACATTTATCTTGAAGGCGGGAGGAGGAGTTGAATTTTTAAAACGTGAATCAATTAATAAAACATCCCCCTCCGGGCTAACGCAACGGTCCTCATCAAACTCGAAAATCGACGGTGGGTCATCAAGAATACGTTTGATCTCAGAAAAATCGCCATCGGGATCAAAAACGTCTTCTCTTCCTCGTGGAAGAGGTTGAGCAATAAAATCGTCGATAATCGAGTTGCTAGCTTCAACCGTCGTGAAACTAGGAAAAGAAGGCTCTTCGATTGAAGATTTTGCCTTTGTCATTTCGACCTCGATATCGAAAAACGTATCGATGTGAGCAAGGCCATCGGCGGACTTCTCACATGATAAATCCAAAATCTCACTCGGTGTGGGATTAGGAGTAAAAGGCTCGTCTCGTGACGACTTTGCCTTGACGGTTTCAACTTTGTCCTTCGAAGGGATCGAACGTGGGTTCTCGAACATTTTAGCAAAATTACTAACACATCCCTTCGGAATTAATTTTCGTTCATCTTGTAAAAACGAGGGTTCAACGATTTCCTTTAAAACCTTTTCACATTTTTCTCTTTTAAAATCACTTGATGGAATTTCTTTGTCAAAATTGTTGGAGCATAATTTGGCTAGGCCGGTCTGACGACTCTCCTGGGCCGTTCGTCGTCTTTCCGGGTCCTGAGTAATGCTGCAAACAAAGAAGAACCGGTTAGACGTGGACCCGAGGCCGGAGCCCCGGGGTCCACCTCCGACGGTCAAGTTAGTATCGGATGAATATGTGGTATAAGAAGTGTAGTTATAAGAGAGAACCTGTTGTAGAATGAGACTCCTAGCCTTGTTTATATAGTGCTAGGGTTTCTTGAAGGGTAAGTTAGGTGTGTGTGGGCCGCGGGCCTGTTGGGCCGGGCCGGATACCGACTGTACCTCGACATGTCCCCCAGTCTAGTATGATATGGTCCATGATCATGTTATGCTAGACTCATTCGTGTATCATGCTCACTAAACAACCGCGTGCGGTTTGCTGCTAGAACATCCTCGTGGGTTGTCCGTAACATATGGCTCCACTCGTAATGGGCTACTTTTAGCGATAAGATGATGGTTTGGGATTACGAATAGTGAGCATAGCCACTATACGTCATCATGTCCCCCCAGTCTAGTATGTGAGGTTGTCACCGAGGTTACTAGACTTTACACCATATCCGCTACCTGTAAGCATATCCACGTCGAAAGAAATGGGAAAACACGTATACGTAAGACGGGCGGTTGTGCTTGAATGCTTGGTTTCCCGTGATTAGACGGTAAGGACCCCGTAAGAAGAAAACGTGTTCTATAGCCGGGGTAACACTGGCATTGGCAAGGTATCATTCTTATTCATCCCTAACGTGAGGATGATAAGAAGGTTTTGTAAATGTGGAGGTGGAACCCGTATGCTGCATCGTGAATATTTAAAGGCGTACCTTGTATACCCACTAATGATGCAGCATAGTGCGAATATTTTATTCGGCTTAAGGACAACAGAAGGCGTATCTCTGTGGCAAGTTGATGCGGATATTTACATCCGTCTTATGACCACGACTTAGATAATGACTTAAAAACTTTCACGATTTTTCCTACACTAAACACGGTTGATCAGGCCCCGTCCAATTAAGGTCAAAAATGTAAAATTTTGAAAAATCATTCCGTAGTCGAGCAAAGTAATTTATCGTGGAAGGCTCACTTCCACAACAAAGATATGAACCAACGGAAGACGTACTTCCGTGGCAAAAAGTATGATCCAATGGAAGACTTGCTTCCATGGCAAACGATGAGACAACAGAAGATGTACTTCCGTGGTAAAAATAATAAGCTAGCGGAAGACGTACTTTCGCGGCAAAGTAATGACCAAACGGAAGGAGAACTTCCATGATGAAAAGAATGAGCCAGTGGAAGGAGTACTTCCACGGCGAAGATAACACGTGGAAGAGTACTTATGAGCCAGTGGAAGAGATACTTCCACGGCGAAAATAATGAGCACGTGGAAGAGATACTTCCATGGCAACGATAATGAGAACGTGGAAGAGATACTTCCACGGCAAAGATAATACGCTAGTGGAAGAATTACTTCCACGGCGAAGATAATACGCTAGTGGAAGAATTACTTCCACGGCGAAGATAATAAGCACGTGGAAGGAATACTTCCACGGCGAAGACAATAAGCCAGTGGAAGTAGGACTTCCACAGCGAAGGCAATAAGCACGTGGAAGAGATACTTCCACGGCGCATGAATAAGCACGTGGAAGAGGTACTTCCACGACTAAGGATAATGAGCACGTGGAAGAGATACTTCCACGGCGAAGGACAATAAGCCAGTGGAAGGAGTACTTCCACGGCGAAGACATAAGCCAGTGGAAGAGATACTTCCACGGCGAAGACAATAAGCACGTGGAAGGAATACTTCCACGGCGAAGGCAATAAGCACGTGGAAGAGATACTTCCATAGCGAAGACAATAAGCCAGTGGAAGGAGTACTTCCACGGCGAAGACAATAAGCCAGTGGAAGGAGTACTTCCACGGCGAAGACAATAAGCACGTGGAAGAGATACTTCCATAGCGAAGACAATAAGCCAGTGGAAGAGTACTTCCACGGCAAAGACAATAAGCCAGTGGAAGGAGTACTTCCACGGTGAAGACAATAAGCCAGTGGAAGGAGTACTTCCACGGCGAAGACAATAAGCACGTGGAAGAGATACTTCCATAGCGAAGACAATAAGCCAGTGGAAGGAGTACTTCCACGGCGAAGACAATAAGCCAGTGGAAGGAGTACTTCCACGGCGAAGACAATAAGCACGTGGAAGAGATACTTCCACGGCGAAGGACAATGAGCACGTGGAAGAGATACTTCCACGGCGCATGAATAAGCACGTGGAAGAGATACTTCCACGGCTAAGGATAATGAGCACGTGGAAGAGATACTTCCACGGCGAAGGACAATAAGCCAGTGGAAGGAGTACTTCCACGGCGAAGACATAAGCCAGTGGAAGAGATACTTCCACGGCGAAGACAATAAGCCAGTGGAAGGAGTACTTCCACGGCGAAGACATAAGCCAGTGGAAGAGATACTTCCACGGCGAAGACAATAAGCACGTGGAAGGAATACTTCCACGGCGAAGGCAATAAGCACGTGGAAGAGATACTTCCACGGCTAAGGATAATGAGCACGTGGAAGAGATACTTCCACGGCGAAGGATAATGAGCACATGGAAGAGATACTTCCACGGCGAAGGACAATAAGCCAGTGGAAGGAGTACTTCCACGGCGAAAATAATGAGCACGTGGAAGAGATACTCCCACGGCGAGGATAAGAAGTACGTGGAAGAGATACTTCCACGGCGAAGATAAGAAGAACGTGGAAGAATACTTCTACGGCGAATATAATGAGCACGTGGAAGATACTTCCACGGCGAAGATAATAAGCACGTGGAAGAGATACTTCCACGACGAAGACAATAAGCACGTGGAAGGAATACTTCCACGGCGAAGACAATAAGCACGTGGAAGAGATACTTCCACAGCGAAGACAATAAGCCAGTGGAAGGAGTACTTCCACGGCGAAGACAATAAGCCAGTGGAAGGAGTACTTCCACGGCGAAGACAATTGTAGATTTGTAAATCTATGCTTATGTTTTTAGAGAGAGAAAGAGATAGAAAGATGGTGGATTTCACACTTCTAGAGAGAGAAAGTTAAGAACAACTATGTGTAAAATAATGAAAACCACACTCTCTCCAACAAAGGAGAGGGTTTATATACCCAAGCCCTTGTCATGGGCTTGGGCTTACATTTTGGGCCGGCCTACACATGTTGTAGGCTAGGCTTGTTCTTGTTTGATAAGTAATGAAGATTAACTAAACTACGAGCTATTACATGGACTATTAATGGAGTGACCGATCCTTCTTAATACGTAAAACGTATTTCCAACAATCTCCCCCTAAGGGAGGTCACTCCAAACAAGGGCGTTACCCAAGTTACAATAATAAGAAAAACTTAGCATACTATGCTTGTCTTGAGCTCGTAGTCTTCGTCTCTCTTTTTCTTTTTCTTTTCTGGTGAACATGCTGATGTGATCTTTGATATCAGTCTTGAGCATTAATCTCTTGCCTTGATCTTGTGCATCCATCGCTTGTGATCTTCGCCTCTTCGTGACCTCACGTCCCACATACTTATACCTTTGTAATTCTTGAAAGCTTCAGAGTTCGATACAGCGGAAGACTTAACTTTTAGGCTTTCTTGAATTTGATGAGGTATTAAGTGCATAAAGTATAAGCATGCGGGGACGACTTCTTCTGGGATCCCGCAACGCCACCGTCTTCAAATGCCGCAACATAAGTAGACACGAACGAAATGGCTTTGAACATTTCATTCTAATTCGGTAGCATTTTACCTCCGGTCGGTGAAGACCGTTGGACGATATTAGATATCGTACCCGTGACGGATAGTTTCAATTAAGTAACTTCCTGACAGGATTTCGCGGGTAAACCCGTTCTCTTTATTCGACCGTCCAAAGCTGACTGCGAACATAAAGTATGAATCATTTGGATAATAATATCCGCATGATTTGAAGCCGTCAATTCATGTTCCTGGAACAAGTGAAATTCAATTAAGAACCGCACCATCGTTGCTTTCCAGTTGTCACGAGCTTGATTCGTATAGAATCTTGCAAGTTACCTACCAAGTGCTGTTTGAGGTTAACACTAGAAGGATTTCCACTCATCACCGTGAACACTAAGGTATCACTCTGAGTGTTCTGGCAAGATCATTAAGATATTGCGTAGAGGCCTGGAACGTGTTTAAATTCAGTTAAGAATTAAACAGCTGTTGCTTTCCAGTTATCACAAGTTTGATTCATAAAGAATCGCACGAGTCACCTACCATGAGCTTTTTGATATTCGCTCAAGAAGGATTTCCATCTTCATTGTAAATACTTTCGTATTACTCGGATGTTCAGGCAAGATCATGAAGATTTTGCGTAGGACTCTTAAAATCTTTCTTACTTTTCACAGTGTGTGAAGAAGCAAGGAAATATGAAAGTGTGTCCTAATGAGATATTTGATGATCTCAAATGGCTCTAGACTCGATCGTGCACTTTGGATTTTAGTGATCGGAGGCTGGAGAGGAGTGCCACCATTTCAATACCAATTCATTCGGAGTGAATAAATCGATAGATAACGTGTTGTCTCCGTGTGATTAAAACAAATACCTTTTAAGAGATATCTGAGTTAGCTGGGATGGGTTGTGCATTGCATCACTGGGTCCATGATGTCTATCTTCAATATCAAGAATCATTAAAAATGATCTCAATAGCATATGTATTGACCCGGTTTCTGCCTAAAGTTGTAAGGAGGGCTTCTTTCTTTACACCCTTTATCTTTACAATTCTTTTTCATTCTTCAACCCCTTCAATGCTTACCAATACGTCATCACTAGCACCTTGTTGTGATTGTTCCAGTGCTAACTTAAGTACTTGGTCGGCATTCAGCTACATTCACATTCTTTCTCCACCTTTCCTAAGGACTACTATGTCTAGCTATGGAATGTCCTTGGGAAGATTCTTCCGGTTCTGGAAGAGTCATAGGACTTAACCTATCCTACCATCCTTATGTCACCACAATCTTCATCGTCGTGAAATAAATGGGTTGTGGGTAAGTATAAATCACCATGAAATCCATTTTTGATATGAAATCCATTTTGCTCCCCCTTAACATATGCCACGATATTCGAAAACATTTCGCACATGTCGGGATGAGCCAGCACATTAAGTCAAACCATTTGTGATAATATCCCATATTAAATCACATTTTCTCCCCCATATTAAAAATATTAACCCAATCGATGTTTTTAATATCAATTGATTTAATGAAGTTTTAACAAAGGTTTTGGGAAGAAAAATGCGAGTCCGTTTTATCTTCATGATACCAAATGTATGAGATATGATACCAATTTGTAGCATGATCACATATTCACCATATTAGAAAAGAATTGACAAGGTTGGACCTGATAGATGAGAACATCATATGATAAGATCAAATGGTTCTTGTCAGCATATGTTGGTCGCCTCGTCACGTCTGAAGTCATCTCTTGACACCACGTGTACGATTGGTATTGTTGTCTTGACACCAACTTGTGAACTTGGCACGTTCGGCATCGAAGATTCTGAATGCTTGACAATTGCTCCCCCTCAATTGTTGACCCGTGTTCTATCGAAAGAGCTGTAGTCGTCGGTTGAGTAGTCGCATCGTCGAGTATGTAGATACCAATTGTAGATAGCATGGTTGTAGAGATGATAGCTTCATAAAAACAAGACTTCTCTTGTTTTAACAAATAAATGCACTGAAACGTACATAGATTTGTGTTAGACCAAGTTATAAAGTAAACTTGATCCCTTACAAGGTTTTAAAGTAAACCTTGCCCGAGAAAATTAATTCCCGTTGTTGAGCCAAAGCTTTCATAAGAAATACTTGACTTTAATGTGAAAACCAGGTTGTAGTCTGAAATAACTACAAGCCATTTAGGCATGTTTTATGAAATATTTACAACTTTTGTACGAACTCTATTTATGGCGCCGTGTCGATATTAATCAACATTTCTAAGGCCGTAAATATTATCGTACCAAAAGACATGCCTTTGAAAAATAAAGTAAAAATATTTTTGGATTTTTATGAATTTTTCAATTTTTATGGTTTTTATATGGTTTTATATTTTTGTATTTTGCTTTTGTGGATAAAAATATAAACAATATATACAGATGATCACCAAGGATACGGAGAATAGTTTTACCACCACTATTCTTTCGCTTCATCTGCTAGTTCCTTTAGAGTCTCAGGCGAGAAGGTTCTCATTCCTAGCTTGTCGGCCAAAAATTCAATTCGAGCGCGATCTAAAGCCTTCGTGAAAATATCCGCCAATTGATACTCAGATCGGACAAAGTAAAGTTCTATTACTCCATTTTCCACTTGCTCCTTGATGAAATGGTAGCGAATGTCAATATGCTTCGACCGGGAGAATTGAACATTGTTGCAGCATAAGGCAATTGCACTTTTGTTGTCGCAGTACATCGGAATTTTGTTGAAACCTAGACCATAGTCGGTTAATTGTGATCTCATCCAAAGAATTTGAGCACAGCAACCGGACATAGCTATGTATTCTGCTTCCGTACTTGAAATTGCAGCGCTTTTCTGCCTTTTCGATGCCCAACTGATTAGTCGATCTCCTAGTAGTTGCAAAGTTCCACTCGTGCTACGCCTGGTATCTTGACAACCCGCGTGATCCGCATCTGCATATGCCATTAGTGCAATAGAAGAGTCCTTCGAATACCAAAGTCCCCGATTAATGGTTCCTTTAAGATATCGAAAGATCCTTTTAACAGTAGCTAAGTGTAATTCAGTAGGCCTAGTTTGATACCTGGCACACATACATATAGCAAACTGAAGATCAGGTCGACTGGCTGTGATATACAGAAGAGTACCGATCATTCCACGATAAAGTGTCGGATCAACGGGAACTCCATGTGGATCTGCATCAAGCTTAGTTCGTTCCACCATTGGAGTATCCACGGGGTCGCAAGATTCCATCTTATACTTCTTAAGCGATTCAAGGGCATACTTGGATTGATTGATAAAGATGCCTCTGGGACTCTGAGATATCTGAAGACCTAAGAAGAATGATACCTTGCCCATCATTGACATCTTAAACTTGGAAGACATGAGTTTCCCAAATTCGTCCGATAAAGTTTGGGTCGAGGCTGCAAATATAATATCATCAACATATATTTGTACCATAATCATATCTTTACCTCGTTTCTGAATGAACAGCGTAGGATCCACCTTGCCTTTAGCGAAGCCTTGCGTAATGAGGAATTGTGACAAAAGATCATACCATGCGCGTGGAGCTTGCTTCAACCCATAGAGAGCCTTCTTAAGCTTGTACACATGATTAGGATAATTAGGATTCACAAAACCATCCGGCTGTTGAACATAGACCTCTTCCTTGAGTTCACCATTAAGAAATGCCGTCTTCACATCCATCTGATAGACGATCATATTCATGTGGGCTGCATAAGCGAGGAATAGTCTAATAGCTTCCAAACGGGCAACAGGTGCAAAGGATTCCATAAAGTCGATGCCCAATAATTGCTTGTATCCACGAGCTACTAGACGAGCTTTGTTCTTCAATATTCCACCTAACTCATCGAGTTTCACCTTGTAAACCCATTTCAACGTGAGTAACTGCACTTGATCCGGGCATGGGACAAGTTCCCAAACATCAAGACGTATGAATTCGTTAAGTTCTTCTTGCATAGCTTCTATCCAACAGGATTGAGTAAAAGCTTGTTGCCATGTCTTAGGTTCAACTTCAGTGAGAAAAGCATCAAAGTGATAGAACAGTGCACTTTCTTGTAACTGACTTCGTGTGGATACTGGACGATTAGGGTCACCAATAATAGAATCTATAGGATGATCCTTTGTCCACTTGCTGTCATGTTCACGAATCCGTGGATTGGAGTAAACTGTAGAAGGAGCTTCCTCTGAGGTGGACGACCTGGCTTGATTAGGGTCGGGAATAGATACACCAAAGAATGGAAGTTCACGCATTTGAGCGAATTCCAAATCGTGATCATCGTCATCCTCTTCATCATCAATAGGCATGACATGGGTAGTTGTTACTTGTGTTGGTTGAGAATTACTCGTTGTTGGTATATCTTGACCAATTGTTGGTGCAGATGTGTCTGATTGTGCTTCGGTTGCTGGAGCGACAACTTCGGTTACCGGAGCTATTACCTCAGGTTCTGGAGCAACAATACTTGGAGGAGTAAAGAATTCATCAAAGAACGGTTGAAACAACTTATCCCATTCATTCCTGGTAGGTGGTATAAATGATGATGAAGTAGGGTTGTTTGGGACAAGACCAGAACTAATGTTACTGGGTCCCATTTCATGAAGTGCGGGTTCAGAGCTGCTTTGCTCAGAAGCCATTGCTGTCAGCTCATCAAAATCAACATTCATAGTTTCGAGGATCTTGCGAGAGTTACGGTTGTAGATTCGGTATGCCTTCTTTGCGGGTGCATAACCAATGAAGATACCAATATCAGCCTTTGGTTGAAGTTTTCCCAAATTGTCACCATCATTGTTTGGATAGCAAAGAGAACCAAATACATGAAGATATGATAAATCTGGTACTTTTCCATGGAGAAGTTCATAAGGTGTTTTACCATGGCGTTTACGAATTAGTGACCGGTTTTGGGTGTACACTGCTGTAGATACTGCTTCTGCCCATAAAAACAATGGAGCCTTTGCGTAAATTAACATCGTTCGAGCAGCTTCCATAAGTGTGCGATTTCGCCTTTCAACGACACCGTTTTGTTGTGGAGTGCGTGCAACGGATGTTTCATGAGATATGCCAACTTCTTCATAATAATCACGCAAAATTTGATTCACAAATTCGGTTCCATTATCTGTACGAATGCGTCGGACAGTAGTGTTGAGACGCACTTGAATCATCTTGAGAAATCTGATGATAAATTTAGGTGCCTCATTTTTGCTTTAAGAAATTTCACCCATGTAAACCGAGAGTAATCATCGACAATGACGAGGATGTACTTTTTCCCACTAAGACTTTCAACACGCATTGGCCCACAAAGATCCATATGCAACAGATAAAGTTTCTCTTGGTTGGTGTCTTCAGTCTTGGGTTTGTAAGACTTCTTAGTGCTTTTCCCCATTGTACACGCGGAACACAAATGATCCTTGTGAAATGATAGTTTAGGAAGACCACGAACAAGTTCGTTTTTGGCCAAGTGATTAATAGCGTCAAAGTTAAGATGAGATAACCGTCGATGCCATAACCAAGACTTAGTCTTCGATGCTTTGGAGAGAAGACATACGGGAGAAGCGGCCATCATGTCTTGTAGAGACAAAGTATACAAATTATTCCCTCGAGTACCTTTCAATAAATCAACCCCTTCCAAATTACGAATGAAGCAGGTATGCTCTCGAAAAGCAACTTCTAGGTTTGCATCACAAAATTGTCCCACAGAAAATAAGTTGTGACCGAGACCTTCCACATAATACACTCTTGAAATTATAACATTCCCAATATGATATTCACCATAACCCATTATCTTTGCAATATGATCATTTCCAAATCGAACCGTACCAAGAAACTTGCTGACGAAATTTCTGAGCTGAGAGCGATCTCCGGTCATATGCTTGGAGCAACCAGAGTCCAAATACCAGAGAACAATTTGGACCACCTGTTTTCAATCACAACAGTAGACAACGCATTGGAAACTATTGGTTCCGGAGTGTTAGCAGATACAAATATAGAATTATCAGAAGTGCTAACAATTTTGAGACCCTTAGATTTCCTGCTTTTTCTAATGTGAGTTTTAGTACTAACAGGTTTTACTGTTCCAACTTTCTTAGGTTTTGGATTATTCGCGGACACTACAGTGGGAGTAGACCTATTTAAAGGGCACTTGGTTCCTACAGTAGTGTCAGTGTTCCTAGTTAAAGGACACGCTTGTGTTTTGGTAGCCTTGGTACTCCTAGTTAAAGGGCACGCTTTCTTCGCTTTAGTGGGAGTGATCCTAGTCAAAGGGCACATATTTCCTACTATAGTGAAAGTCCTACCAGTGGGGCGCCACATCCAACCAACTTGGGTTAACACTTTCCCAGTCGGTTTCCATTCTAATCCATTTTTCCGGGCCTGCATCTCATTCACATGGTCAATAAGGCAAGAATCATGACGACTAGAAAACATACATTCATTGCAATTCCAACATTTTAAATTAGAATTCACAGTAGGCTTAGAATGCTGCACAACCGCAGAGCCTTTAGATTTAGCTACATGATTCTTTTTATTCAAAACAGAAATAACATTCCTAGGATGGGCTTCTACTTTCTTCTTCACTTGACTACTAGATGGGGGCAAGATCCTATCATTCTTCTTGTTTCTCTTAAGCTTAGATCTTTGGGCCCTAGTAGTGGTGCTTACTCCTGTAGAAGGCAACACGGGAATATTAGAAGCTGGTTTTGATTCCGCCTTATCTTTAGTGACCAAAGTTTGAGATGATTTAGTCTTAGGGCCCTTGTTAAGTGGTGTGACGGCTATAAGGTTCCTTTTGATGGCACTAGAGGACGGTGCTGAGATAGTGGCTGCGTTATCCACAACATTCTTACCTTTTAGAGTACGAAGTGTTTCCTTTAACTCAGCCAAGACCAGATTTTTATCACAAATTTGTTCCCTCAAATCAGATATTTCCACCGACTTTCGATTCAATTGTTCAATCAATGATTGATTCTGTGCAGTGGTATCAACACATGCGGGCTGTACTGAATCGAAGAGTCGTGTATTTTTCTGTTTTAAGTTATCAACTTTGGACAAAATCTTGGAAACTCGATTATCTAGATCAAGTCTAAAATTCTCAGCTGCCTCAAGTACGTTCACACAGTTAAGCTCCTTAGATTTCTCTATTTCTATCGGCAAAGAGTTAGCAACTTTGTCACTTGGCTGACGCTGTTTTGATTGTAAATTCAATCGAAAATTCTTTTCAAAATTTGCATCATCGATATTAACACCTTCGAATGACGTTTCAAAGATTTCTTGAATAAATTGTTGCTTACATTCAAGCAAAATACAATGTGTTTGAATCTCATCAAAACGTTTTGAAAGCGAAGAATATGAATCTTGAAGCTTTAAAAATTCAGCGTCAGATTCGTGACAAGTACTATCTACCACAGTATCCACAGATTCAACATTATGCACAATAGAATCATTATCAACACTTGTATTCACACAGACAGAAACTATATCATGAGACATCACTTGATTCAGAAGCAGATCATTATGGCGTGAAACTCGTTCTATTTCAAGTAAACTGTTTTCATAAGCATCTTCCATTTCATTGAAAACACGTCTAACTTCTTCTATTTCCAAAAACAAATCTTGATCAATATTACGAAGACAAGATTTAACATTGTTTACAAACGGAACAATTTCATCCCGAAACGCAGCTCTAGTGTGCTCAAAGTTCCATTCACCTTCCGTTATGGCCGTAGCCGTCGTACGTTCCAAAATGACCTTGTCAAAATCGGCTAAGTGTTGGTGAACCGTATTTAAGTTAACGGACGCCTTACTTACCGGTGGAATTAACTTCGTTAAATCCTTTTTGACGAGTGTAGGAGATGTACTAGGAAGGTTTTCATTTGACAAACTTTGTGGCACAAGAACTGTTAATTCTGCTAATTCCTTTTGTAAGAGAATGCGTGTCTTTTTCGAAAATTGATCCTTGTTATGTTGATCATAATCAATTGTATGGAATTTTGAAAGCATTTTAGAATGAGTTTCATCCCCAAGTGATTGTGTCTCCTCAGTACTACGAACAAAAGGTGCTTCTTTCGATTTGCCAATTATGGTCATATCATAAAGACCGGGAATATATTCCTGAGCTTGTTTTGCATAACCGGGATTAGGTGGTAAATCTTGAAGACGCTTAAGTTCGAATTCTTTAAATGATTTAGTTAAAAGATGAACCTTTTCTGTGGAAGCGTATTGTTTTAAAAGCTGTTGTTCTTTGAATTTAAGAAGTTTGGTAGCATTAATTTCTGATTCAACCTTTTTAGACTCGAGAGTTTCGAAATCCATTTTAAGTTTCTGAAAATCATTGACAACCGACTCCTTTTCTTTTAATTCATTAGAAAGATTAGCTTTTAATGATTCTATTTCTTTCAAGTGTTCAATCTTTTCAAAACGAAATTGGTCAAATTCAGAACATGTTATTTTCTCTTCTTGAGGGACCATTTCAAAAGTTTTGACCTTTTCTTTATGCAACGCAAGCTCAGCAGTTAGGGTGGAATTCGTATCTACGGATTGTCTGAGGGCCATATGCATTTGATCAATAATATGTTTAGGCACCATGACCAAATCATGTTGAGTATAAGATTCCATACCCGTCGTAGCATTTGGTTGAGGTTCACTCAAATGTGTAGGATTGGGTACCACATCATTTGAGTTACTAGTTCCCGAATGCTGTTCAAGGTTGTCATTGTCATGCCCAACTTGATGTTGGTTATCATCAATATTATTAGATGTGGTTGGTACCTCACTGATGACATCAGAACCGTAGTGAGAGAGATTAGCAACGAGAGCAGCTTGGGCAGAGTGAATGTCATCACAATCAGAATCATATGTGTCAAGATCATCCGCTTGATAAGCTGCATTAGAAGTGGAAACGACTGCAATGCCTTCAGTATCTGCTGCCCCTGGGTCTGCCAGAAATGCCAACTCCTCTGAATCCAAAATCTTCCCCTTAGACTGAGCATCAACCAAATACATCTTCTCACGAAACCATGCATCATCCCTTCTCCTTTTTGGCTGAGTGCATTCCCTAGCCATATGACCTTGTCCTCGGCAATTGTAGCAAGTCACTACCTTCTTAGGACCAATAGGACTCCCATTTCCACTAGCTTGAGAATTCACAGCTTGATTGTTCCCAGTCCTTGTAGGAGGTCCATATGAATTTTGCCTTCCCAGAATAGGTTGCACCGTCACTTGACCATCTTGAACAGTGGCTTGTTGTCAAGGATTTGATGAGGTACGGAGCTGATTATTTGTTGGTGGAAATCCTCTAGTTGCAACAAGTTTTGACAAGTAGGCTGTAAGATGGTTTAGAACATCAGCTGGCGTATCATTTGGAGTAAAGACCGGTGCTTAGATTGGTGGAAGTTCATTAGAGTAGAAAGCTTGTGCTGGTTGTGCTTCAATTGGAAAATATCCTTGCTGAGGAGTATAGCCCAATGGAGAAGTGTTGGCTTGTGATGGTGATGTTTGATATGGTGGTTGCTGTTGAAAAGCTTGTTGATGAACACTTTGTTGATATTCTTGTTGTGGCATCATTGGTGGTTGATAAGATGGTTGTTGTGGTTGCTGATAGATGTGTGGTGGTGGTTGCTGCAAGTATGATGGTTGTTGATAAGTATAAGCCATGTTTTGTTGAGAAGCATACATTGCAAGTGGATCATGAACTTGAGGTGTAGACAACCGAGCCTCGATCACATGGCATTCGTGTTGTTGAAGAAAAGCTTGAAGTTGATCCACATTGGTGTTATGCAAGTCCTTAGCCAATTTAACATCCGTCACGTATTTTTTCCATTCTGGAGGAAGAGTGTTCAAATACTTGGTGTTCAATTGAAAGGTAGGAATTGCCATGCCATAGATATTAAGCTCATTCAACAATAGGGTAAATCTCAGATAGTAATCATTGAGAGTCTCCCCTGGCACATAGGCAAACTTATCAAAAGTATCATAAAGCTTACACTCTCGTTCTTGTTTAGTTAACGAGGTGCCTTGCATGAGAACACGAATTCTATCCCATAACTCTTTGGCAACTTTATGTTTGCTGACGAGTTTGTAGACATCTGGAGGAAGGGCTTGGAGAATGATGTTTGTAGCATACTTATCACATTTATCTTGAATCTTCATATCTCCAGTCAACTCACCCGTTGTGCGAGGACGAGTGGTCGTACCTTCCGTCACAGTACCATAATCTAATGGTCCATTGAGCACCGATGCCCAAATTAGATGTCCATTCTCCTTGTTCAACATATAAAGTTCCATTCGGGAAGCCCATTCCTCATACATGGTCTTCACCAACATTGGTGGACGATTATCCGTACCCGAGAGGATGGACTTATCCGTAAGAGATGTATACTCCATTTCAATAAGTTAAGATTTACAAAGTTGATCGATCAATGAAATAAGGTTAAGTATTTGTGTGTTGTTGTGAGTTAAAATCCCCTAAAATATGTTCTCGATAAACCAAAAATTCCAAGTCAAAATTACACACGATTCCACAAACTGCAAGTTCGTTCGAAATTTTTTATGGAAAAATTTGTGATTATCGGAATGTTGATCGGAATGTCAGATCGGAATACCAGATCGTAATGTAACACTGTCGGAATGATGATGGTATCGGAATGCCTAGATCGCAATGCAGAGCGGTCGCAAAGCCCTATCGGAATGTTCAGATCGCAAAGCCTATCG
This sequence comes from Glebionis coronaria, assembly GCA_025667525.1. NCBI lineage: Eukaryota > Viridiplantae > Streptophyta > Magnoliopsida > Asterales > Asteraceae > Glebionis > Glebionis coronaria. The sequence goes on from JANFOE010000938.1 coordinate 429,556, forward strand.
GAAAGTTCAGATCGCAAAGCCTATCGGAATGATTCAGATCGCAAAGTGGCTGTCAAAATTCGAGCAGAGTAACGACTTAACAAACCTTCCTTATACCCGTCGGAATCTCAGATCGCAATAGCTATCGGAATGATTCAGATCGGAATAAGTGATAAAAATCCCACGATCGCAATGTAGAAACCAATCCCTTTCCGATGGACGGTTATTGCGATGGAAGCCCAAGTACAATTTGTACTTTCCGATGGATGTTTCTGCTTAAATTTCGGAATGAAGAACAAAGCCTTTTTGCACTTTTGATCCAAGAAAGATTGTGTTTTAACCAACATCAAGACACCAAAAACACTACAATCCTACTGAATACGTTATGCTTCTTGAAATCACGAACAAACACAAAAAAAAATTTGATGATTCGGCAAAATGAACTCAAAAAGCCACGAAATGCTTATAAGAGCATACGAATCACACAAACAAACCTATATTTCATCCCAAGCTCTGATACCATTTGTAGATTTGTAAATCTATGCTTATGTTTTTAGAGAGAGAAAGAGATAGAAAGATGGTGGATTTCACACTTCTAGAGAGAGAAAGTTAAGAACAACTATGTGTAAAATAATGAAAACCACACCCTCTCCAACAAAGGAGAGGGTTTATATACCCAAGCCCTTGTCATGGGCTTGGGCTTACATTTTGGGCCGGCCTACACATGTTGTAGGCTAGGCTTGTTCTTGTTTGATAAGTAATGAAGATTAACTAAACTACGAGCTATTACATGGACTATTAATGGAGTGACCGATCCTTCTTAATACGTAAAACGTATTTCCAACAACAATAAGCACGTGGAAGAGATACTTCCACGACGAAGGACAATGAGCACGTGGAAGAGATACTTCCACGGCGCATGAATAAGCACGTGGAAGAGATACTTCCACGGCTAAGGATAATGAGCACGTGGAAGAGATACTTCCACGGCGAAGGACAATAAGCCAGTGGAAGGAGTACTTCCACGGCGAAGACATAAGCCAGTGGAAGAGATACTTCCACGGCGAAGACAATAAGCCAGTGGAAGGAGTACTTCCACGGCGAAGACAATAAGCCAGTGGAAGGAGTACTTCCACGGCGAAGACAATAAGCACGTGGAAGAGATACTTCCACGGCGAAGGACAATGAGCACGTGGAAGAGATACTTCCACGGCGCATGAATAAGCACGTGGAAGAGACACTTCCACGGCTAAGGATAATGAGCACGTGGAAGAGATACTTCCACGGTGAAGGATAATGAGCACGTGGAAGAGATACTTCCACGGCGAAGGACAATAAGCCAGTGGAAGGAGTACTTCCACGGCGAAGACAATAAGTCAGTGGAAGGAGTACTTCCACGGCGAAGACAATAAGCACGTGGAAGGGATACTTCCACGGCGAAGGACAATGAGCACGTGGAAGAGATACTTCCACGGCGCATGAATAAGCACGTGGAAGAGATACTTCCACGGCGCATAAATAAGCCAGCGGAAGAGGTACTTTCGTGGCAAAGGAATAAGCGCGCGGAACGAGGACTTCCGCGGCGAAGGAAAAAGCCAATGGAAGAGATACTTCCATGGCGCAAAACAAGCGCGCGGAAAGAGTACTTCCGCGGCGAAGTGAATAAGCCAATGGAAGAGATACTTCCATGGCAAAGGAATAAACTGGCAGAAGGCGGACTTCTGCGGCAAAGGAATATATCCAAAGATATTTGCGTGTCATGCACGGAAATAGTGGTATTATTATACCCTGGTAGCCCCCCAAGTTTAATGGTGCTAAACTCGATTAGTATCCTACGAGTTTTTCCTCAATAATTTCATCCTCATTAGAAAAATTAGGTTTAGAAGGTACAAGATTTAATAATCCCAAGTATCCTACGAGTTTTTCCTTTGGTTTATTTTCAAAAACATTTTTCAAAACTTCGTTGGATGACGTTTTTGTTTCCTCAACGTTTTTGCAAGACGACGAAGGTTGCACGACTCTAAAATTCGAGAGATTGGGATCAATACGAGACGTACGAGTCTTAGGAGTCGAAATAACTTGAACCTCTCCCTCGAGATTAGGATTGGTGACGTTCGATGAAGAACTCGACTCGTATGAAGCTACTTTTTTATCTAAGGTCTCAATCGTTGAAAGAAGTTCATTTTGCTTATTAGTGTAAGCCTCCACAACTTTATCAACAATTTTATCCCATCTCTCGTCAACTTGGTCAGATAAACGTTCTTGTTCTTTATAAGAGGCATCATATTCGTTTTCCAACTCGGTTCTCATGGAGGCCATTTCCTTTAAGTAAAATTCCTTTTGAGTTTCCAATTGTTTTTCGTGATGTTCCTTAAGATTCGCAACTTGTTCTTGAATCATCGTTAAGTTTTCATTATTACGTCTCACATAGTCACAAAAGGCGTTTTGATTCATCTCATCATTTTGATTTTGATCACAATTAAAAGACGAGTAGAACGAAGACGATGGGTGATCTTGGTCGTAAGATTGAAAATTGTCACCAAGACCACGTGGAGCGGAGTTATAGATATAACCCTCTCGACCTCCAATAACCTTACAATTAAAACAATTGGCACCATCGGGCGGGCCTCCACAATATGGACACGAATAATATCCACTATCATTCGACATGATGCAACGAGAACGGTGTTACGAGAATTAAACGTTATAGAGGGTGAAAGAAGAGAATTATGAAATTAGAGGGAATGTAGAAGACTATTTTTGTGCTTTTGATTGTTTTTAAATTTTTTTTTTGGTATTTTGAATGTATTACGTAGACAAAAATCTACAAATCTCTCCTCGAATCGGTTTTCTCGATTAAAAGAGCCTCAAGGAATGAAAACGATCACGTGGAGTGAACGCCTTCGATGACTTTAGAACGTTGGTGGAACACCAAAACGTTCAAGAGGGTTTAATCTTGAAAACAAGCAAATATGTATACGTAGATAATACTTTAGTTGGCAAACCCTCGATTAGCCCTTTTTCTCAAAACACGCACAAGCAAGCGGGGGAAACGAGGCGGCGCTAAGCACTTAAGAGCCTTTTTCCCTTAGGTCGTGAAATACAACCGCCTTATACCCACCTTATAGTTTGTGTTAATTGAAATTAAGCCTCACGAAAGTATTTATCTATTTTGCCTTTTACTTTTGCTTTGGATTCGAATACAATGATCGAGTGATGAAATCCCGAATCAAGGTTGTGATTTCTCACGTATTTGGAGTACTTGTATTTTATTGTTCTACGTAAATACAATATATTAATAATATTCACAATAAAAACGAAAACCAATATATCTACAATATAGTAAAATGATTGTTGTGTGTTTAATTTAGGAAAACTAAACACAATTTATTTGGATACTATAATATAATAAGGAAAAATAACAAAAATGAGTATGTACGATATTCACGCTGTTCAAAATGTGAAAAGCAAAAACGCACCACTCACAAAAACACGATACTAATAATGGCACACTAAAAACACCTCTCCGGCAGCGGCGCCATTTTGATAGTCGTAGAAATACGTCTTTTAGGAAAAAGAGCGTATAATGGGCAAGTATTAAGTTGCACGTTTTAGGAAAAACGCGAAACCGAACAAATGCGGGTTCGTTCTCGAGGAGGTGTGTGGATTAATGTGCCAAAATATATAATCAAAGGTTTAGAGTAGTGTCGTTTTTGGATAAGAAAAGAAAGAAAACTAGAGACGAACTACGATTACAATTAACTACGACGAATGACGTAAAACGCGAACGTAAGTACGTAAAACGTGAAAATTTAAAAATTTTAAGCTAAAAACAAATTAAAAATGAAAAAGTAGTTCAAAATAATATAAATAAGGATAAAAATAGAATAAAAATATTTTAAAACCTTTTATTAATTAAATATTCAATTTTTAATGCTAATTAAAGCCCTAAAATTAATATAATTAACAAAACGCCCAAAATATTATTTTATTGAACTAATAAATTACTTATATTATTTAAAGTCTAAAACTATTTTTCCTAAATTTTCAAAACTATTTTTCTATTTTTAAAGCACTAAAAACTATTTTTTATTAAAATAATGATAAAAAATAATAAAATAAAGAGAAAAATAAAATTACTTTTTGGAAAATTCTAAAATAATTAACTTAACAGGAGAAAAATAAAATTACAAGAAAAATTTGACTTTAAGCCACATAAGACAAAATTATAAAAACTGTTGAATTAATTTTGGTCAAACCGTGGTTTTTTTGGCAAAATTTGATGGTTTTATGCTTTTTCGAGCTTCGTTTGATGGTTTCCTTGAAAACCGAGGGCACCCCCACACTCAGTGGAGTGTGGGGAGTTGATATGAAGCAAAAAACAGCTAGCTACAGTATCTAAATAAGCCCAGAATAAGTTGTCTTCAAAACAGCACTACAGAAGAATTTTCAGTGTTGTCCGATATATGTAACAGACAACTAATGCAGTGTTGTCCGATATCTTCTTAGTGTTGACAGATATCGGACATAACTAAAAAAACAAAAAAAAAGTGGTCGTTCTCGGACAACAAAGAGTAATGTTGCTGTATGATTTTTTTGAAGTTGTTTTGCTGTTTTGGTGCGATTCTTGGGTACAAACGGCACCCCTACAACCAAATGGGTTGTAGGGAGTCACTCAAATAACAAAAGCACAAACAAAGATCACCAAATCAATCACAAATTCACAAAAAAACAGTTGAAAATAAGAAATAATGCAGAAAAAGATGCACAGTAGCTAATGTTAGGCTGTTGTGTGAATTTTCTAAGGCTAAACTAAGCTACAAAACCAAATCAATCCTAGATACCCACTGTCCTAAGCCTAACCTACCCTATAAACTAACCATAATCAAGATCCAAAACCCAAAACACCACTTTTAAAACCCAAACCTACTGATGAACAAGTGCTGACAGAAGGTGTCGTATTTTGCTGATCTTATGACCACAGTGGGTTTAAAGGCTATCTATACTTCATCGAAAAGGGAAAATAAGCATAAGACTGACGGCACCCAGCCTTAATCTACCTTAATACTAATTCCTACAAGAATTCAATCCTATAAACGCAAGATTAGGGCCCCTAGACTGCTGATGCATAAAAATGCATACACAGATTGGATTTGATGATCTCTAGTGCACTAAGCTGAATTTTTAGGCATCATATATTTCCACTAATCTAAGACCCACTGTCTGCATAGGTTGATACAGTTTACGCCGAAAAATGCACCAAGTATACCGACTGTTTTGGGTGCAAATGTGTTCAAGCCTAGACGATCACTAAGACAAATTCTAATAAAATCAAGCAACTAATTGAGATACTTAAACTACGACTTTTAACATCTAAATCAAGGATCCAATGATCCTTGAATTTACAACAACGGCTGAAACACAAAATCTAAGAAACTTACATTTTCTTATTATTTTCTTGTTTTTTTACGCTAAAAAAAATGATTAAATCAAGATGATTACTACCTAAGTTATCTAGTTTAAACAATATGAAAACCTAAGATTACCTAGTTTCTACTCAGTAAGCAAACCCAAACACTCCTAAAGCAGGAATAAAAAAGGTGAAAATAACAAATAGCAATATTAAGCAAATAAATTAAGCAGAATATAAAGAAGCACTAAACTACTAAGACAAGCAAGAAAGAAAAAAAACAAATAAGCCAGTGAAAAATAAAATAAACTACAAGCAAGAAAAGGATAAGAAGATAGGCAGTAAGAGTGGAGAACTTACAATGGGTCCGAGCTTATTGCTTTAACCTAGCTAGTCATAACTCTCTACACCCCTATTTCGTATCTCAAACCTCCTTATAACTTTGTGTTTAGCTTATCAAACCCACTGCTTATCACCATAGAAACATCTACCACAAAAATTTTAACTAAATACCAATCTTGAAACCTTTCGAACCAAGGAAGAATCCAACTTCCTCCTTCAAACCTTGAAACCAGAGAATAAAGAACCTTCAAAAAGCCCAATAAGCTGAGCTTGTTGTCAATAAGCCAGCTTATTGGCTTATGCTACAGTGCAAACAAAACAAAAGGTTGTTTTGTGATAAAAAGGACTTAGAAAGGTAAAATTGTGCAGGGAAATTAAATTACACAATGTAAAGGACTTGGAACTTTAAAGAGTGCAAGTAAATTAAAATGGAACTCAATTTATTAACTCAAATTCGTCTATTACAAAACTTGGCTAAAAATTGGAACAAAAAACATGGGTACATACCACCCATATTTATACTACTACTGAACATTATAGAATTACAAATAAGAAAACTAAACCCTAGCTCATCTAATTCCAAGAATACCCTCGAATTCGAATATTGAAATTTAGTCAAACTTGAGCCATGTGATATGCCAGCCTGTAGAAAGCAATCCACACCGTTTGTGATATCTTTGGGAAGAAGAAATTCCATTGAATCGTCGATTTGCTGTAAGTCTTTGTCATTTTGCTGCAGGGGATGACACGTGGGTAGGGACCAGAGGTCACGGGGTAAAGGTTTTGGGGATTTGGATATGATGAGGGTTGTGTGAATTGTGAATCTGGACAAGTATGAGTCCTAATTCATAGTGATTAAGGTATTTAGGAATTAGGGTTCTAAGTGTTTATATTTAGGGATAAATCTGTATAGTGGTTGTTAGTTTATATTAATTTAGAAAGTAAATTAATAACAAACGTAAGTTTTGTGGTGGAGTGTTTGGGTTTATGATGGGTAAATACATGGGTTTGGGTTAAGTTTGGCCATGTTTGCCCCCTGAGTTTACAAAATATGTTCATACAATGTTTTCACCAACAATTCTCTATTTTCCCTTGCAATTATCTTTGAAGTAATGACATTTCAGTCCCTCTAATATTCCACAAGCTTATATCAAGGACCATATATGCAATTTAAGCATTCTCCAAGGGATTTTTGTATATAATCTTGAAACTTGAGGACCAATCTTGTAATAATAGAGATTTACAAGGGTCAAAAGTGACAAGTCTTTCAAAGTTGAGGGACCATTCTTGACAAATCTTCAAACTTCAAGGACTTCTTTGGAAAATCATGACTTAGGTCCGGTTCTTTGTACGGCTTCGTTTTCCGTGTTCGTTTTTGCTTGATTCTTGTAATCGTTTGGTGAATTCACGATATCCGTACCTATAATACACAATGAACAAACACAAGCATATATTTGGGTATTTTGATGATATTTTAAGCGTTTTAAGCCCGATTTGGACGATGAGACTATGTATAATTATAGTCTCATCAGTAGTCCGATTGACTTGTGTGCATTTCTGGCTCATGAGTATAAATCTTCGGTCACTCCGTCTTTGGTGAAGAGAGCGCTAAAGGACAAGAGAATTCACGCCAAAACCAGGTTAAGCTGCATGGAATACGAGTATTATGCTGATGAGGTCCTGAAAGCTCTTAATACCGTTCAAAGGCCAGGTCTTCATGAGTCTGAAAGAGCTCCACCTCCACTTGATCCTTCTCAAGATAATCAAATTGCTCTCGACTTCTTTGTCACCTATGATCTTGATTATCTTCTCAAGGGATCATCCAAGTATGCAACCTCTCTGACCTTGCTGAAAGCTGCTAATTGGGGGACAATACCCTGGATCGAGGAAAAGGTAAACCGACTCTGGGTCCCAAAGGTAACTCGTAATTATGATATGTATGCTGTTATAGGTGCATCACATTGGGACGAACGAGTCCGAAGGGCGTACAGAGGTTGCTGCTTAGCCAATTTCAGGAAGTAACGTTAGATCCGATATTCGCATCTCCAGCATTTTGGGACTGAAAACTGAAGCCAAGAACGGCTTCATCATGTGACGGAGATTCGTCTAAAAAGAGAGGATGACAGAGAATACATAATACAGCAGGGAGATTTTTCTATCATTCGCCTTGAAGATATCGAAGACATGTTGCTTATGATGACCCGTGATCAACTCACTCATCTTACTCGTGAAGAAATCATTGCCTTGAATACAACACTTCGTATGTTCACACGAAGCGTTGTTATCAAGAAACGAGTTGAAGATCTTCAATTGGGAGTTGAAATCTACCAAAGGAAGCTTAACCTGACCCGTCCAATCAACCAAGTTCTACCTCAACATGTCACAAGATGTCCTTATACCGGCATTACTGTTCCGAGTTACGGGATTTTCTACTTGAACAGTCGTGGATAATGAAGTTTATGAGGATAGGTGAGCTTTATAAGTACATTGATGGGACTCTCATATACGTCAGAGGAAAATTGGAGCATCTTAATTCTGGTGGGTCTTTACCAGAGATGACTTAGGACTGGCATCCGGGTTATCGGCAAATGGCGAAATATGTGATCAAGAAGATTGATCAAAAGCTCCGGGAACGTAGATTGATGAGGAGCTTAGAAAGATTCGTTGGTGGTAGACCATATGGAGTGCACCACAAGTTACTGCAACGATCCATCTAATGGATCGTACATTTCAGGTCTACTCTATATTGGTTTTTAATTATGAATATGTAAATTTGTGAATATTGTGCTTTTACGGCTTGATGTAGTGTTAAGGTATGATAATTTTTCAAGAATTTCTCACGAGATTCTAAATCTTTCAAAATATATCATACTAACGCACTACAACAATCCCTTATTAATTTAAGGGGGAGCATTAACATGTTCTATGGCCAAACATCGATTTCATTTTTACCCAAAGACCGGTTAATCCATTCAATATCCCAAATATTAATGGTTAACATTTTGGATAAGGGGAGAAATGGGATTTAGGAGACTTAAATGATACTTGGCTAAAAGATGAAAAAGACTTAACGATAATCCAACTTAATATGTGTAAAGCACGTGTTAAGGGGGAGCATTTTTGATGAACAAAACACCTAAGGTACAAAAATTTTGATTTCAATATCACAAGTACCTTAAGTGATTTTCAAGGATTTTTCATGGTGGCTATACTTTCCCAAAACACGCTTAATTCACGACGAATGTGGTGACAAAAGGGTGGTAGGAATAGGTTTAGTCCAATGATTCATGAGGGCCGATGGAATCTTCCCAAGGACAATTCCCTAGATAGAATTAGAAGTCCTAGGAAAGTTGGAGAAAGATTGTGAACGTAGCTGAATGCCGACCAAGTACTTAAGCTAGCACTGGAACAATCACAACAAGGTGCTAGTTATGACGTATTGGTAAGCATTGAAGGGGTTGAAGAATGTAAAAGAATTGTAAAGATAAAGGGTGTAAAGAAAGAAGCCCTCCTTACAACTTTAGACAGAAACCGGGTCAATACATATGCTATTGAGATCATTTGTTAATGATTCTCGATACTGAAGAAAGACATCATGGACCCAGTGATGCAATGCACAACCCTTCCCAGCTAACTCAAATATCTCTCAAAAGGTATTTTTTTTAATCACACGGAGATCAACACGTTATCTATTGGTTTATTCACTCCGAATAGACTGATATTGAAAAGGTGGCACTCCTCTCCAGCCATCGCTCACTAAATCAAAACACACTATCGAGTCTAGAGCCACGAGATCATCAAAAGTCTTATTAGGACACTTTCCATTTATTCCTTGCTTTCTCACACACAGTGAAAAGTAAGAGATTTTTATGAGTCCTACGTAGTATTCTTGTAATATTGCAAGAACATCTGAGTAATACGCAAGTATTACAATGAAGATGGAAATCCTGCTTGAGCCAACATCAAACAAGCTCATGGTAGGTTACACGTGCGGTTCTTTAAGAACCAATCTTGTGAAAAACTGGAAAGAAACAGTAGTTTAATTCTTAATTGAACTTAAACTCGTTCCAGGCCTCTACGCATTATCATATGATCTTGCCAGAACACTCAGAGTGACTCTTTAGCGATCACAATGACGAGTGGAAATCCTTCTAGTGTTAACATCAAACAGCACTTGGTAGGTGACGTGCAAGATTCTTTATGAATTAAGCTCGTGATAACTGGAAAGCAACGATGGTGAAAATCTTAACTGAAATTCACTTGTTCCAGGTTTCATGAATTGACGGCTTCAATCACAAGGATAATTTATCCAAGTGATTCATTCTTTATGTTCGCAGTCAAGCTTAGTGACCGTCGAATAAAGAGAACGGGTTTACCCGCGAAATCCTGTCAGGAAGTTACTTAATTGAAATTATCCGTCACAGGTACGATATCTAATATCGTCCAACGGTCTTCACCGACCGGAGGTAAAACGCTACCGATTTAGAATGAAATGTTCTAAGCCATTTCATTCGTGTCTTATGATGTTGCTGCGAAGACGGTGGCGTTGCGGTGTACCAGCTGAAGTCGTTCCCACATGCTTATGTTTTTCTGCATCAAAGTTCATCAAAATTCAAGAAAGTGCAAAATGAAGTCTTCTGCTGTACCAAACTCTGAAGCTTTCGAGAATTCAACAAAAGACATAAGTGTGTGGAACATGGAGTCACGATGAGACAAGATTCACAAGAAGGCAAAGATTGCACGTGATTGGTCAAAAGAACAATGCTCTCAAGCCAAAGCCTAAAAGATCAAATCAACATATTCACAACAAAAAGAAAGAAGAAAATACTACGAGCTGAAGAACGAAGACTTAGTATAGTATGCTAGGTTTAGAACTGTGTAACGTGGAGTGACCTCCCTTAGGGGGAGATTGTTAGAAATACGTTTTTAACGTATATTAGAAGTATCGGTCACTCCACAATATTATTAATGTTGTATAGCTCGTAGTTAAAGTGTGCTTATTAAGTTAAGTAAGAAACCGACCCATGGGCTTGTCATGGGTCGGCCCAAGCCCATTAGTGGCTTGGATATAAATACCCCTTTCCACCATGGAAAGGGGTTGGTTGTTGATTATTCCATTTTATCACTTTAATGAAAAACACATATTTCTCTCTCACTTTCTCTCACTAGTTTCTCTCTCTAGAAATCTTCAACCCACTTCATTGATTTACAAGATTATCAATATTCTACATATTCAATTTTTAAATGCTAATTAAAGCCCTAAAAATCAAATAAATTGTCAAAAAGCCCAAATAAAGATTTTTCAATTGGTAAACCTCTAAAATGACCTACAAAGATTAAAAACTATTTTTAGAAATTTTTAAACTAATAAAAACTATTTAAAATGATTTAAAACTATTAAAACTTAAAATAATTATAAAAATTAATCTAAAAGTGATAAAATTATTCTAAAAGTTGCTAAATTCCTATTTTAATGTATTAAAGCTAAGAAAAATGTAAAAAGTTGGAAAATGTGAAATTTGAAAAATAATAATAAAATAATATTAAAATAATATTAAAAACCCAAAAATTATAAAAAATTCTAAAAACTTGCAAACTAGTTTATTTTAACCTAAATAATCAGAAAATCAAAGTGAAATGACCAGAATACCCCTATTGGGCCCTCAAATGGGCCAAAATTAAAAACAGTCAACACTAATGGGCTTTTTAGCCCAAAAAGTCAAACTTGGCCCAATTGACTTGGAAAAGCCCTATCTGACTCAAAATTCGATTCTAAGAACAAAACTCTAAAGGCCCAAAAGCTGAATATGAGCTTATCACAGCTTATTAAACACACAGCTTATTCTTATTGGGCTTTTCAGCCCATTAAGCAATAAGCTAATGCCATAAGCTCTAATTTGACACACAACCTTCTTTTGGGATGCTTATGAGATCTGTAAAAAGAAACTTTGAAAAAGCACACTCAGTAAGCCAGAAATAAGCAAAGTATTATTTCACTAAAAGACAAAATAGTCGTTTTTTAGAAATAAGGCACCTCAGGACTTGATTCAACTTGCAAAAGATCACAAATGGACTCAATAAGCCAAAACAATCAACAAAATTCCAATAATCAAAACCAATAAGCCAGAATAAGCCAATAAGCACTTATGAAAAAGTCAATTAAGTTGGTTTTCTAGTCAAACCCTAAAGTCAACCCACCAAATGCTCCAGTATGAACAAATGGGTCAAATAATGAGCACCTATTACAGAATCCAAGTTGTTGCTGGATAAAATAAGCTACTATAGCTTATTGACAAGCTGAAACCAATTTAACACTAGCAGTGGCAACTAGCAGGGGAAAGGAGTTCCCACTGCTTTGACTATTTGACCAAGCTTTATAGAAAGATTTAGTTGGATTCAATTGGAAACAAGGGCACCCTTGTGATCAGTGAACCACAAGGAGTCAATAGCAACAAAAAAATCCAAATTTGGTTCACACAATAAGCCACAAATGATCAAACAGTCACCAGATCATGCACAGACATGGAAATAAGCAGTTATGCACTTAATAAGCAGATTTAGCAAGAATAAGCCAACCAAACTCAACAGGATGCATACACAAGCTATATTAACTATGAATAAGCACAAATCAACTTATAACAAACATTGAATCAAAGTGAACAATAAGATCAAAGCATACAAAGTTACTGATGAACAAAGTGCATATCCAGAAACTATTTTGCTGATCTATTTGGCACTAGATCCAAATTCAAGCCTCAAAATCCTTCTTCCCTGGGCATGTAGTTAACCTAGATTTAACACTTGTTAACCCTAGTCTATGATTAGATCTAGGTGTCCCCTAAATTTTAGTCAATTTCACCAAGTAAACAAGATTTTATACCCAATCTATGAATCTATGTGTTTCAAACCACAAAATGAGCAGCAAAGCAACCAAGTATATCAGATACACAAGTTCTAGCAGATAGCAACAACAAACATCCACTCAAAACACCACAAATCCAAATCAAGCAGTTGACCCAAACACCCCTTAATCAACTACTTAACAAAGCAACTTGTGATTTCTACTAATAACCTACTGATTTTAATGATCAAAAACACTTACTAGGTAGCAACTAACAGAATCAAACTCAAAAATCACCAGCTTAAACACAAGAACTCAAAATCAAAGCACCAAATCCAAAACAGGCAGTAACATGAAATTTTAGAGGAAACTTAATCAAGGGACTATACCTGCCCTCCATAACATCCTAGGAGAGCCAGCTATGCTCCTTGGACCTTGTTCAACAACTAGAACAAGACCAAGGTACTTCAAAGAAGAAGATCAAAGCCTGCTGATGCTCAAAGTAGAACAAGGCTTTGATTATGATATGTCTTCAACACAAAACAGCAAACAACTCAACCAAATGCTTAGAACTCTTCCCAGGCTTGGTGTCAACAAGCTTGAAGAAGCTCAAGGTTTATGGCTAAGGGTTAGTACACAATGATAACCAAAATTAGAAACTAGGATTTCAAGGTTTTTGGACCTTGAAAACCTTATAAACCAAGACGTGCCTTAACCACAAGATTAAGGAAGGTCTTAACAATCAAATGGAACTCAGATTTAGGCTATTCTAACACCAACTTTTAATCAAACACAAAAGAGAATTCAAAATTTTATGAAATTCAAATTTTATTAACTTAAAAAGGAATTACAAAGATTGATAGCCTAAAACTGGAACAAAGGGACTCTCACATGTTGAGGTCTCCTTTTATAGGCAAATGCCTGGCTAACACTATTCACAAACCCTAGCACTGAATTCCCTAAAATGCCCTTGAGTCTTCTACATCATTTGATGGAATGTGCTGTCCAATTTGATCTTGGCTGTTCATTTTAGCTTTGGAATGAAGCAAGGATCCTTGGCTGTTGATTTGGACACGTCAGATGACTTGGAGGGTAAGGTATGATGTGATAGGTGGACGGGTTAATGGGTGGGACCCCTTTGGTGAGTGGAGATGAGGGTTTTTGGTGTGGGATAAGTTTCTGCACATGTGAATCAACACAAATGCCTGGGTAATTTGTTTTTACCCTTTGTTTTAAGTGAAGTGGTAACTGGGTTCTTGGGGTGAATAGTAAACCTTTTTATCCGAAATTAGGGGAAGTGAAAGTTGTTTGGCGCATTTTTGGGTTTGAATGTTTCAAGTATACAACTTTGGCCCTTGTGTTTTGTGAAAACTTCTAAAACGTGTATTTCAGCCAACACAATCTATTTCCTTTGTAAATAACTTTCATGACTTGGCAGTTTTGGCACAAAACTTTGGAAAAAGGTTTCAAAGGGTTGTTTTTGTCATTTTGAGATAATTCAAGGGCTGATCTTGGACTTTTTTGATCTTCAAAGGTCTTCAATGTATTTTTGGCTTCATGAGGGACCATAATTGGCAATTTTGAATTGTTAAGGGACTAAACTTGCCATTTCTTCAAAGTTGAAGGACCATTTGTGTAATTTTGACAAACTTAAGGGACCAAACTTGTAATTATCAATATACAAGGGTTTTAAGTGTCATTTCTTCATTCAATGAGGATCAATCTTGCATGTCTTCAAGTCTTCAAGGGTATTTGTTGAATATTTCATGAATCAGGGCCTGGTTCTTTGTACGGCTTTGTTTCTCGTGTCCGTTTTTCCTTGTATCTTGTGATCTTTTGTCTTTTTCACGATATCCATACCTAAAATACACAAGTAACAAACACAAGCATATATATGGTATTTTATGACATTTTTATTCATTAAAAGCCCAAATAGAACGATGAGATCATGTATAAATGCCATCTCATCACTCCCCCATACTAAGCCATTGTCGTGCCCTCACGCAATGCTAAAATAAAGTATCTAAGCATCACCAAAGTTCAATTTTATTAACCTTTATTGAAGAGTAAAAGACTTGCAACATACTACGAAGATGTGTAAAGACATAATGTATGATTTTCATCACGAAAGTGACTTTTAAGGTCAAAGAATAGAAACAAGTAAATGTCCCATAGAGTAAACTTTGTCATCCTTGATTGTCATACATTCCATGCTAAGTGCAAAAATGAGATCATTGTTGGTACAAGTCACAATGCTAACACTACTCATACGTCCAAATTGTGTAATACTTTTTCTCCCCGCAATCCTAGTTATTATAAAAGGAAATGGGTTACTAGCATTTTTTAACTATGTGTCATGGATCACAAGTGATTCATATTGACTTATTTAAGTAGTTATTAGTCCGAAAGCAAAGTAGCATGATTTAATCGATAGTTAGCCGAAGGACAAAATCTTTTAAAACAGCTTCTCGTGTATCTCCTTAAGTTCATATCTTGGCATAACTCGTTTCACGATTTGAGACCTTTCTCGGACCGATATTTGGCATGTACTTCATACTTCAAATCTTGGGAAGACGTTCTTGAAATTATGGTCTTCTCTTCATATATTTGGAATTTCTTTACTTGACGTTTTTGAGAGATTCTTCATATTTGGACCACGACTTCATCATTTTTCTTCAATCTTTACTTTGGATTTTGATATACAACGATCCGCCTCCTTTTCGGACTTGGATATATTTATCCTCATACCTTGTAAGGGTCTTTTTGGATAGACTTTCTCCATGATCTTTAGGGGAGAAATTGCTTTTCGTCGTGTGTCTCGATCCTTCATATTGATTTAGGAATAATGATACTTCACATCATCTTGGATCTTTAGCAAAAAATAGAGCTCCTCATGCCTTGTTAGGGCCTTTTTGGATAATCGTCAATCTTCGCGTCCCGCTTCAATAAGTTATGCCTTGCTATGAACTCTATTCAACCTCGAGCAACTTTTAAACGATCTTGCGCTAGAGGCTAAGTAACCTTTCAAATCGTACGACCTTACTTATTGAAATTATGATTTATTCCTAATGCATTGATCTTATGGGAAGAAAAAGCCACAATTAAAAACATATGAGTTTTTGAAAGAACATTTTCATGTTCTACGTTTAGCATGATCACTTGTCTAACTCTATCATCTCTCGTTCTTCACTATATAAAGACCTCTAATTAAAGAGACTCGTGAATACTTAGCCATGCAAGTCAAAATTAAGCTAATTTTGGATTAGCTTTCATTAAGACTGTATCAAATCAAAGTTTTGGGTTTATAAGCCACCTATAGGATCTTTCACTTTCTTGGACTTTTTCAAGTTTAGAGAATGCTTTTTATAGTTCCCTTGATAAGTGACTTTCTAGGATCAATTATAGGAACTTGCGAAAAGTTCTTGTTCTTAACCCGAATGAGCTAAGACTTTCGCGTTTTAAAGCTCCCTATATAAAAGTCTAGCAAAACTTGAATTGAGCGGGTTAAGGAATGTAAATGGCTCCAAATGCCCATCAAGTCAAAAATTATCTCTTATTCTACCCATCGGAAAATATACATTCGTGTCTCAAAAACACTTATGGAAACTAAGAAAAATTTTAAAATTTGGCCATTTTTAGCCTTATTAGCAACCAAAACAAAACATTGAAAGTTGGAAAGCGTGAGGGCGTAGCAAAGCAAGTACCTATTCACCCCCCATACTAAAATTAAACATTGTCCTCAATGTTTCAAGTATAAAGGTGGAGCACCCCCATACTAGAGACGAAGAGTCGAATGCTTAGGATCTAGCATGGAAAGGGTGATCAACAATATATCTAAAGCCGTTTATTAAGTATGCTAAAACATAATTGTTAGAACAATAAAGGATATGTCAATGGATTCGTGAAAAACTTCTTCAAGCAAACGATGGAGGCTCACGTAAACGAACACGAGAGTCTTCAATCGTAGATGATGATGATGATCTAGATAACACAATCACAAACAACCACGAGACAACGAGTTGAAAGGGTACAAGTCCCCTTATTAGTGAATAGTAAGCATAAAGGATAAGCATGGGATCTCCCCCACGAGGCACCTCGTTTTTGATTACCCAGTCATGAGCTCGACTCGATCCCCTCAATGCTAATTATCATTGGGGAAGGTGACTTGGTCGAGGGCAACCATTGAAGGAATTTCTCCACCAAAGTAGTGCTTAAGCCTATGTCCATTCACCTTGAAGTTAGGACCATCATCTTGAGCTAGCTCGATAGTCCCATAAGGAAACACTTGTATAATGGTGAACGGACCCGACCAACGAGATTTCAATTTCCCGGAAAATATCATAAGTCGAGAGTAAAAAAGTAACACTTGATCACCAACGTTAAAAACCCGGTTTTTAATCTTTGAATCATGAAACTTTTTAATCTTTTCTTTAAAAATTAATGAATTTTCATAAGCATTATCTCTTAATTCATCCAATTCATTCAATTTTATTTTCCGGTGATCTCCCGCGGTCTTCAAGTCAAAGTTTGCATGCTTAAGGGCCCAATATGCCTTGTGCTCCAATTCAATGGGCAAATGACAATTCTTCCCAAAGACTAACTTATAAGGAGTGCAACTGATAGGTGTCTTATAAGCGGTCCTAAAGGCCCATAAAGCGTCATCAAGTTTGTCGGACCATGAAGCACGGTTTTCTCCAATTGACCTCTCTAAAATCCTCTTCAAAGCTCGGTTCGAAACCTCGACTTGCCCACTCGTTTGCGGGTGATAAGCCGTAGAAAGACGATGAGTAACTCCATATTTCTTTAGAACCTTTTCGAATTGGTCATTACAAAAATGGGTTCCACGATCGCTTATAATAGCACGAGGGGTTCCGAACCGAGAGAATAGTTGCTTCAAAAACTTCACTACCACACGAGCATCATTAGTAGGTAAAGCCTTAGCTTCCACCCACTTAGAAAGGTAGTCCACCGCGACGAGGATATATTTGTTGCCATGAGACGATGGGAACAGACCCATAAAGTCTATTCCCCATATTTCGAAAATCTCACACACTTGAATTATGTTTTGTGGCATTTCATCACGTTGAGACGATTTTCCTTGACGTTGGCACGAATCACACGACTTCACAAGTGCGTGTGCATCACGATAGATAGAAGGCCAAAAGAAGTCGGCATCGAACACTTTCTTAGCCGTGAGATTAGCACCGTGGTGACCACCCGTGGGTTCCTCGTGACAAGCTCTAAGGATATTAGAAGCTTCGGCACCAAAAACACAACGTCGAACGAGTTGATCCGCACAAACCCAAAAGAGATAAGGGTCGTCCCAAAAATAGAACTTGACGTCACGAAAGAATTTTCGCTTTTGTTGTGTCGGCATACCCTTGATTATGAAATTGCCCGCATGGTAATTTGCAATGTCGGCAAACCATGGGGTGGTGTCTTTAGAATTCACTACACCGAGAGTCTCAAGAGGAAATGTTTCGGTGATTTCCTTGTTCTCGAAAACATCTTTGTGAGGATCTTCTAGACGAGAGAGATGACCGGCCGCTAGATTCTTGGCTCCTTTTTTGTCAAGCATGGTGACATCAAATTCTTGGAGGAGGAGCATCCAACGAAGCAATCTCGGCTTAGCATCTTGCTTAGCTAAGAGATACTTGATAGCCGAATGGTCGGTATACACGATGCTTTTAGTCAAGACGAGATAAGGTCGGAATTTCTCAAAATCATAGACCACGACAAGGAATTCCTTTTCCGTTGTGGTGTACTTTAATTGAGCCTCGGTCATCGTCTTACTAGCATAATGGATAGGACGAAAATGCTTGTCATAACGTTGCCCTAAGACGGCCCCTATAGCATAATCACTTGCATCGCACATGATTTCAAAGGGTAATTCCCAATTAGGAGCAACAAGAATGGGAGCTTCGGTAAGTTCCCTTTTGAGAGTTTCGAAAGATCTAACACAATCCTCATTGAAGTTAAAAGGAGCATCCTTCTCGAGAAGGTGTGTCATAGGTCGAGAGATTTTCGAAAAGTCCTTGATGAAACGACGATAAAAGCCCGCGTGGCCTAGGAAACTCCTAACTCCCTTAACGGTTTTGGGATGAGGTAACTTGGCGATGACGTCTACCTTAGCTTTATCAACCTCAATCCCCGCTTTCGACACCTTATGTCCTAAGACGATTCCTTGTTTACACATAAAATGACATTTTTCCCAATTAAGCACAAGATTGGTTTCTTCACAACATTTTAACATTTGCTCGAGATTAGATAAACACGACGTGAACGAATTGCCAAATACCGAGAAGTCATCCATAAACACTTCCATCGACTTCTCGATCATATCGTGAAAAATTGCCATCATACACCGTTGAAACATACCCGGTGCATTAAAAAGTCCGAAAGGCATCCTACGATAAGAGAACGTTCCATAAGGACACGTAAACGTAGTCTTCTCTTGATCACGAGGGTCGATAGGGATTTGAAAGTAACCGGAAAACCCATCTAAAAAGCAATAGAATTCATTTCCTGCAAGTCGCTCCAACATTTGATCCATGAAGGGCAAAGGAAAGTGGTCTTTACGAGTGGCGTCATTTAACTTTCGGTAGTCAATACACACCCTCCAACCGGTTACAACACGAGTGGGAATTAACTCGTTGTTTTCATTAGGCACAACGGTCATTCCTCCCTTTTTAGGGACACAATGGATTGGGCTCACCCATGGGCTATCGGAGATAGGATAAATCATTCACCCTTCTTTGACTTTGAATTGCGGGTTTGTAGTCCTCCTCCATTAAAATCTTGTGAGTACAAAATTTTGGGTCAATACCCTTAATGTCGGATATTTTCCATGCAATTGCCCCTTTATGAGCCTTAAGAACTTTCAAGAGCTCGGTTTTTTCATCATTAGCAAGACCTTTTGCAATAATAACCGGCAACTTGTCATCACCTTCCAAGAATGCGTATTCAAGGTGAGAAGGAAAATCTTTCAATTCAAGGATAGGTGGTTCCTCGATTGAAGATTTTGGTTCAACACTCATAACTTCCATCGGCGGAAGAAATGGTGGAATAGAAGTATCATCACTAATCAACACATCATCTTCATTGTCGATTTCATTTGAAGTGAGATCGCCTCCTTGGAATGGAGTGAGATTTGGTGTGGAATTAGCAAGAATCGGATCCAAAATAGTGGGATTGCCACTTGACGAGCTATCGGAAAAACCTAACACTTCTTGTGAAAACTCATCGAAAACCACATCAACGATGTCAATGTGATTGATGGTAGCGATTTCATAAACATGAGAAGGTTTCGAGTTTTGAGTAGCGTTTATAACAAGTTCCTCTTTGTTGAATCTCAAAGTGATAGTTCTTGCATGAACATCGATAAGCGATCTCGAGGTGTCTAAAAATGAACGACCTAAAATTAGAGGAGTTTGAGGATCCGCGGGGATGTCAACTGTGACAATCCGTCAATTTATGGTCAATAATTTTATTCTCAATATCTATTTGAAAATATTATTTTATGAACTCACTTATTTTTGGGAAGAAATTTGGATTTACGTCTTGAAGTAGCGTCGACTACGTTTAAACCGAAGGATTCAACGTTACGTGCTTACGTTTACATACACCGTCCTTGGTGACAGTCCGACATTTTGGAAATTAAATTTATCCTTGAATATTATTTTGGAGTTTTAAATTTGTGTTGGTTCATAAACTCACAAATTTACGAGAAGAGATTAGGACTTACGATTTTATTTTAACGTCCTTTACGACTAAACCGGAAACCTTAGGATTACGTATTTACGTTTTCGAACTCCGTTTTTGATGAGACAATTTTTATTGGATTCGTTTTGTGACGTAGATTCATAATTTATAAAAACGTTTTTTCGTAAAACGACCCGAGGGCACGCAAATTGAGGAAACTAGAGTCGAGGAGTACCCGTAAATAAATGGGGATGAGACAAGTGGGACACTTGCCCCACCCCCACTTTAACCGTCCAACACACTACACCTCACTACATTTGGTGTCAAAATGTTAGCTTTGTAACTTACACATGTAAGCTAAAGCTTACATTGTAAGCTACAACTCATCAAAACCACCAACACAAACTAGCTACTCATTTCTCACCATGCAAATCTCACACAAATCCTCTCATCTCTCCCTCTATGTGCCGTCCCATATTCATCATCCAACACCCTCATTTGATCAATTCCAACCACAAAATCATGTGTTATTTACACATATGTTGAAGCTCTCTTGAATGGTGGTGATTATAACATCCAAGGAGGAGTATACATGGTGTCTTGGGGCTGATTTTCCACAAGGTGATCATGAAGATTGATGGTCTTGAAGATGGTCATGGTTATTCATAAGTTTCTCCATCAAAAACCATGTCCAAATCACAACCTACATCAACTTGGTGGTATAAAGATTGTCCTCCTCAACCTCTTGTTATTTTGATTATGTAAACATGTATTTTATTTCCTATTGTATATGTATATGATGATTATATGATGATAAAAATGTTATGTGGGGATTTGTTGTTGATAAACATGATTAAAAAGGGTGAAAAACCATAAGAAACAAGGTTAAAATCTTGATTAAATTTGATGGCTGTATAAAACAGTAAAGAACCATATGGTAATCTGATAAAATGATGAAGTAGAATGGATTTACAGTAAGCTATGGGTCTTGTACACATGTGAGAGTTGGCCATACAATGGAATCATTGTAATGAGTGAGATATGATCAAAACAAGTTTAGGGTATAAATCTGAAGTTACTGTTTTGGACGATTTTTAGAAAATACTTAAAGGATGATTCAACAGTAGCTATAGAAGAGTTAAATGTAGAACATGTCATGTAGTTTATATGATAAAAATTTGAGCTTCTATCTCCATGTAGAACTCAAGATATGGCAGTTTTGGTGAAAGTAAAGATAAAAATCAGATTTTTGAAAAATAAAGTATAATACTATTATATAAGCACTCAAAATTATATTGTATAAAATGTAAAGTTAAAACCCACTAACTCTTGGATTTTATTTATATAAACATGTAAAAGATGGAATAAGTGTATAAATTATAAAAATGGTAACTTGTTATGTTTTATAAGATATAAAACTATAAACATTGTTTTTACGACTTTTTCGGCTAATACCGTAACAATTAACGTTTTCGATAAATAAAACTTGGATGGTTGGACCCGTCTAATGAAAACTTTATAAAACTTATATACTGATATATAGACATGTATAACAAGTAAAAACCGATAAAAACCCGAACTATAGGACATACGGACATTAACAAGTTAAATAAACATATTGGACTAATAAATGGACTAAATAGGATAAAAACTTGTAAAAAGAATCTATTGGGCTTAACCCATTTAGGCCCAACTTGGAAAGTATACATACTGATAATATAAGTGTAAAAAGGATTAAAACAAATTAAGAACTTATAATAGGCTTATTGAACCTAAAACACGTAAATAGGTAAAACGAGAAAACTAGTATAAAAGTTATCGACACATAACACAAAAATGAGTAAATGAGGATATGTAAACCCACTTGATCATCATATATATATAATCATCATATGTATACATAATTGGTATTTTTATAAAGTCATTGGACAAACGTCTAAGACCGATTATTATTTATATAGGTTTCCGTGATTGAAGCACGTACCGTACGTCCGAATTGCCGATAACCCGCCTTCCCACATCAACGTGAGTTCATAGCCTCGCACTCTTTTATATGTTTTATAAATGCTTTATAAACCCGCGAGGGAGATAACATGTTAGTTTTTATAAAATAGGACACCATTTGTCCCGATTGTTTGTTTATTGATTTTGGACCCGAATGATTGAATGACCCGATTGTATGACCCGATAAATGATTAAAGGACCCGATAGATGAAAATTAAATGGATTATTAAAGTTAGGTTATGTCACTAAAAGTCCCATTAGCATGAATTGTGAACTACCGGGAGTTGGTAGACGCTTATGCATTTAATAGTACAATTTGGGGACGATCACCCCAGTTCGCGCCTTGACGGTTGATCCCCGTCGTGCCACATTGATTGGTAAGCGAATTTATGTATGAGAAGATTTCCATAGCGTGACCTTTGTGACAACACGCTACTTTAGATGGGCAAAATTTGTATCGGGTTAGCTACCCGTTGTTGGTTTAGTAAGGTAACAATGTCATGCGGCTTATAATAATCCAAACTAATGAAATACTATTAGACGCTTCGAATTTCGATGTATTGCCTGACTAGCAATACAGGGTCATACTATTGATATTATGTTCGTGTTTTGGTTTTCATAACCATATTCTTATAACGGTTTTTATTGAATCTATACAACGTTGCGAAACGTATTGTATGATGTTTTTACGACATTGGCCCGTATAATAATTTTTAAGGCAAATGCCTATATTATGATTTTCGATAAGGATTTATATAAAATGACTTTGGCTATTTTATGGCCTATTACAAAGATTTGTATAAAATGATTTTGGCTATTTTACGGCCTATTACAATGATTTGTACGAATGGATTTTTGGTACTAATTTTATACCAAAGTTATATTGATGGAATTTATTAAACTCTATGAATTCACTCGGCGTTATCGCTGACCTTTTCTTTTAACATGTTTTATCTCAGGTACTTGAAGGTAATTCTCGGGAAGACAACAAGAATTCATGGCCCGCACCTAAATAATATTTTTCCATTCAAATACTTTGTAAAACTTTGTACGAAATATAATGACTTGGGACCGATGTAACTTTGATATTATTGAATGGAAATGCTTTATAAATAAACGACGCGGTTTTTATGCGTTGTCTATGATGTGAGTAATGTGCTATCCCGTAACACCAACTAGTCTTCCGCTGTACTGAGTTGTATAAATTTGGGGGTGTTACAGTTTGGTACCAGAGCTCTCGTTATAGAGAACGAAAGATTTTTAAAACCAAGGTTTTGAATAAAACTTTTCAAAATCTTTTAACTATAAACATTTTTCTAAAAATGTCTAAAAATCTTTTGACTATAACGGTGCCGAAGAATTCCCGACTTACCAACAAGGCCAAGACTGAGAAGTGTTATTTTAATATATATATAACTTGGATTATATATATATATATATGATGTAATTTTATTACATGATTGTTTGATGATTATTTTGATTTTTATACGAGGTATTTATACGACGTAGATTGTCACAAGTAACCCTAACTCCCCTAGTAAATTAATCGAAGCTATTCTCGTAGGAATTCTAGCTATCCTAGATATAAACCAAGTTGTGGATATTTATGATCCCAACAAATGGTTGATATTCGTAGAAATTTAGATATTAGTTGATTGTTATATTGAAGAAGAATTGGTGAGATTAAATATGATATCGATGTCATGACGATCTTTTCTTATAGAGTGGAGTTTGACAAAACATTACCACCTAGAAATATGTCATCTGATTCGTTGTCATCCAATTCTTAAATTTGAAATCGAAAGGATGAATGTTGCACTTGAGGCTGTCATTGAAACCATTACCCAAAAGCCTCATGCCACTAATACCTTTCCGAGAAGTCAAGTTGAATGATCAAGTCATTTCATATTAATAACTCATCTGATAATTGTTGTTGTAAGAGCTAATAGGAATGGAAATTAAGTGTTGAATCATATTGAGATTGTATTGCCTTTACAAGGCCGAAGAATAAAGTTGAAGTATTGGGAAATAGAGTAGGATATCGAATTGAGTATAAAATTGGTTGAAACTTGAATAAAGTAAAATTTAACCCATATGAAATATGAGATTGTTAAGAGGAAGTCGTTAAGTTCTGTGATTAGATTATAAGGATTTAATTGATTGTAGGTTCGTGTTAAAGGTTATTCCTAGGCCATTGTCCACTAATGAGGATGCCCAATGTCCAATAAATAAATTGAAGAAATCTTCTTCTGAATTGGACCGATGGATCTTCCGGGACAGGCAGGACACCTAATGACTCTTGTAGATTAGTATTCATTGTGGTATCTTTTAAAAAATCCTAACTTAACTGAGACATCAGTTGGTAGGATGAGTTCTGAGAATTGTATGACATAGTGACACGTAATGTGTTACGGTACAATTTTGACTTGTTTGTGATTAATAAAAAGACTACCCTTGATCGCTAAATTCTACATGTATTGATGTTATCTATCTTTTCTTGCTTCATCTTAATGTTCGCATTAGTGATGCAACCATTGAACAAGTACTCATCTCGATTTGAGTTACGTTGAGGATTATTCTTTTGAGTGCCATCGAGGTCATGAACTTCATGATTATTTGGCTAAGCTCATTCCCTATCATATTATAGTTAAGTTCTTGGTGAACAACTCTTCATCACTTTTCTGCAGATCACTCATTGTTTTTATAAAGCTAAAACAGTATCCCTTGAGGAAAATTGAATTTTCATCCCTATAAGGATTATTCAAAGTGAGATTTATAAGTGATCGTTATCGAAATGAAGTTATTTATAAAACACCTTGGAAAACTTAATTGTTTTCATAACAAAGAAAATCTTTGTAAATTTATTTTTGATATTTATCTAAGAATTAGGCATGAAAATGATTTTACTATAAACATGGATGATAAAATTTTGACGAACTGAGTATTGCATCGTTAATCTTGAAATTGTATATAGTTGCGCGCCTACATACAATTTGGAATGGACTATGCAAGACTGATTAGTAGTCACCATAAAACTAATGAATAAACACTACATTTTCTTTGAAGATTGAGAAAGATTAAATTTTATGAGATCTGCAAGAAGTGAAAAATGAGGACACAATGTTAGGGACACCTACATATGTGCCTGTAGCATCTATTCTTCTAAGTCGAATTTACTCATCTGTGGAAATTGTCTTACTTGACAATTGACAATTCTTTCTGGACAAATTCTCCCGTAGTGAGATTCCTAGAAAAAGTATCTGATTACCGAGTGTTGATACCCGACTGGATGTATTGACGTTCTTATCATTTATTATGATTTGATTTCATTTGAATGACCTGGGTAACGATCCGAGGAGCTTTCGAATGCGTACTCAAATTATGAAAACATGGGATATATTCATATTCGTTAAATGTTTTTGTCTGTATCTGATTTGAAATTCTATCGCGTAGATTATGCGTTGACCTTGCTCTTTTAATAGTAGTTGTGTCTCCATATATCCCTGAATTTGTGAAGGATTATGAATTATTATTAGTCTTTTGAGAAGTTCACATCTTATCGACGGCAATAAACTGGAAAGTTGATAGTGCCAGTAGAATGGATTGATTGATTATGACATGACGACATTGTCTTAATTGATGGGAACTCAAGTAGAATTCCCCTAAATGATAAGATGTTGATTATCAAAAGTGATCTAAATAATCCCCGATAGGTGGCTGTATCATGTATTAAGACTTGAAATATTACCGTGAATGGTTATGAACAAGTTATAGATATTGTAATCTAGAAGAACCTGATATGAATATATATTAAAAGATGTTTATGTTATCTGAAACTTTAGGAAGTATTTGTTGGTGAATTACCTAGACTTTCGCCATTAAGGCAAGTAGAATTTGGTATTGATTATATTTCCGGTGCTGCACTTGTGGCTTGTGCACTGTACGTCAGCACCATCTAAATTAAAGGAATTACCGTACAACTGAGAAAGTTGTCGGAGAAAGATTTTATTATACCAAGCCTGTCATCCTGAAGAGCTATGGTGTTATCTTTCCTTATATTTATAGATTACTGTGACTGAGTAAATTGACAATCGAAAACGATATCCATAACTCGAAATGGAAGATTTGTTCGATCATTTACAAGGTTCTAGCGTTTGTTTATAAGATTTGATCCACGGCATGGTTATCATCAACTTCGCATCTGCGGAAAGGATTATGTATTCCAATCACTACATCCTGTACTTGTAATGAACATTATGAGTTCACGTGATGTCATTTGGATTGACCGATGCACATGTAGTATTCATAAATTTGGTGAATCACGTGTGTAGGGTGTAAATTGATAAATTCATGCTTGAGATCATTAAGGACCAATTGTTTGTATATAAGAATAATAATGAGTTAATATTTAGTTATAAATTGCCCTGAATTGGCTAAACAATGAAAACCTATATCTTAAATATTTAACATATGATTAAGGACTTAATCCTTTATATGATTTAACCGTGTGATTAATAGATAATGGAAGCTATATTGACTTTTCAAGGATTAGAACCATTTACGCTTAGGGATTAAAAACTTAATCCTTTACATAAAAATGATCGTTGGATTAATAATGGTAAGATGTATGCATATAGACTCTTCAAAAATTAAGAGCCCTTTTAAGACTCTGGATTTTACCAAAAAGAAATGGAAATATGTTTTGACAAATGTTTTAACAAAGGATTTTAAGAGATTATTCCCTTATACACAAACCATTTAACTAAACTTCTGTTTAGGGGTAAATGTTTGTGTATACTTCTAGACAACCTAAGAAGAATTTAGGAAACTATATAACTTATTACTTGAAACTAAAACGAAAATTTTGCTTTTCAAATAAGAAAACTTTGACCAAAGTATAAACAAAGGTTTTTCGAACATTTACAAAATCTTATTAAATATTTTTGATAAATCAACAAAAATCTTGTTAATTAAATTCAAATTATCTTTGAACATTTTATATAATTGGTTGAACTAAGAAATTTAAAACTTTTACGTTTACATTTCATAAAAATTGAATATTTAATATTTAATTGATTAAAATAATTATCGACGCTTTAGACGTCGGAGTGAGTAAAACAGATAAAGATAAAAGTAAAGACGAAAACTAAAACATAGAAGATATGAAGAAAGAATTTTGAATAAATACGGTTGTGATATTTATTTCATTAGAAAGGTGAACGTAATTACTGACGCATTATGTAGAAAAGATAAAGAACCAATTAGGATATATTTCTTAATAATGAAGGTGCAAAATAAATTTCCAAACAATTTGAAATATAGCCGATGATTGTAAAAAGGATAATATAGATAATAAAAAGGGGTTCACGACTAATATGAACCATTAAAAATTTAGAAGCCGATAACGTTAAATATTTTAAAGACCACTTATGGTTGCCTAAATATGGAAGATTGTGAGATATAGTTATGTTGGAATTTGTAAGTATAAGTATTCTATTTATGTCATTTATGACTAAAAATATCTTTGTCTGAAGAAGTTGTACTGATGGCAATTATGAAGGCAAACATCACCTCATACATTAGTAAACGTCTAGCTATTGCAAAGGTCATCATCTGAATTTGATTCGATTTGGGTCATCGTCGACAGACTGACCAAATCTGCTAATATCATTCATGTTAATGATAAATGCAAAAGAGTTGTGTAAACATGGTGTGCCGTATCGATCATCTCTATCAAGATCCTTGATTCGAATCAAATTTCTTGAGATTTGCTCAGAAGTCATTGTGAACGAATCTTGATGAGAATACTATGTACCACCCCAAATCGAAGGGACGAGGTAAAGTAACGATACAAAATACTATAAGTGTTGTTTTATGTTTGAATGATTGACCTTTGGTAATGGACCGTATAATCGTTTTTCCTTTGGAAGGATTATCATTGATAATCATCGTAATAGGATTGAGATCGAATCTTGTTAGGATTAAATATTAGAGCATCTGTAAGCAAAGGTTGAGATGAAGACATCCGACATACACCCATTGTGAGTTGGACATGTCTCTTAGGTTTAAGGTTTCCTATGATGGCGAACCTATCCTTGCAAAATACCTGACCCGCGAGATCTGAAATGATTGTTGAAATTAGGATCTGATTATTGACAGCCGGTAGTGGGCAAGAGGTTATTTGAAAATAAAATGTAGATCTTGAAGTGCCAAATGGGTAGCGAAGTTATGCCACAATTTTTAAACTTGGGAAAATGAATTCATGATTTGACAAATCATGGGATATAAGTCCCCGTTGTTTGGGACCATTGAGATGATGTAAAAGTTAGGATTGAAAGGCATATAAGCTGGATCTACCCTAGGACTTCAAAGACCGCGTGAATTATGTTTCGTAAATCGAACTTGATGGAATATCTATCAAGTGAAAATCTGATTGTTCTTAGTAAAGCTTAAATCGGCGAAAAGTTGCATTCATCATAAACCCGTGAATATCATGGATAGAGAAAGTAAGTCAACATTTAGCCTGATCTTATTCCCGTAGTTATGTTTGATGAAACTCGCGTATTATAATGGATTACACTTGTGAGAAAAGATCGAATGTGGAGGAAATACCCACATGGCTTTAACTCTATAAGAAGCGAGTAGTAAGGTAAGATGATCTTTGAGGACAAAGATCCTGTTTTGGGGTAAATGCTGTGACAATCCGTCAATTTATGGTCAATAATTTTATTCTCAATATCAATTTGAAAATATTATTTTATGAACTCACTTATTTTTGGGAAGAAATTTGGATTTACGTCTTGAAGTAGCGTCGACTACGTTTAAACCGAAGGATTCAACGTTACGTGCTTACGTTTACATACACCGTCCTTGGTGACAGTCCGACATTTTGGAAATTAAATTTATCCATGAATATTATTTTGGAGTTTTAAATTTGTGTTGGTTCATAAACTCACAAATTTACGAGAAGAGATTAGGACTTACGATTTTATTTTAACGTCCTTTACGACTAAACCGGAAACCTTAGGATTACGTATTTACGTTTTCGAACTCCGTTTTTGATGAGACAATTTTTATTGGATTCGTTTTGTGACGTAGATTCATAATTTATAAAAACGTTTTTCGTAAAACGACCCGAGGGCACGCAAATCGAGGAAACTAGAGTCGAGGAGTACCCGTAAATAAATGGGGATGAGACAAGTGGGACACTTGCCCCACCCCCACTTTAACCGTCCAACACACTACACCTCACTACATTTGGTGTCAAAATGTTAGCTTTGTAACTTACACATGTAAGCTAAAGCTTACATTCTAAGCTACAACTCATCAAAACCACCAACACAAACTAGCTACTCATTTCTCACCATGCAAATCTCACACAAATCCTCTCATCTCTCCCTCTATGTGCCGTCCCATATTCATCATCCAACACCCTCATTTGATCAATTCCAACCACAAAATCATGTGTTATTTACACATATGTTGAAGCTCTCTTGAAGCTCTCTTGAATGGTGGTGATTATAACATCCAAGGAGGAGTATACATGGTGTCTTGGGGCTGATTTTCCACAAGGTGATCATGAAGATTGATGGTCTTGAAGATGGTCATGGTTATTCATAAGTTTCTCCATCAAAAACCATGTCCAAATCACAACCTACATCAACTTGGTGGTATAAAGATTGTCCTCCTCAACCTCTTGTTATTTTGATTATGTAAACATGTATTTTATTTCCTATTGTATATGTATATGATGATTATATGATGATAAAAATGTTATGTGGGGATTTGTTGTTGATAAACATGATTAAAAAGGGTGAAAAACCATAAGAAACAAGGTTAAAATCTTGATTAAATTTGATGGCTGTATAAAACAGTAAAGAACCATATGGTAATCTGATAAAATGATGAAGTAGAATGGATTTACAGTAAGCTATGGGTCTTGTACACATGTGAGAGTTGGTCATACAATGGAATCATTGTAATGAGTGAGATATGATCAAAACAAGTTTAGGGTATAAATCTGAAGTTACTGTTTTGGACGATTTTTAGAAAATACTTAAAGGATGATTCAACAGTAGCTATAGAAGAGTTAAATGTAGCACATATCATGTAGTTTATGTGATAAAAATTTGAGCTTCTATCTCCATGTAGAACTCAAGATATGGCAGTTTTGGTGAAAGTAAAGATAAAAATCAGATTTTTGAAAAATAAAGTATAATACTATTATATAAGCACTCAAAATTATATTGTATAAAATGTAAAGTTAAAACCCACTAACTCTTGGATTTTATTTATATAAACATGTAAAAGATGGAATAAGTGTATAAATTATAAAAATGGTAACTTGTTATGTTTTATAAGATATAAAACTATAAACATTGTTTTTACGACTTTTTCGGCTAATACCGTAACAATTAACGTTTTCGATAAATAAAACTTGGATGGTTGGACCCGTCTAATGAAAACTTTATAAAACTTATATACTGATATATAGACATGTATAACAAGTAAAAACCGATAAAAACCCAAACTATAGGACATACGGACATTAACAAGTTAAATAAACATATTGGACTAATAAATGGACTAAATAGGATAAAAACTTGTAAAAAGAATCTATTGGGCTTAACCCATTTAGGCCCAACTTGGAAAGTATACATACTGATAATATAAGTGTAAAAAGGATTAAAACAAGTTAAGAACTTATAATAGGCTTATTGAACCTAAAACACGTAAATAGGTAAAACGATAAAACTAGTATAAAAGTTATCGACACATAACACAAAAATGAGTAAATGAGGATATGTAAACCCACTTGATCATCATATTGAAGATTTTTAGTGTGAGCATTTTGAAAACCTTGTGTAGTGTTTTGAAAATCACGGTTTTGGTTTTGATTAGTGACTTGTCCATTCCCATTTTGATAATTCCCTTTGTTGTAGTTACGTGAATTGCCTTGGTAATTACCGCCTTGGTTGTTGTTTCGATAGTTATTAGCATTTTGATTTGGTGGAGCTTGATTCGGGCGGGAACCTTGACCGTTTTGGTTATACGTTCCCGTTGCTACATAAGCACTCGAAGTGTTACCATCCGCGGTAATGCACTCGGAAAGATCATGAGCTCCACCACAAGACAAACAACTCTTAGCAACCGCTTTAACCGAAGCGGAATTTGAAGCTTCTTGAGCTTTCCAATGGGACATAAGATTAGCAAATCTATCAAAAAACCGATTTTCCACATTAGCTTCATCATGTAAGGCATTAATGCTACGAGACGATGACGATGATGACGAACCCAAATTGGCAACACTCGGTGTGTTACGAGGGCTATAAACCTTAGATCTATTCTCGATGATTTTCAAAGCCTCATTGGTCGTCTTGCACAAAAAATTACCAGCCGCGGCGGCATTCAAATAATCTCGTTCATGATCATTAAGCCCATTATAAAAAGTATCAATTTGATGCAATTCCGAAAAATCATGGTGTGGACATTCATGTAACATTTCTTTAAAGCGTTCCCATGCCATTGAAAAACTTTCATTATTTCTTTGCACAAATCGTGAAATCTCATTTTTCAAATGTGTTGTTTTAGATGGTGGAAAAAACTCGTTCACAAACTTAGAAACGAGATCACCCCATGTCAAAATCGAATTTGGCGGTTCTTTCTCAAGCCAAATTTTTGCGGGTCCATCTAACGAGTATGGAAACAACATCATCTTAATCGCGTCATGTGGAACATCCTTAAACTTGCTAGTAGCGGTGAGACAGTTAAAATTCCTAATGTGATAGTGCGGGTTGTCTTTCTCATGACCTCTAAACTTATTTGCTTGCAACATCGACATTAAACCCGTCTTAATCTCGAAATTCTCCGCAAGGATAGCGGGAATCACAATGGCCTCTCCAAAACCCTCGGTGGGTGCTTGTAGCAACTCCATCATAGTACGATTAGCCATGACGACTTCTTGTTCTACAATAGGTTCAACATTTGGAGGTTTGATAGGTGTGAAAACACCCATCCTTTTTACCACTTAATTACAATAATAACCGAGCCAAAACGTGTATTTTATGTCATTTATGTCGGAATTATGCGTGGTTTGTGTTTTTGTTGTGATTTAGGACGAAAAGGTGAAAAGTGGAGAAAACACGAGATTTTACGGGCTTTTA
This sequence comes from Glebionis coronaria, assembly GCA_025667525.1. Lineage (NCBI taxonomy): Eukaryota > Viridiplantae > Streptophyta > Magnoliopsida > Asterales > Asteraceae > Glebionis > Glebionis coronaria. The sequence goes on from JANFOE010000938.1 coordinate 461,996, forward strand.
TCGAAGAAAAAGACGAAAGATGAAGTCGAAAGATCAAGAGTGGATAAAGAACGGAAGTCCAAGACCAATTCTAAAGATTTATCGAAGAAAAAGTCAAAAGACGGAAGTTTACTAAAAAGCCGAAGAACTCAAGTCTAATTTATTAAAGATTACAAGACGAGTTTGAAGAAATCCCAAGACAAAGTTCAAGTATTAAGAAGATTAACAAAAGATTAAGGACTAATGGCGCAATTAAGAGAAAGAAGAAAGAGGGAGGAAGCTTCCTTAGCTCCTCCCTAATCTCCCTATAAATAGATTCTACCTTCATTTTGTTTAAGTTGTTGGAGGCTTGACAAGCCTCCCTTCCACCATCTTCAATTTCTTGTTCTTTACTTTTATGCATCTTAATCTCCATGTAACACACTTTTAATTTTCTTTTAATTCCAAGTGAGTTTCCATTTAATTGATGTTAATCTTTACTTTGTTGTTAATCTCCTTCTTCCTTTCTTGCTTGATTTGTTCTTAATCTTTGAGTTCATGTTCTTGAGTTTTTATGATTTTAATCAAGTGGGTTTTGATTGATTTGGCTTTGTTTGTTAGTTTTAATGATTTGTTTTGATTGATGATTGTTAGTTGATGTTTATTGGTTGTTTTGGTTTAATCTTTTGGTTTGATTTGTTTAGATTTGCTCAAATTCGTGCTCCATTCTTTTTTCCCTGTTCTTCGGCCTTGTTACTGTTCTTGCCCAGAATTTTCCGCATAAGCAATCTTTTCCGCATAAGCAATCTTTTCCGCATAAGCAATCTTTTCCGCATAAGCAATCTTTTCCGCATAGAACATCTTTTCCGCATAAGCAATCTTTTCCGCATAAGCAATCTTTTCCGCATAAGCAATCTTTTCCGCATAAGCCATCTTTTCCGCATAAGCAATCTTTTCCGCATAGAACATCTTTTCCGCATAAGCATCTTTTCCGCATAGGCAACTTTTTCCGCATAAGGCACTTTTTCCGCATAAGGCTATTTTTCCGCATAAGGCACTTTTTCCGCATAAGGCTATTTTTCCGCATAAGGTTATTTTTCCGAATAGGTTTTTCAGTTTTTTGGGTTTTCAACTTTATTTTATTTTTCCCGCCTTTTTCTTTATTTGCACTTTTACTTGCTTTCCTTTTATTTGAAGTTTTAATTTGCGTCAATTATTTTTATTGCCTTTAATTTCTCGTCATTTATTTCCCGTCAAGTTTTAATCTTTAATCTTTCATTGTCGTTTCTTTTTACCGGCGTTACTTTATCTTTAATTGTTTCAAGTCTTTATTTTTAATTAGTTTTAGATAACGACACCTCTTTTATTTGATTCACCAAGAACAACTGAGTCGCACAATTTACCAAGAGATCAATTCGAAGAGATTCCGAGAATCGAACTTTTCAATTAGAAAAACATTTAATATCAAATGGCGCCGCTGCCGGCTCTTTTCGTGAAGATTGAAGGTTTTTTGTGAGTGACGCGTTGGATTTTGGGACCCGTTCACTTGTGAACGTTATTTTTCTTGTCAAAAATTTTCAAAAATCCAAAAACATTTGAAAAATCATAAAAAGCATTTCTTTTTCAAAAGTTTTGCACCAAAAATATTCTTCTTGCTTATCTATCTTTCTTTATGGATTTTTATGTCCATTGCGTCCGGTGTGGGAAACAACTATCTGGGAACAACTCTTGTCAATGGTGTACATGTGAGCGGTGCGGAAACGATATCGACTACACACAATCCGGATTTTGTCCTTTGTGCAACTCGACTAATTCGTACTTTTTGAACCTACCTCCTGTTCCCCCGTGCATCTATTGTGGAAGCGATTCTCATTGGCATGTTTCGTGCCCGGTTTGATACCCGTCTGGTCACGGGCAAGAACCGGGGTACAATTATGACAATGATAATAGTTATCCACAAGATGCACTTGATTTTTCTCCATACCCGGTTTGCAACAACTGTGGGGGTCCTCACGATACCTATTATTGTCAACCACTGAATTGCTATGAGCCACAACCTTGCTATAATTCGGGTTTTCAACACTATGAGCCCCCACATCACACCCTCAATCATCAATCCTCTCAGCAAATTCATCTTGACCCACAACTCACTACCTTAAATGAAGAAACACATTCCTTTGTTTTGCAACTTCAAGAAGCCGTTGTTTTGCTTAAAGAACTTAGGGACGAGGAAAAGAGACTAGAGCAAGTATCTAATCTTAGTGATTATACCCCTCCGCTTGTGCATCAATACTATTATGATGATGACGATGATGTTGTATGCACTTTCAACTCATCTTCCGAAGTTGTTGCTCCTACTCTTGATGTTCCTACTGCATCTAAGGATCTAGATTCGTTGCATGAGCTTAGTGATGTTGGTCTCGACAAAGTATTGGATGATGAGGTTTGTGACTTACCTACTATGGAGCCTGAGGACGACGTTGCTCTTACGAAAGCGGTCGATCCTAGTGATGATGATTCTTCTCTCTGCTATGAGAATTTCACTTTTGAAATTTCTCAATCTCCACCGGGAGATGCAGAAAATGACGATTTATTCTCTCCGGTTTACGAGCAGTTCACCGATGAACATGATCTGGTGGATGAGGTAGAAGACGTGCTTCTTCGCGATGGATTACGGAAAGTGCACCTTCTTATTGCTCAAATCGAAGCGTTGACTTCTCCTTCTCTTTCCAAGTCTTTACCTCCATATATTCCTACCGTTGAAGATAATGACCCATTGCTGGAAGAAATCGACATCCACTCCATTCCTCCAGGTATTGATGACTCTGACACGGAGGGGGACATTATTTTTGATAATTTGCTGCAGGAAAGTATTGACCCAAGTCCCCCTCCCGAGCACCTTCCATCCTCCCTTTTAGCCACTATCACGGAGGATGAGTGCTTTGATCCGGGAGGTGACATTGATTATGCTATGATTGATACCATCACGGCTTTGCCGTTTGCTCATCATCCATTGTCTTTGGGGGAGGACAATGTGCTTACTATACCCAACCCACCTCCCGTGGATCTTGAATTCACATACTATATGTATGTTGAAAGGACCTTTCTCCCTTTCAAGACTTATTCCCCTGCCTCTCCTTTGTTGTTGTCCTCCGGGAACGAGGACAAAGTCTTTGATCCCGGTATCACATTCGAGGCTTCCCCATGGACTATTTAATTCGGGGACGAGTCAGGCTCGTGACTCGGTTAATATAAACAAGCGCTTTTTGGGAGGCAACCCAATTATCTATCTATCTATCTTTACCATAAGTGTAGGGGGGAGCCCCGTGGTGTTTCTTGCTTTTTTTCCTATCATTGCAGGGATTAGAGCTTCACAGACACACTCTTGATGACTTTTGACGAACCGTGCTTCCGTGTTCCCTTCTTCCCGGTTCTATCCTAAACTCTTTTTGATTCCCTATTTTATATTTCTCAATATTAAAATAGGAATCTCTTTAGTTGTCTCTTCCTTAGCGAGATTTAAACAACGTGCACAATGTCCTAAGTGTAGGGGAGTTTACTCCCACATGCTTAAACATTGAGGACAATGTTTATATTAAGTGTAGGGGGGACTTCTATCGAAGTTAAGTGGTCTTTTCCTTGTATTTGCCCTCATTTTAACCGGAAAATCAATTTTTCGACATTTTTCAAAATTTTTAATCTATTTTGGCCTAGTTGTAGTTCCCATTATTTTTGCTATTTTTCTCTTATTTTAATTAAAATGGTGTTAGTAAGTTTAGATATCTTAGATATATTAGGCCCGTTGTGAATATTTTGACTCAACCCGAGTTTACTTATCCAAGTTCACTCTAGCTAGTATCCTTAACCATGTAGACCTTAATTGGTTTATTAGGCTAAGCATCCACGAGTCTCATTCTTTGAGATTTTAAATTGTGGAGAACGAGAAATGATAGAGTTGGTTACAAGTTTGGTATTCTCCCATTAACTTATGTGAGTTAATCATGATCTTTTTCTCCCATCACTTGCTAATAAATTATCTGCAATAAGTAAGGTCGTACGATTTGAAAAGTTACTTAGCTTCTAGCCCAAGATCGTTTAAAAGTTGCTCGGTAATGATAAGAGTTCATAGCCAAGGCATAACTTATGAAGCGGGGCGCGAAGATTGGCGAGTCCGAAAAGGCCCTAACAAGGCATGAGGATTCCATTTTATTGCTGAAGATCCAGAGTGATGTGAAAAGCATTATTCCCAAAATCAATATGAAGGATCAAGACTCACGACGAAAAGCAATCAACTCCCATAAAGATCATGGAGAAGTCTATCCGAAAAGACCCTAACAAGGTATGAGGATGAATAGATCCAAGTCCGAAAAGGAGGCGGATCGTTGTATCTCAAAATCCCAATTAGAGATTGAAGAATAATCATGAAGTCGTGGTCAACAAAGCTGGAGTACTCCTCAAAAGTCTCCAAGTGAAGAAACTCTATAACGAAGAGAAGACCATTATCTCAAGAACGTCTCTCGAAGATATGAAGTATGAAGTACATGCCAAATATCGGCCCGAGAAAGGTCTCAAATCGTGAACCAAGTTATGCCAAGATATGAACTTTTTGATATCCCGAGAAGCAGTTTTAAGAGATTTTGTCCTTTAGCTAACTATTGATCAAATCGTCCTACTTTGCTTTCAGCTTAAATAAACTATCGAAATAAGTCAAACAATGCATCTATATGATCATTCTAAGACAAAAATAAAATATAAGAGATACCCATAGGAATAAGGGAGTCTAAGTGATTAATTGAACCGCATGAGTAAATGTTTGTTATGCTAACTTGTACTAACAATGATCTTGTTTTTTAAGCTTGGCATGGGGAACGTGAAACTTGAGGGTGATAAACATTCATGACACACAAGCCCTAATGTAATTCTTAGATTTCTTTACATGTTTCTTCCTTGATTGCGTCTTGTTATTTTCTATCTTTTTGATTTTCCTTAGTTGTTTAATAAAGGCCAAAGTAGGTTGATTATGATGGAAAGTGTAAACCTTGCTTTATTGCTAAGCATTGCATGAGGGCATTGCAATGGTTAAGTGTAGGGGATTTGATAGGTGTGAAAACACCCATCCTTTTTACCACTTAATTACAATAATAACCGAGCCAAAACGTGTATTTTATGTCATTTATGTCGGAATTATGCGTGGTTTGTGTTTTTGTTGTGATTTAGGACGAAAAGGTGAAAAGTGGAGAAAACACGAGATTTTACGGGCTTTTATCGAAGAAAAAGACGAAAGATGAAGTCGAAAGATCAAGAGTGGATAAAGAACGGAAGTCCAAGACCAATTCTGAAGATTTATCGAAGAAAAAGTCAAAAGACGAAAGTTTACTAAAAAGCCGAAGAACTCAAGTCTAATTTATTAAAGATTACAAGACGAGTTTGAAGAAATCCCAAGACAAAGTCCAAGTATTAAGAAGATTAACAAAAGATTAAGGACTAATGGCGCAATTAAGAGAAAGAAGAAAGAGGGAGGAAGCTTCCTTAGCTCCTCCCTAATCTCCCTATAAATAGATTCTACCTTCATTTTGTTTAAGTTGTTGGAGGCTTGACAAGCCTCCCTTCCACCATCTTCAATTTCTTGTTCTTTACTTTTATGCATCTTAATCTCCATGTAACACACTTTTAATTTTCTTTTAATTCCAAGTGAGTTTCCATTTAATTGATGTTAATCTTTACTTTGTTGTTAATCTCCTTCTTCCTTTCTTGCTTGATTTGTTCTTAATCTTTGAGTTCATGTTCTTGAGTTTTTATGATTTTAATCAAGTGGGTTTTGATTGATTTGGCTTTGTTTGTTAGTTTTAATGATTTGTTTTGATTGATGATTGTTAGTTGATGTTTATTGGTTGTTTTGGTTTAATCTTTTGGTTTGATTTGTTTAGATTTGCTCAAATTCGTGCTCCATTCTTTTTTCCCTGTTCTTCGGCCTTGTTACTGTTCTTGCCCAGAATTTTCCGCATAAGCAATCTTTTCCGCATAAGCAATCTTTTCCGCATAAGCAATCTTTTCCGCATAAGCAATCTTTTCCGCATAGAACATCTTTTCCGCATAAGCAATCTTTTCCGCATAAGCAATCTTTTCCGCATAAGCAATCTTTTCCGCATAAGCCATCTTTTCCGCATAAGCAATCTTTTCCGCATAGAACATCTTTTCCGCATAAGCATCTTTTCCGCATAGGCAACTTTTTCCGCATAAGGCACTTTTTCCGCATAAGGCTATTTTTCCGCATAAGGCACTTTTTCTGCATAAGGCTATTTTTCCGCATAAGGTTATTTTTCCGAATAGGTTTTTCAGTTTTTTGGGTTTTCAACTTTGTTTTATTTTTCCCGCCTTTTTCTTTATTTGCACTTTTACTTGCTTTCCTTTTATTTGAAGTTTTAATTTGCGTCAATTATTTTTATTGCCTTTAATTTCTCGTCATTTATTTCCCGTCAAGTTTTAATCTTTAATCTTTCATTGTCGTTTCTTTTTACCGGCGTTACTTTATCTTTAATTGTTTCAAGTCTTTATTTTTAATTAGTTTTAGATAACGACACCTCTTTTATTTGATTCACCAAGAACAACTGAGTCGCACAATTTACCAAGAGATCAATTCGAAGAGATTCCGAGAATCGAACTTTTCAATTAGAAAAACATTTAATATCAAGGTTGTTCTTCAATCAACGTCTCTTGGTTGGCTTGCTTTTTAAGACGTTTACGAGCTCGTTTTGCTTGATTACGAGTATCATAAACTTCACGAAGAATGGGAGGTGAGCAAAGAAGATTCTTTTTGGGTGTTTTGTGAATTTTCAATTTTTTTGTGTTTTTGATAGTATTTAATTTTTTTTTGGATTTTGGTGTATCTTCGTAAACAACAATCTACAAAATCTCTCCTCGAATCAAACTCTTGATTGAAGAAGCCTCAAAGGAATGAAAATGATCACGTGGAGTGAACGCCTTCGAATGACTTTAGAACTTTGGTGAAAACCAAATTGTTTAAGAGGATTTAATCACAAAGAAACCAAGCAAATATATTATACGTAATAATACTTTGGGCGGCAAAACCCTCGATTAGCCTTCAATCTCAAAATACTCACAAGCAAGCGAGGAAACGAGGCGGCGCGAAGCACTTAAGAGCCTTTTTCCTTAGGGTATATTTTATAATACCCGCCTTATACCCACCTTATAGTTTGTATTTTTCAAAATCGAGCTTCACGAAAGTATTTATCTATTTTTGCCTTTTTCTTTTTATTTGAGATTCGAATACAATAATTAGGAGATCAAATCCCAATTAAGGTTGTGTTTTCACACTTTTGGAGATATTGTTTATTTGTTGTGATACTTAATACAATATAGTAATAATATTTTTACAAGAAAAACCAAGAAAACCGATAATACGTGATAAGTGTGAAAACACTCATCAATAATGATCCAGAAACCACCCAAAACACAGTCAAATATATTATATTAAACTGTTAATTATCAGAATTACGCGTGTATTTGGTGTTTGTGTATTTTCAGGTAATATAGGTACATTTGAGACAAACACGAGCTTTCAAGGACTTATTTGATTAAGAGACGAAGAAAAAGACTAAAGATGCTTTTGAGGACTTTACTTGGCATTACTTCAAAGATGGAGGGCTTAGCATGCAATTTTCATTAAGATAAAGGATGGAAAAGATATTACTTAAAAGCTTTTATACACATTTGGAAAGAATGAAAGATAAGGGACCAAAAGAGAATTAATTGGAAAGTTTATTTAACTTTTCATATATACTTAGGTCAGTTTGACCAAACCGGTCAAAACAACAATAAACACAATATGCGTCTTCTCCAAACGAAGAGAGAGAGAGAAGCAGTTTCATATCCACCTCCATTACCTGCAATCACGAATCAATGACGATCAAGAAAGATTCAAGGGAAGCTTACAACATAAAAAATACTCCTCTCCTTCTCCTCTACAAGATGGGATCAATGAATTAGATCAAGTCGCGAAGATAAAGAAACCCCCAATTTCAAGAAATAAGAGACGAAGAGCTCAATCCTCGTATTTTCCACGTGGCATCCAATCATTGGATTAACCACGTCACTCCACCACCACACGGCGACTATAAATAGAAGAGAAGACTCATTTGCAAATCGGTTAGCTAGGAGTAGTTTTACACATAGTTAGGTTAGGTTAGATAAACAGCTTTTCAGTTTTCTTGTTAAATTTTGTAACAAATTCTGTTTTTCATTTTAATTAGTTGTAACTGATTTTCTTGTTTCCACCATTAATGAAAGCTTAAGTTTTCTTCTTTTGAAATCATTTTCTTCATTATGTTTTAACTACTCTACGTTACTGTTATAGTTTGAAGAATTGTTTAAATGATATTTCAAACCTGTTACGATTAAGAAAGGTTTGGTAGTTTGTATACGTGGTTTGTAAGATTGTAAGAATTTGCCAGCGAATCTTTGAGTTTTTGGATTTGAGTATATTGAGAATTAGTAAAGTGTTCACGTTATGAGTAGGTTTTAAAGTTTTAGAAGCTTTTCATATCGATTCAGTTGGTATAGGAGTAATCTAGGAGCTATTGTAGAGCTAGTATTAGTTCAATTAAACAAGCCTTTCAATTTTGCAGCTTAGGTGTAATGAAGTTTATGATTGATAATGAGAAGGTGTAATGAAAAGTTTTATTAGATAAGTAACAGTAGATGAATTTTTTTAACAGACGAGATAGACAAATAACAGTAGATGTTATTGTTTCATCTTATAGTACTCAATTTGAGTATTAGTAGAGATTGAATTCCATTAGGTGTGTTTGTTAGCTTAATCCACGATTAGTGTTTCGCTTGTTCAAGTTTATGCAGGTTTCAGAATCGTAGACTTTGTTTGGAGTTTCTGTGCCTTGTTTGTTTTGCAGGTATAATTCGGAGTTTATGCAGGTGTATACAGGTATTCAGCTCATAGAATAGACGAAATTGGTGGTGTTTGTTTTAAACCGGCTCAGCGCCGCGTTTCTCGTCATCAGCGGACTAGACTACGGATGTCAAGGTCAAGCACGTTTTATATTCCTGTATTTTCAGTTTAACTAGCTGTATAATCGTAGTATAAATCTTGCTTGTTAAATCTGTTTCTGTTTCTGTTGGTAGAAGAGTATTTGAAACAGTAGGATAAAAGGTTGAATACTACTAGAAAACTTCAAGTAAAATTTAGATTGAATAACTGATTTTTCATAAAGAGTGAACAAAATAAGATGGACTAAAAGTTTTAATGTTTTGTTTCATAAAGCATTAAGTAGTAAGGAAGAAATATCTAACTAGAATCGAATGCAGATATGTTAGATTACTTTCAAGTTCAAGTTTGCTAGTTTTCCATATTTGGTCCCTGAGTTTGTATACTCTTATTTTCGTCACAGTCCATTCTGTTAGTTACAGTTAGATTAGTCCTGTTAGTTAAGTCTGTAACTTCTGTTGGGTTTCTAGTTTAGATTAATTGGGCTTACATTTTATTTGGGCTTATTAGACTTTAGCATTTTAATTTTCATTAGTAGAATTAAATTTGTAGTTTTATAAAATTTGTATTTTTCATTTGTAGTATAAGATTTGCATTTTACATTTTTTATATTTTGAGCATTTAAATGCTTTACGTGCAATGTGTTTTAGCGTAGTATGGTTACGTATATAGCTATTTTTACCTTTTTAAGTGTTTTGTTTGTCAAGTAGCTTAAATACCAAATAATCTTTTGTTAACCAAAAACAATTAAGTCTTTCCTAGAAAACATTATATCAATTCGAATCGATACCGAGAAAAACGAACTAAAAAGACAAATATTAAATGGCGCCGCTGCCGGTTCTTTTCGTGAAGATTAACGATTTCGAGTGAGACGATTGGATTTTGGGATCCGTTCACTTTGTGAACGTTATTTTCTTACGTATTATAAATCAAAAAGATAAAAAAAAATCAAAAAGATAAAAATACAAAAAAAAAAATCAAAAAATCAATTCTTTTCCTAAAGAATTGAACCAAAAAAATAAAAAATCCAAAAAGTAATCTTTTTCCTAAAAGATTACAACAAAAAAAATATATATTATATCGATTTCATCGCTTTTTACGTAGATATAGTATTTTTCTTAAAAAAATCAAATAAATACAAAAATATTTTTGATATATTATTATATGTAAATAAGTATACGTATAAGAACAACCAAGTTACCTATTCTCCATAAGTATTGCCGAGGCAATACACCGTGTTGAGGGGCGTTCCGGTCCTTGACACGCGTATCGATCCAATTTAATTAAGCAAGAATAGATAAATACTTCCAATAGGCAATAATTCGAAGAATACAAACTACAAAGTGAATAGAAAGGCGATGTGCTATAAAATGCCATCTAAGGGTCAATAGGTACTTAAGTGCTTCGCGCCACCTAACCCCCCGTTCACTAGTGCGTATTCTAAGAAGGAAGGCTTAATTGGAGGTCTTGCACCCAAGTAGTAATTATATATATATTTTCTTGTGGATATTTCATATCGAAACTCGAGGGAGATTATCTTTTCTCCTTCAAAAGTCGACCGAGGGATACTCCCTCATTCCTCGTGTTTACTTACACGTGTACTCGCACACGTGTAAACATACCACCTTTGGTGTATTACTTCCTTCCCTGAGGAAGCTTTTAAAACGTCATTATACTTGTATATACATTCGGCCACCTTGTTAAACATGGATACTCGTTCCATGTGGGAGATTTTGCAACAACGATCCGCCAACGCTAATTATTCGCCTTGTTCGACTTGTGGAGGTCCACACGATACTTATTTATGTGATCAAAACAATGGTTATTATGGGGAGGGATATGCTTACAATGGAACCGAGAACCCTAATTTTCAACCTAACACTCAAATGGACTACACTTGTAATGACTATATGGGATATTCCGGTTTTTCATCACAACCTCCACCATCATTTCATGATCAAACCTTTAATGTGCCATACCAAAACCAAGGATTTTCCAATTATGAAGGTTTTCAAAATAATGATACTTTTCAAGGCTATAATCAAGAAACTTTTCATAATCAAGGATTTTCAAACAATGAAGGCTTTCAAAATAATGATGAAAATTTTCCATGCTATAATCAAGATACTTTTCAAAATCAAGGATTTTCACATTATGAGGGTTTTCAAAATGAAGGAAATTTTCAAGGTTACAATCATGAGAACTTTCACAATCAAGACTCTTTTCAAACCTATAATCCACCTAATTATGGAAATCCGCCTCCACCATATTCTTCGACTTATTCATGTGAGTTTTGTGGGAACGCACCCCATTATGGTTATGATTGTAGACCGAGGGATCCGCCATCCTATGTCCTTGATAATGTCAAGAAGTTTCATTCTTTACTTGAGACAATAAACAAATCGATTGATGGAATTTCTAAGGCGATTGATAGTAAGAACGACATAAGCATTGAGGAAATGAAAAGCGTTTGCCCGTTGTTAGAGGAACAAATTAAGTTTTTTGAGGAAGTGGAAATTATGACTTGGCAATTTAATGACAAGGAGATCGGTGAAATGTTTCGTGAATCGTTGAAAAAAGGTTCTTGTCACCTCAGGAAATATTTAAATGATTTCCTCTTTAAGATTGATGAAAAAGATGAAGAAGAACGATATTTTGCTAATCGTGCTCGTTTGCTTAAACAATGCTTATATGACGATGATGACTATCCTTCGATTTGTATGACACTTAATGATGACACACCTTCATCACCTTTACCTCACGTGGAACCCACCGACTCTTTAACCATGGGGGACGAGCCTCTTAGCACTAATACAAACACCAATTTAGAAGAATTAACCGTTTCTAGTGTTGAGAACCTTATCCCAATCCAAAGAGAGTTTGAGGGTATTTCCATTGAACCATATGATGAGCTTTGTATTGATACCTCTTCTCCTCATGATCACATTGAGATTTCATCACATGTTGACCTTCATGCTACTACTAGTGATTTTGGTGATTTTGATCTTGATGAATTGTTCAAAGAAAGGGATAATGAGATTGAGGAAGAGTTTAAGCAAGATATAGAGGATGATGATTGTGATTCTAGTGAGGCATCTTATGATATATTATCCGAGGACTTTTCATGTCAAGATGACATTCCTAATTTGGATGATGATGTTGATCATATAGAAGAAGTGGAAGATGTTCATATTCGTGAGGTTTTATCAAACGTCTATAATCTTATCTCTTCGATTGAAGCTTTGAATGAAAACCATAATGATGAGTCCATAGAAGAAGAACCTTTCATTGACATTTCTTCACCGGTTTTTGAGGTTGCACCTATTGATTTTTATGATGATATCATCCCTTTGAGTGATTCTCTCAATACACCTTCTTTTGAGCCTTTTATTCCCACCCTCCCACCCTTGAAGTTGGTTATTGATGAAGATCCTATACTCTTAGAGATTGATCCTTTTTCACCTATGGCACCTTTAGAACCCAAAACCTTTGATATGGATTCTCATATGGATATTGATGACACCATAGAGGCTTATCTTGCTAATATTGATATTGAGGTTGATGATAGTGATTCTAATTGGGAAGAGGAGATTCGTCTTAGTGAGAATTTGCTTTTTGGGAACATAGAGCCTACACTTCCTTCACAAGACACTATTAATTTTGATCCTCATTATTCTATGCCTTCTATGGAAGATTACCCACCTTTCGATGATGATGATGAGCCTAATATGGACATAATAGTTATGAATGTTTTGATACCTACACCTTCATATTCTCATGATGCTTTGATCACTAAGGGGGAATCTTATATGGTTGATACGAGTTCATCTTCTTATTTTCCCATGAAGGGAAAGGTTTTTGATCCTGGGATCCGTATATTTGGGAAATATTGGTTTTCATCTACTTCACTTAAGAGTGTGCCTTCGATTGATATGGACTTCTTGTATGAGCTTACTTTGGTGATGTTACCTATTTTGGAGTTGTTCGAATGTCGAGATGGAAATTATGTATTTGATCCTGGTGTGCTTCATATATGAGAGTTTTCGTATGTTGGACAAACTTGAGACACGTTGGACCGTTCCATTTATCAAGGCGGATATTGTAAATCTTATAGTAAATGGCAACGTGCTAAGTTTGAGTGTATCATGTGAGACGTGCTTCAAAGTGGATATTCTTTATTCTCCATGATGGTTTCCCCAAGGACAACTTAATTTGGGGCCGAGTCGAGCTAGCGACTTAGGGTTAAAAAAACTCAAGCATTGAATAACTAGGTTAGAAAACGTAGAGTAGATTTTCAATAGGTTAGGTTTAATTAAACGGATGTTATAGTAGAGTTGAAGTGGAGGGGTGCCTTTCTTCGTCTTTTCGTGTTTTGTTTCAAGGGTTGCTCTCTCACATTTCATGCTTGGAGCTTATGGAGGAGGCCCGTGTATCTGGTTCACTTCGATTAGTTTTTGCTATCGTGATATTCAAAACACTTGTGCTTAAAATGAATACCCTTTAGTTGTCTCTTCCTTAACTTGGGTTAAGCAAGGTTATCAATGTCATAAGTGTAGGGGAGTTCACTCCAATACTCTTAAACATTGAGGACAATGTTTATCTTAAGTGTAGGGGAGACTTCTATCGAAGTGACCTTACCTAGACCATTGCCTTAACTTCATGGTAATTGAGAAAATTAATTTTTATATCATTTTTCAAATTTTTGATCTACTTTGGCCACCAAAATATGCATACATAATTTTTGCATCAATCATTTTTCATTTGCATAATACATTTGCATTGTATATATTTCTTCTTTTATTTTTCATCAAACATATATAAAAGAGAAAAATATAATAAAACATGGTTTTAACAAGTTTAGACTTCTTTGACATATTAGGCCCGCCATGGATATTTTGACTCAACCCGAGTTTGCTTATTTTAGCATTCTCTAGCTAGTATCCTTAACCATGTAGTCCTTCATTGGTCTATTAGGCTAAGCATCCACCAATTTCATTATTTGAAATTTTAAATTTGTGGAGAATGGGAAATGATAGAGTTGAAGCAAGTGTAAAAGGGCTAGATAGACTTCATGGCAATTACTTGTGGCTAAACCCTTCTCTTCTTTGTCTCTATTTTCTTCGCATGTATATAATTGTTAATAAATAATCAAGTACGGTTTTAATTGGTTTGTAATCTCTTATGCTTTTTTGGCTAATCATTTATGGTTGGTATGAGTACGTCTTAAGATTCTAAGTTAGCACGTTTTATGTGTACTAGTCTTATGTCATGCTCCATATTTAGCGGGTGTTTTTCCTTTTCTTCTTTTCAACTTTCTTTGTGAGGAATAAAGAAAAATAAGAGCGGCTTATGAAAAAAAATGAGTGGCTAGAAAAAAAAAAGAAAAAGAAAAAAAATAATGCAAGACTCCCAAGAGGGGCAGTGTGGTGTTAATTATAGTGACTATTGAGTTCCAATATTACCTTGACGGGTTGCGGGGATTCAATAGATTGCTCCAATCCAATATTACCTTGACGGGTTGCGGGGTTGAAGATCCAAAGTCTCAAAAAGATGGCGGATGTAAATTATTGCGTGAGTTTTATTTTTCTTTCCTTAGCGAGTGTGTAGTTACTTATGAAAGCATGACATGAGGATTTTACACATAAGGCGAATGACTTATTACTCTTAATACGGACTTGTATTAATTGTGAGCGGTTTTTCAAGTAATGGATGAGAAGATTACTTAGGATTAAAACCGTGCTTCCTTATTTTTGGATTTTACATTTCTTATATTTCACGCTTTAAATAATGACAAATTTGCTCTCAAGCAATTTGCTCAAATAATAACCGGTTCCACATTTAATTGTCATGAATAAGTTGATGCACTTTTTACTTGTGAATACAATGATCCCATTTTTTAAGCTTGGTATGGGGAAAGTGAAACTTGAGGGTGATAAATGTCCATGGTACCCAAGCCCTAATCTAAGTCGATGATTTCTTTATGAGTTATTTCCATCAAAACCATTTCAATAAAAATCAAAAATATATAAATAGAATTGATTCTTTTGCATTGCATTGTAAATATTCAAAACCATTCATCATGTAGCATAGCATAGTGTATTAAATCATAAAATGGCCAAGGTTGGTTAATTATGAGAAAAGTGTAACTTGGTGCTTTAAAATGCTGCATTGCATGAGGTCATGGCAATGGTCAAGTGGAGGGGAGTTGATAAGTGTGAAAACACTCATCAATAATGATCCAGAAACCACCCAAAACACAGTCAAATATATTATATTAAACTGTTAATTATCAGAATTACGCGTGTATTTGGTGTTTGTGTATTTTCAGGTAATATAGGTACATTTGAGACAAACACGAGCTTTCAAGGACTTATTTGATTAAGAGACGAAGAAAAAGACTAAAGATGCTTTTGAGGACTTTACTTGGCATTACTTCAAAGATGGAGGGCTTAGCATGCAATTTTCATTAAGATAAAGGATGGAAAAGATATTACTTAAAAGCTTTTATACACATTTGGAAAGAATGAAAGATAAGGGACCAAAAGAGAATTAATTGGAAAGTTTATTTAACTTTTCATATATACTTAGGTCAGTTTGACCAAACCGGTCAAAACAACAATAAACACAATATGCGTCTTCTCCAAACGAAGAGAGAGAGAGAAGCAGTTTCATATCCACCTCCATTACCTGCAATCACGAATCAATGACGATCAAGAAAGATTCAAGGGAAGCTTACAACATAAAAAATACTCCTCTCCTTCTCCTCTACAAGATGGGATCAATGAATTAGATCAAGTCGCGAAGATAAAGAAACCCCCAATTTCAAGAAATAAGAGACGAAGAGCTCAATCCTCGTATTTTCCACGTGGCATCCAATCATTGGATTAACCACGTCACTCCACCACCACACGGCGACTATAAATAGAAGAGAAGACTCATTTGCAAATCGGTTAGCTAGGAGTAGTTTTACACATAGTTAGGTTAGGTTAGATAAACAGCTTTTCAGTTTTCTTGTTAAATTTTGTAACAAATTCTGTTTTTCATTTTAATTAGTTGTAACTGATTTTCTTGTTTCCACCATTAATGAAAGCTTAAGTTTTCTTCTTTTGAAATCATTTTCTTCATTATGTTTTAACTACTCTACGTTACTGTTATAGTTTGAAGAATTGTTTAAATGATATTTCAAACCTGTTACGATTAAGAAAGGTTTGGTAGTTTGTATACGTGGTTTGTAAGATTGTAAGAATTTGCCAGCGAATCTTTGAGTTTTTTTATTTGAGTATATTGAGAATTAGTAAAGTGTTCACGTTATGAGTAGGTTTTAAAGTTTTAGAAGCTTTTCATATCGATTCAGTTGGTATAGGAGTAATCTAGGAGCTATTGTAGAGCTAGTATTAGTTCAATTAAACAAGCCTTTCAATTTTGCAGCTTAGGTGTAATGAAGTTTATTATTGATAATGAGAAGGTGTAATGAAAAGTTTTATTAGATAAGTAACAGTAGATGAATTTTTTTAACAGACGAGATAGACAAATAACAGTAGATGTTATTGTTTCATCTTATAGTACTCAATTTGAGTATTAGTAGAGATTGAATTCCATTAGGTGTGTTTGTTAGCTTAATCCACGATTAGTGTTTCGCTTGTTCAAGTTTATGCAGGTTTCAGAATCGTAGACTTTGTTTGGAGTTTCTGTGCCTTGTTTGTTTTGCAGGTATAATTCGGAGTTTATGCAGGTGTATACAGGTATTCAGCTCATAGAATAGACGAAATTGGTGGTGTTTGTTTTAAACCGGCTCAGCGCCGCGTTTCTCGTCATCAGCGGACTAGACTACGGATGTCAAGGTCAAGCACGTTTTATATTCCTGTATTTTCAGTTTAACTAGCTGTATAATCGTAGTATAAATCTTGCTTGTTAAATCTGTTTCTGTTTCTGTTGGTAGAAGAGTATTTGAAACAGTAGGATAAAAGGTTGAATACTACTAGAAAACTTCAAGTAAAATTTAGATTGAATAACTGATTTTTCATAAAGAGTGAACAAAATAAGATGGACTAAAAGTTTTAATGTTTTGTTTCATAAAGCATTAAGTAGTAAGGAAGAAATATCTAACTAGAATCGAATGCAGATATGTTAGATTACTTTCAAGTTCAAGTTTGCTAGTTTTCCATATTTGGTCCCTGAGTTTGTATACTCTTATTTTCGTCACAGTCCATTCTGTTAGTTACAGTTAGATTAGTCCTGTTAGTTAAGTCTGTAACTTCTGTTGGGTTTCTAGTTTAGATTAATTGGGCTTACATTTTATTTGGGCTTATTAGACTTTAGCATTTTAATTTTCATTAGTAGAATTAAATTTGTAGTTTTATAAAATTTGTATTTTTCATTTGTAGTATAAGATTTGCATTTTACATTTTTTATATTTTGAGCATTTAAATGCTTTACGTGCAATGTGTTTTAGCGTAGTATGGTTACGTATATAGCTATTTTTACCTTTTTAAGTGTTTTGTTTGTCAAGTAGCTTAAATACCAAATAATCTTTTGTTAACCAAAAACAATTAAGTCTTTCCTAGAAAACATTATATCAATTCGAATCGATACCGAGAAAAACGAACTAAAAAGACAAATATTAATACGTATTAGTAGATTTCTACTAATACAAATACTATTTGGTTAATATTAAAAACAACAATGCAATTTAATCACGACACACCTCCCCGGCAGCGGCGCCAAAATGATTGTGGTAGATTACGTCCTTTAGGAAAAGGAGTGTAAAAGCGGTAAGTATTAAGTGATGATTTAGGAAAATCAAGCACTAATGACCCAATGAAGTTCGTTTTCCAAGGAGGTATATCTGTGTGAAAAACTTGTTAAATGTTTGTGATTAATGATTGGTTTAGAAGGGGATGAGAAAAGAAGATGACGAAGACGTGAAAATAATACTACGACGATAAAACGTAAAACCGTAAAAACTACAAAAATAAAAATTAATTCTAAAAATTACCAAAAATTCACCAAAAATTAAAATAAATAAACTAAGAGTTTACCAATGATCAAAACTTTTTCAAACCTTTTAAATAATTAAATATTCAATTTTTAAATGCTAATTAAAGCCCTAAAAATCAAATAAATTGGCAAAAAGTCCAAATAAAGATTTTTCAATTGGTAAACCTCTAAAATGACCTAAAAAGATTTAAAACTATTTTTGAAATTTTTAAACTAATAAAAACTATTTAAAATGATTTAAAAACTATTAAAACTTAAAATAATTATAAAAATTAATCTAAAAGTGATAAAATTATTCTAAAAGTTGCTAAATTCCTATTTTAATGTATTAAAGCTAAGAAAAATATAAAAAGTTGGAAAATGTGAAATTTTAAAAATAATAATAAAATAATATTAAAATAATATTAAAAATCCAAAAATTATAAAAAACTTCTAAAAACTTACAAACTAGTATTTTAACCTAAATAATCAGAAAATCAAAGTGAAATGACCAGAATACCCCTATTGGGCCCTCAAATGGGCCAAAATCAAAAACGTCAACACTAATTGGCTTTTTAGCCCAAAAAGTCAAACTTTGCCTAATTGACTTGGAAAAGCCCTATCTGACTCAAAATTTAATTCTAAGCACAAAACTCTAAAGGCCCAAAAGCTAAATGTGAGCTTATCACAGCTTAATAAGCAAACAGCTTATCCTTATTGGGCTTTTTAGCCCATTAAGCAATAAGCTAATGCCATAAGCTCTAATTTGACACACAACCTTCTTTTGGGATGCTTATGAGATCTGTAAAAAGAAATTTTGAAAAAGCACACTCAATAAGCCAGAAATAAGCAAAGTATTATTTCACTAAAAGACAAAATAGTCGTTTTTGAGAAATAAGGCACCTCAGGACTTGATTCAACTTGCAAAATATCACAAATGGACTCAATAAGCCAAAACAATCAACAAAATTCCAATAAGCAAAACCAATAAGCCAGAATAGGCCAATAAGTACTTATGAAAAAGTCAATTAAGTTGGTTTTCTAGTCAAACCCTAAAGTCAACCCACCAAATGCTCCAGTATGAACAAATAGGTCAAATAATGAGCACCTATTACAAAATCCAAGTTGTTGCTGGATAAAATAAGCTATTATAGCTTATTGACAAGCTGAAACCAATTTAACACTAGCAGTGGCAACTAGCAGGGGAAAGGAGTTCCCACTGCTTTGACTATTTGACCAAGCTTTATAGAGAGATTTAGTTGGATTCAATTGGAAACAAGGGCACCCTTGTGATCAGTGAACCACAAGGAGTCAATAGCAACAAGAAAATCCAAATTTGGTTCACACAATAAGCCACAAATGATCAAACAGTCACCAGATCATGCACAGACATGGAAATAAGCGGTTATGCACTTAATAAGCAGATTTAGCAAGAATAAGCCAACCAAACTCAACAGGATGCATACACAAGCTATATTAACTATGAATAAGCACAAATAAACTTATAACAAACACTGAATCAAAGTGAACAACAAGATCAAAGCATACAAAGTTACTGATGAACAAGGTGCATATGCAGAAACTATTTTGCTGATCTATTTGGCACTAGATCCAAATTCAAGCCTCAAATCCTTCTTCCCTGGTGTAGTTAACCTAGATTTAACACTTGTTAACCCTAGTCTATGATTAGATCTAGGTGTCCCCTAAATTTTAGTCAATTTCACCAAGTAAACAAGATTTTATACCCAATCTATGAATCTATGTGTTTCAAACCACAAAATGAGCAGCAAAGCAACCAAGTATATCAGAAACACAAGTTCTAGCAGATAGCAACAACAAACATCCACTCAAAACACCACAAATCCAAATCAAGTAGTTGACCCAAACACCCCTTAATCAACTACTTAACAAAGCAACTTGTGATTTCTACTAATAACCTACTAATTTTAATGATCAAAAACACTTACTAGGTAGCAACTAACAGAATCAAACTCAAAAATCACCAGCTTAAACACAAGAACTCAAAATCAAAGCACCAAATCCAAAACAGGCAGTAACATGAAATTTTTAGAGGAAACTTAATCAAGGGATTATACCTGCCCTCCACAACATCCCAGGAGAGCCAGCTATGCTCCTTGGACCTTGTTCAACAACTAGAACAAGACCAAGGTACTTCAAAGAAGAAGATCAAAGCCTGCTGATGTTCAAAGTAGAACAAGGCTTTGATTATGATATGTCTTCAACACAAAATAGCAAACAACTCAACCAAAGGCTTAGAACTCTTCCTAGGCTTGGTGTCAACAAGCTTGAAGAAGCTCAAGGCTTATGGCTAAGGGTTAGTACACAATGATAACCAAAATCAGAAACTAGGATTTCAAGGTTTTTGGACCTTGAAAACCTTATAAACCAAGACGTGCCTTAACCACAAGATTAAGGAAGGTCTTAACAATCAAATGGAACTCAGATTTAGGCTATTCTAACACCAACTTTTAATCAAACACAAAAGAGAATTCAAAATTTTATGAAATTCAAATTTTATTAACTTAAAAAGGAATTACAAAGATTGATAGCCTAAAACTGGAACAAAGGGGCTCTCACATGTTGAGGTCTCCTTTTATAGGCAAATGTCTGGCTAACACTATTCACAAACCCTAGCACTGAATTCCCTAAAATGCCCTTGAGTCGTCTAGATCATTAGATGGAATGTGCTGTCCAATTTGATCTTGGCTGTTCATTTTAGCTTTAGAATGAAGCAAGGATCCTTGGCTGTTGATTTGGACACGTCAGATGACTTGGAGGGTAAGGTATGATGTGATAGGTGGACGGGTGAATGGGTGGGACCCCTTTGGTGAGTGGAGATGAGGGTTTTTGGTATGGGATAAGTTTCTGCACATGTAAATCACACAAGTGCCTGGGTAATTTGTTTTTACCCTTTGTTTTAAGTGAAGTGGTAACTGGGTTCTTGGGGTGAATAGTAAACCTTTTGATCCGAAATTAGGGGAAGTGAAAGTTGTTTGGCGCATTTTTGGGTTTGAATGTTTCAAGTATACAACTTTGGCCCTTGTGTTTTGTGAAAACTTGTAAAACGTGTAT
This sequence comes from Glebionis coronaria, assembly GCA_025667525.1. NCBI lineage: Eukaryota > Viridiplantae > Streptophyta > Magnoliopsida > Asterales > Asteraceae > Glebionis > Glebionis coronaria. Next base: position 483,042 of record JANFOE010000938.1, read on the forward strand.
TTCAGCCAACACAATCTATTTCCTTTGTAAATAACTTTCATGACTTGGCAGTTTTGGCACAAAACTTTGGAAAAAGGTTTCAAAGGGTTGTTTTTGCCATTTTGAGATAATTCAAGGGCTGATCTTGGACTTTGTTGATCTCTAAAGGTCTTCAGTGTATCTTTGGCTTCATGAGGGACCATAATTGGCAATTTTGAATTGTTAAGGGACTAAACTTGCCATTTCTTCAAAGTTGAAGGACCATTTGTGTAATTTTGACAAACTTAAGGGACCAAACTTGTAATTATCAATATACAAGGGTTTTAAGTGTCATTTCTTCATTCAATGAGGATCAATCTTACATGTCTTCAAGTCTTCAAGGGTATTTGTTGAATATTTCATGAATCAGGGCCCGGTTCTTTTTACGGCTTTGTTTCTCGTGTTCGTTTTTCCTTGTATCTTGTGATCTTTTGTCTTTTTCACGATATCCATACCTAAAATACACAAGTAACAAACACAAGCATATATATGGTATTTTATGACATTTTTATTTATTAAAAGCCCAAAAAGAACGATGAGATCATGTATAAATGCCATCTCATCAATGCTTTTTCTAGAATTCCCACTAGTGCCCAGTTTTTGACTATGGCTCTTTCTTCCATTACCAGCAATTTTGTCCAGCTGATTAGAGACTCTTGTCAAAAAGATGTATATTTGCAAAAGCTAATTGGTGATTTAGGAATCAATCCTCAGTCACGTAAACACTACTCCTATACTAATGGTCAGCTGTAGAGGAAAGGCAAGTTGGTAGTTGGTAATGATGCAGTCCTTAGACAACAATTACTCCACTATTTTCATGCTGATCCAAATGGAGGTCATTCAGGGGTGCAGGCTACTATCCAAAGAGTCACAAGTTTGTGTTACTGGAAAAAAGTTAAGGCAACAAGTCAAGGTTTTTGTGGCAGAATGCAGAGTGTGTCAAGCTAGGAAACCTGATCTCTCTGCATATCTTGGTTTATTGCAACCTCTTTCTATTCCAACTCAAGTATGGACTGAGATTTCTATGGATTTCATTAAAGGCCTTCCCCCTTCAAATGGCAAGTCTGTTATTCTAGTTGTGGTGGATCGATTGAGCAAGTATGCCCATTTCATTCCACTAAGTCACCCTTTCACTGCTGTACAAATTTCTCAATTTTTCTTGGATAACATTTACAAGCTCCATGGGTTACCAAAGATCATTGTGAGTGACAGAGACAAGATCTTTATCAGTTTGTTTTGGAAAGAGTTATTCAAGGCCTTACAAGTCAGTCTTCTTTTATCTATTGCTTATCATCCACAATCAGATGGCCAAGCTGAAGTTGTTAATAGGTGTTTGGAAATGTAATTGAGATGTATGACTGATGAGAAGCGCAAGGCTTGGTCCAAATGGGTCAGTTTGGCTGAGTATTGGTACGTCACTACTTATCACACCTCTCTTAAAACTACAACATTTGAGGTCCTTTATGGATAACCACCTCCCAATCCTATTGCTTATGTTTAAGGCCAGTGATTGGTGGATACAGTGGATAGAAGTTTGGCTACTAGAGAGTCTATGATTCAATTGTTGCAGTTTCATTTGGCAAGAGCTCAACACAGGATGAAGGTTGTTGTTGATGCCAAAATGAATGATAGAGTTTTTGAAGTTGGTCAATGGGTTTTTCTTAAGCTGCAACCTCATAGGAAAGTGTTTGTACGTGTTAGAAAGTATAGAAAATTGAATCCTAAGTACTATGGTCCATTTCAGATACTTCAAATGGTGGGACAGGTGGCTTATAAGTTGGATATGCCTAGCAGTTTTCAGATCCACCCAGTTTTTCATGTGTCCCAGTTGAAGCAATTCAAAGGCCCAGTTCCTAATAGTTCTATGGCGCTACCCCAATGTAATCTCGAAGGAGAGCTTGCCAGTATTTAGTAGATGTGTTAGACAGAAGGTTTGGGAAGGTGGGCAATGCTGCACAAGTTTTTGTTCTAATCAAGTGGTCCAATGACACTACAGATGATGCTACATGGGAGTTTCACAGTGACATACTTCACCGTTTTCCTGATTTTTCACTAGATGCTGGAGGACAAGCATCATTCGAAGGAGTGGGCATTGATATGAGTTTATTAATCAAGTAATTAGCACGTGCCAAGCATGTGGAATCCAACAGCAATTCAAGAGCAGAATTGGAGGGAAAAGCAGTTACAACTCTCACCCATTCAACAAACCAACCCACACTTGTATAAATACCCAATTAGTCATTTCATTTCGTTTTAGCTATGAATTTGTAATCTTTTACTCTCTCTTTCTGTTGTAACCAACACCTCATCTTCCTAATAACAATCACCATTGAATCCATTGATTTAGTTTTCTCTTCTAACTGTGAGTATACTAGTTTCTTGGTTGAATACTTAATCATTTCGTTACTGAAATCTTGAGTATATATCAGTAATACGATTGAATGTGGATGAAAGAACAAAGATCAAAGATCGAATGTTTTTATTAACAAAGATCAAAGATCGAATAATTTTATTTGAGTTTTTTTGGATTAAGATTTAAATCCCGTTAATAAGACAATAATGGCTGGTGTGTGTGTATTTTTCACCCTGATGTTGTGTGGGAAAAATGGAAAAAAAGGAATATACTATTATTTATACCCGTGGTTTCAAAACGCGATTTAAAAAAATTGCGTTTTATAAAATCGCGACCCGTCCAAAAATACGTAAATAAGGCAACTAATGAGTTTTTTAGCTAATTCTTAAATCCTATTGGTTAAAAGATGTGATTGGGATATGACTGAATTAAAAATTGTGGTTTCAAGTCATAATTATACATATATATATATATATATATATATATATATATATATATATATATATATATATATATATATATATATATATATATATATATATATATATATATATATATATATATATATATATATATATATATATATATATATATATATATATATATATGTATATATATATATATATATATATATATATATCAGAATCAGAAACCCTTATATAGGAAGGATGGTTAAACATTTCCATAACTTCAAAATTCTTACAAAATGCCACGTATAATTCATTTAAAAGTTTCCAAAAAAAAAACATCCTTCTCTCATCCGAGCCTGAAATACGCATCCCTAAAACAAAAACATACACAAAAAACCCAATTCGTTAAACCTCCAATTCTGAGTCCCTGAAATACGCATCCCTAAAACAAAAACATAAAAATAAAAACCCAATTCGTTTTATTAGAAATCAAAAACCCCAAATTGTTTAATTTGAAATCACCCAATTCGTTTTATTAGAAATCAAAACCCCCAAATCGTTTAATTTGAAATCACCCAATTCGTTTTATTAGAAATCAAAACCCCCAAATCGTTTAATTCAAAATCAATTACTCGGTGAAATGTAAATGACCGATTCCCCCGTTGTGTGATTGTTACACCTGATCGAACCAGTTGCCTCTGTTTTGACCTACAGCTCCCCAAATCAAATATCAGAAGCCTCGATTGATTAAAAGGATTCAAATAAGGTAAAACTTTGTTTTCATGTTTTATTCAATGAACAGTATCACAAAAACTGACAACCCTAATCTAAAACATCAATTGTATGATGTGAATGTGTATGATGTGAATGTGAATGCTTTCTATCGTGGTGCAGATTGTTGTGTTCTTGTGTATGATGTGAATGTGTGGAAAAATATTTGATGATCTCAACAATTTCTAAAAAATCTTGAACTCACACTTTAATTTAGTACTTAATATGATTGGTACCATTGGGATAGAACTCTTCTGAAAGGTGATTACTCAAACTTCCAAATGGAAGAAACTTATTAAAAAAATTAATCTTTACATACTTTCACTTACTTATTGCAAGTCAACGAGTTTAAAGGATTCAATCTGAAGAGAAGTTTGAAATTCCTGATGGCGTTGATTAAGTTTTAATTTTTCAATAAGGTAGGTTAAAGTGGTGGTTGCTGTTAAATCTGAACAGAAGTTGCATATTCCTGATGCTGCAGTCCTTCAAAACATGGTAAACCACCGATTTATTTTGGTTTCTCTTATAAGTATTTACTGGAACTTGCCTATTTCACTCATGGAAAATAATAAGTTAAAAAATGATCCCAACAGACCATTTGTTTTGTCTAATCTATAGCAGCATATAAATGGATTTGGCCAAACATAAAACTTGAAAGAAGTACACTTGGACATTTCATGTCGCATGGTAGATTCTCTTGCCCTGTTTGGCGCTCAGAAGTTAGAATGTTATCTCGATCTTTGGGCTCTATAGAAGAAAAATTTTTGTTTCTTTTTCAGGTAAAATAGGCTTACGTTAGCACCTCTCTTTCTGTTGACTTTAATATGTATGAATAACTTTTTTGCAACCGTAAATGGAGTCTGCAGTGCTATATTTTTAGCGACTTAATCAGCTAAATGTATGTTCTATTACTACCTTCATATCTAGGTAGTGATTTGAAATGTTATTTCAATGAATATTATTAGTTTATTCTGCTAGCTGCTTGCTGTTTCCATGATTTGACATTAGTTTTCCGATTTATGGGCAAAACCTTATGTAAGAGAAGTCTTAAGAAAGAATTGCTTAGTCTTAATATGTGTGTAATCCAACTCCATTTGGAAATAGATTTAGTTTTCATTTGCATAAGTCAGGTTTTGATATCGTGCGTAAGTATGGAATAGTTTGAAGGAGATGATATCTAACCAAGAAAAGCTCGATTTTTCAGACAATCATCTTATGCTGAAATATATAGGATATCAACAAGGATTTAAAGCTATAGCAATGCCAGGCCCTGTGTTTTAGTTTGTTCAAGCCCCACTAGATGTCATCAACCGTCACAGACAATGCATTCTGTCCAAAATGATATCCCAACGTCGGCACCAGTTTTCACATAGGGTTAGTATTTCTTTAACTGTTTCTTCGTTGGATGTTTCTTCTTTATTACTACTGACTAACTATTTATTTCTCCACCTTTCATGCTGAATAAGGATTTCCCATCCGCAAATTGTTGTAGCTTCAAACAACCATAAACGGAAGTCCATACATGTTGATCAAGTATCACCAAATTCTAGAACTCGTGTTGAAACAAGTAGACGTACATCTACTATTAATATTAGAAGCAGGAGACTGGCTTTTACCACTTGACGTACACCTCGAGCTACACAGGCAGGCGAGGAAAGTTCCACTTCTACGCAAGTTTAAGGGAAATATGCTGCGGTTATATTCTTATCTTCTAACTGAATTAAATAAACACGACGTGACTTCTTTTACTTATGTATTTTTCAGGATGCGGTCATTCGTGTTGCAACACGCTTGAAGTATCTAACATATTTGCTGCAAAATTTGAACAAATACAAATTGCAGGCCCTTGTCCTATCTACTGCTGATTCCACCAAACAGAATTGGACAGCTTTTAAGCAGTTCGCCTCTCATATCCGTCAATATGCAGACGAGCCAACGCCAATACTCGGTCCATCCATAATAAAAATGTAGAATTGGGGTGTTTTCTGATGGGTCCTGATACAAGTACACTCTAGACATCGGTATTTTATTATCACACACATTGGATCCTTCTTTGAACTCGAGTGACAAGGTATAACTATAACTATCATACCCTCCCTTTTTTATCAATTTAATACAGTAATACATATATTTATCGTAATGGTTTTATGGTTATAAATATTTTGTTTTTAGTTTTATTGTTTCCAATTTACGTATTTATAAGGTATTTAGCAACTACAAAATAATCACTCATATAATGGTGAGAAAACATAACTACAGTGGGGTGTCCTGACCCAAATTGCAGAGGGATAATAGGGACTGAAGCCTGTTGTTTATTTGTTTCAAGCGAAGTATTGGAACGATGGGAAGAAGCTTTATGTGAATCTCAGCCATCTTCCTCATTAACAACTATTAACTAATTGACATGTGTGCATTTCAGGTTATTCAACGTTTCCAAGAGCTGTTTGCTCAAACAAAGTACAAAGAGGCTGCTGACTTTGGTGCCGAATCTCCTCTACTATGGCACATGAGTGGGCTAATGTTCATGGTGACGGCTTCCATCAACCAAAGACGATGGAAAATATTCAAGGTTTCTCTCGGTTACCATTAATTTCTGTGTTTTCTTCATAAATTTATTCTTTTAGCATTCTAAAGCTGAGCATAAAAATATGAATTGGACAATAAACATAAATTGATGGAATATGTATGCGCTTAAATATTCCATGACCTGATCTTTAAATGTTAGTATTTTCTAAAAGAACTTATTTTTATTTTTAGTTAATACCTTGTACTAATTTCCAACATCATTCGTAAGTTCACTTAAAAAGTGACTTAGATACATCTGATGCAGCAGCTCACAAGCACACACAGTACATTTTAATTCTGGTCAATAAAAATCAAGGTTTCTCTCGGTTACCATTAACTTTTGTGTTTTATCTATTATTTTGGACCATAAAGATTGTTATTAAATAATGTGGAAATGTATAATATTGTTTGCATACAGATTTTAACATCTGTTTTGGGTTTATTCAAATGTTTGCATTAACTACTAGTGGTAGTTTTAATGAATTTTTACAAAAAAATAGAGATGCAGTGCAAAATATAGACAAACATTGTCACATATTGGGTTTTAAGCTATGGAGTATTTTGTTTGTTTCTTATAATTTGACCCATTTGGAATACAACATATCCCACCTTTTACCCATCGAGCTTTCTATTATAATTTATTGGATCATCATCGTCGATCCTGTCCTAATTCACATATGTCACCTCACTGTCATGCGATTATAATACGTATGGAAGCCCACGAGCGTAAGTGCCATGCTAACAATTCTAATTATGTATCAAACCCGTATACGATCTACCCTTCATATGCTTCAACTAAATGTTCGATTAGTTACATGCTCGATGGACCAAAATCAAAATCAGTCACATGCTTGGTACAATGGTACTCAATGGGGAGCACTTGAACAAAGTGTGTTATAAAGTACTATTGTCTAATTAGTATGACTGATTAATTTCGTAATCTTTGCAACCACACCAACCATTTATCTAATAAGTTCTGATTTATTGTTATGTTTCATTTAGTTAACAGTACATAACAACAAATCTTTTGGTAACCAGTTTCACAAGAATGAGTGATACATATATAAGACAAATAAGTAGAGAAAAAGGAAGGAAATGGGATGAAAAAGAGAACAAGAATAATAGATGTCAATGCAGAAGTCGGACAGGGATAGTGGTCGGGAAAGACGTGGAATAGGGAAGTGTTGCCTACCTTGATTCCTAACAAGCTTCGTACGGGCATTACAGTTCTATTATTGTTTTTAAAGATGAAAGTTCTTCTTTCTATAACAACAGTTATAGAACTTTACTTTTGTTACTATTAAAAAGAATATGCCATTATTTTTTTATCCGTTATATTTGTGTATAACATTATTGTATCGAGCATGTTACTACTACTTCGATTATCTATGTTTTACTTTCATTTTATTATCCCAAACTTTTATCTTAAAGCTAGCCCGTCCATCGGACGGGTCTTAAGGCTAGTATATATATATATATATATATATATATATATATATATAGAGTAGGGATCCAGTAAGAAGAAAAAATAAAATGAGAAGAATAAGAAGAAATCCTGACCACAAATTCCACAAAGGAAGGAGAATTTTAAGGGGAGATGCATCTGACTTTGTAGGTGCATCTGAAATGTGTGGTTGTGGTTTCTTCTCATTCTTCTCATTTTACTTAATCTTCTTATTTGATCCTAACTCTATATATATATATATATATATATATATATATATATATATATATATATATATATATATATATATATATATATATATATATATATTTAAATTAGAGATATCTTATATATTAATTCTAAAGTAAACTACAAAATACATCCTTGTGATTTGAACATTTTCATATAATATATCCATTGCTAAAAGTATTGGTGCTATACACCAATCGTTAGGCAAACGTTTGACACAATACATCCCTCGGGATTAACGATACAAAGTTTTTTATTATCTTTTAACGAGGGATGTAGTTTGCCTCACGAGGGATGTATTTTAAAAAAAATGTTTTTATGTTTTTCTAAAAAAAAGTTTGGTTTTTTTTACAAATCTTTTTTTATTTTTTTCCCGTAAAAAAAGTTTTCATAAAGTTTTTCTTTTCTTTTTTTTTTCAAAAAAGAGTTTACTTTTCTTTTAAAAAAATTAAAAATTAAAAATAATTAATATTATTTATTATTTTCTTCGAATTTTTTTAAAAAAGATAAAAATAATTCCAATAATATTTTTAGTGTTTTTTTAACATTTTTTAAAAAATCAAACGTTTTTTCTTTAAAAAGTAAAATTATTTACTCATTTTAAACTTTTTTATATTTCTGACAGTAAAAGTTTTAATTTTTTAAAAAATCATTTAAACTTTTAATTTTTTCTATACTTATTTTTGAACGAAAAGTATTTAGTTAGTTTTAACTTATTTTTAAAAGAATCGATTAAAAACGTAATTATATTAAGTTTTTTTAAGTTTTCAAAAAGAAAACTAAAATTGTCTTTTGGAAAAAAAATATCTTTTCTAGAAAAAAAAATATCTTTTCCAGAAAAAAAGTAGAAAAGAGAAATTTAATTTTTGTTGGAATTGTTTTTCACCTTTTTTTAAAAATTTTGAAGAAAAAAAATTATTTTAAAATTTTAATTTTTAATAATATTTTTTGGATCTAAACTTTTTTTTTGAGAAAAAGAAAAAATATTTTGTGAAAACTTTTTCTCGGCAAAGATAAAAAAAAATTTGCAAAGAAATAAAAAAAAATTCAAAAAAATCAAAAACTTTTTTTTATATAATATTTTCTTTTTGCAATACATTCCTCGTGAGACAAAAATAATTTTTTTTAGCAAAATACATCCCTCGTTAAAAGATAAAAAAAAAATTGTATCGTTAGTTTTGAGGGATGTATTGTATCAAAAGTTTGTCTAATGGGTGTTGTATATTGTCAATATTTTCAACCAAGGATATATTGTGTGAAAAATTCAAAGCACATGAATGTTACACTTTACTCTTAATTCAAAAAATCATTTACTAACAAATATAACATATAAAAATAAAATTACATCGCAAGTATATATATATTAACTTGTTTTATTTGTAAAAATTACGAGAAAAAACCAAAATTCGACCAGGTTTCAAGAACAGAGTTATCCAAAACAGAATTTTTCCGGGTTCCTATAAATCGGACAAATCTAATCGGATTTCCCAAAATATAAAACTTCATTTAATTTGATCCATTTTTCTGATCAGAACCAGTTTAGCGATAGACCTAGTCTGATCGAACAGTCTCTTCACTCCAACTATACATTGGGTTGTTTATATTTTAAGAGCTTTTATTTGAGTGTCTTAACTAGCCACTTAGTGGAAAGAAAAAGACTTTTATTTAAGTATGAAATACGAGGATAAAAAAATTTGGGCCTACCACCCATCTCATTAAAAGGCTAAAAAGAAAAAGAAACAACAAAAAAACGGTTAATCTTTTTAAAATAGAGAGTGATGTCTACGCAATTAATAGGGGTGAATGAATGAATTATGCACATGACAGGTGGGTGGGGCTTTTTATTTACTTTATCAGGCTCATGGTCGGCATGTGGGCCGGATCCGGACGTCAAGGAGAAGTTTTCATTAGCAAAACACGGAAACGCGTACTACGTTAAAAATAAGTTTTAAATTCATTTAGATATTATATTTTTTTTTTTTATATTAGGGACTTGTTTTCACCATTTATCTTATTTTAATTTAATAGATAAGTTTAAAAACAGAATATATTTTTATCCTTTTTTTCAAACATTAATATCTTTTAAAACGTTAATCGTTATGCGAAAAAAAAACATATCGTTACGAAGAGCATTTAATTATCTTTCTATAGATATGCTATATGATACACTTTTAACAAATTAATTTTTTTTCATTTTTTCACGTTTTCGAAAATTATAACCAGTATCATATATGATAGAAACCAGTATCATATACGATTTAACGTTGTTATATAATGAACTAGTATTATCATATATGATATTTCACGTAAATTTTAACAAGAAGAAAAAAACAAAATTTTTTTCTTCGAAAGTATATCATATTCCATATTGGTAGAAAGATAATTAAACGCCCGTCGCGATGGTATAACTATTTCCGTTTAACACTAACGGTTTAGAAGATATATTTAAATTATAAAAAATAGGTAAAAATAAAATATATTTAATTTTATGGGTGAAAATGAAATAGATGATAAGAACGAGTCCCCTCATATCTAAGAAAAAGTATGTATCTAAAATAACTCTTCTTTATATATAATACTAAATCAACATCGTGTTAATCTAACACGAAAAAGAGTTAAATAACTTATATGTACATTAAATATCTAAATGTGTTTGTTTCATGGAGGTGGGTGAAAAATCGCGATCATTGTTTAAATTTGTCTATATTAAACTTTTATCGTTAAGAGTTCGAACTACGATTTTGTTCTGCTCGAATCATGATAAAAAATAGTATTACATCATTATTTTTTTCCGTAACATCAAATTTTATAAGATCAAAAAATAGACTTTTAGTTAACATAAAACTTTTTGGTATTTTGATAACCTCACTATTTTTTTAATTAAATAAAGTAATAGATTTAAAATAAAAATTTATTAATAAAAGTAAAAAATGCATTTAAGTTCGTAAAAAGGATAAACAATATATAAAAATTGCTATAATAATAATAAAGTTACAACTCAATCATCACGGAATATTGTGTCGAAGATTGTGGTGAACTATTCAATCCCGAATTTCTTTGTTATGTAATATGATTCAACAATACACGATTCTTTTTCCTAGTGTTGACTTGATATTGACGTTGAGTTGTTGAATAATTTTTCACCGACCTTGTAAGACTGGGAACACTCGTTTAACAATTTTCGTTCACTTTCTTGGACTATTTTTGTAACACCCCCACAAATGCTATGCGCAGCGGAACTACAACATTGGGTGCTACACAGTATTCATTGCACACAAGATATATCAAACGACGCTAAAAAGACGTCAACTTAAAACTTGAATTAAAAATTGTTAGGTGATACATGTCCACAGTTTTTCCAACCCCAATTGGTACAACAGAGTTTAGCGTTTTCGGTCCTCATGAATCTCAACCCAAGAATTTCAGTTTCACAACAACATAACATTAAAATTTAAAATGTTTAAGTAGAAAAGGGAGGAAAAACAAGCAGACTCCAAGCCATACACACAACATCCATCCCATGCATGCTCCATTCTACACTTCAGCGGTTACCTGAAACACATGCCAAAATTTGGTCAACGAAAACGTTGAGTGGAATTCATAGGTTTTACAATTCATTTGAACGTATATAAAATAAAAACCATTCGTGATCATTCATAGACTTGTCGATCAAACAATCTATATTCAGGATACTGACAATTGTGTTTAAGCTCATGACACTAATTCGTTAACTCAATCACCCGCGTAATAATTACCGGCGTGATTCAGATGAAACCAGTGCCCCTTCTAAAGGCATCAGTTGCAATTATACCTTATCTCTCATACAAGATAATCTACCGCAGAACTTACTCAACGTACAGCTTCTCGGCTAGCATTGGGTCGTTAGCCCCGTAGTACTACAAATTGTATAAGCGGCTATTTCCCCCTACTCGAGGGCAGGACAATAGTTAATAGTTCATGAGTTTAGGGTCTTTTGCAACTAGGTACTCAACACAATTTCTAAGGCAACATTCGGGTCTAACAATCATTCATGATATACGTTCCTTTTAAAAACTAGCATGCATTTCCCTCGCGGGTAAAACAATTTGAAATAAATATAAGCGAGGCTATAAATTCACACCTTATATAATAAGTAGTCGGTAGTTCGAGAGATGATCACTGACGACGATACGGATGCCCGGGTAAATCAACACCTATCAACAAATAACGCGTAATGAGTAATCTCATTTTAAATACCTTACGGTACTGTATAAAACACATGGATACTAGTCACTTAGGACAATTATAACTCACGCCAAAACAAAACGACAAGCATCACTCATTTTACATCATTCGTTCTTATTATTTACGTTATCCATTTTTATCCATTTTCGCCGGTACTTACCGAAAGTACGGGCTGTTTTACTATACTTAACCATTCTTATAAAATTTGACAAAATTCTAAAAAATCCTATAAGACCTGTATATAACACATTTTTAATCCCACTAAAAGTTTTTACTTCTACGACCCGTTACGCAACGCTTTTCCAAAAACTACATTTTCCGGGCTGAAATTGTACTTCGACCAACTTGGACTTCTTTGACCTATTTGAAATGTACCTTTGACTTCTTTGACTCCTAAGTCAACTTATAGACTCAATTACACAGGTTTGTGACCAAAATTTGACCCTTGACCATTTACCAATTCATACTTGTGGTCCTCGGGATTTGACTAAAACTATACATAAATTCGGATTATGAAAGTTCTCGTCTCCCGGTACTCGATCTTTAAAACCTCATAACTTTTAGCTCGTTTTGAGTCACGGGCTCTACCTTATACCAAATTAAAGCTAAGAAGACCCTCTATGACTACATTTAGTTATCTAGACCTGTAGGAAAAATAATTTTTACGAGAAGGTCCTAAACTTTCTGCCTAATTTTGACCATACCAAAATCATGCTTAAACTCGATTCCAAACCTACTAATCACCACTAGGCATCATCCTAAGCTTTCCCAAACATATCCAAACACAAATTTCAGTCCCTACCCCTATTGATCAATCAACCTCATAATCCTAACATCTAAAAACAAACATGCAACCACATGTACCCATCTAAAACACCAATAAACATAATGCTAAACACAATATCAAAGCTCAAAATCATCAACCACCATGGCTCCCCAAACACCCCCTTGTGCCGTGGGGTTTGGGTGACCAAATCACCACAACCAAATTAATTTTGGTGGGTTTTATTGGTGATTATACTCACATTATACATGAATTTAACATGCATCCATACAATTAGCCTCAAAAACGGATTTGAATGATTCTTGAAAATTTTTGGAAAATTTTTGTTAATGCATGTTTAATTAAACCATGGATTAACACTCACCAATGAATTTTAAGAGGTGGTCTAAGGTTAGTTTTTGTTAAAACTCAATAAAAAATGGTGGGTGGTGGTGGTTCTTGGTGTTTGGCCGTCGGCCTAAGGACAAGAGAGAGAGAGTTTTGATTTTTTTTTTGTCTAAATGTTTGTGTGTGTTGTGTTTGTGCCTTTTTGTGGTATTGGGAGGGACCAAAGTGGTAATTTAAGGTTTCTTTTGGCCTTAAGTAAAAATGTCCTTAAAACTTTGCGGGATTGACTCACTAGTCAATTTAGAAAATTTTACGGGAGTCGGAAATCATCCCGAACACTCTAAAATATTTTTGGGATACTTTAAATGTACTCGGAAGGCTATAAAACTCACCCGACTCAACTTAACACAAATCGTAAGTAAAATTCTCGAAAAATTACATTATCGATAAATCGTCAATAATTATAGAAATTTGGGCATCCATCGGGATCGTAATCGTCATCGTCCTTCTTGAATCGTCAATCGTAAAAATTATAACCTCGAACATCGGCTTTAACCAATATACTTATATATATAGAAATTAAAATTTATTAAAAATTTCAAAAATTAGCGTAATTTAGGGTAACGTTAATGACCTCGGTTCTAGGGTGTCACATCCACCCCTCCTTAAAGAGAGCGACGTCCCGGCGCTCGCCTCTTCTTGTACTCACATTTCGTTCTGCTGGAACAGATGAGGATACCTTTCCTTGAAAAAGTCCTCACGTTCCCAAGTGTATTCCCGTCCACGCTTAGAATTCCATCGAACTTTCACAATAGGAATTCTACTACGCTTCAGCCTCTTGACCTCTCGGTCCATAATTTCCACAGGTTCTTCCACAAAATGCATTTTGTCGTCCAGTCGAATCTCGTCCAAAGGAATCACCAATTCCTTATCCGCCAAACTCTTCTTCAGGTTCGATACGTGAAACGTGTCGTGAATAGCACTAAGCTCGCTCGGCAATTCCAATTTATACGCTACTGGTCCAATTCGTTCAACGATCTTAAATGGTCCAATATACCTCGGACTCAACTTTCCTTTCTTCCCAAAACGAATTACACCCTTCCACGGTGATACCTTGAGCATAACCATATCTCCAACTTCAAACTCCAACGGTTTCCTTCTGTTATCGGCATAACTCTTCTGTCGGCTTCTCGCAGCAAGTAGTCGGTTCTTGATTTGCACAATCTTCTCTGTCGTTTCTAAAACCATTTCGGGTCCCGTCAATTGACTTTCTCCTACTTCACTCCAACACACAGGCGATCTACACTTCCTTCCATACAATGCTTCGAACGGTGCTGCCTTGATACTCGCATGATAACTATTATTATACGAAAATTCCACTAGAGGCAAGTGGCGTTCCCAACTTCCTCCAAAATCAATTACGCATGCTCGGAGCATGTCCTCCATCGTCTGAATAGTTCGTTCGCTCTGGCCGTCAGTTTCCGGGTGATAAGCCGTACTTAAACTCAATTCAGTGCCCATCGCACGTTGAAGCGATTTCCAAAATTCCGAAGTAAATCTACTATCGCGATCCGAAATGATCGATAACGGCACTCCATGTCTGCAGACGATCTCTTTCACGTACACACTGGCGAGCTTTTCCATGCTGTCCGTCTTCTTCATAGGTAAGAAATGAGCAGATTTCGTTAATCTATCCACTATTACCCATATCATATCACATCCACTAGGAGTTCTAGGTAAACCCGTCACGAAATCCATAGCGATTTTCTCCCATTTCCATTCTGGGATCTCTGGTTGTACCAACAATCCAGATGGTTTCTTATGTTCTGCTTGAACCTTCGCGCAAGTCAAACACTTACTAACGTAACGAGCAATATCCGCCTTCATATTCAGCCACCAATAAACTTTCTTCAGGTCGTGATACATTTTATCCGATCCAGGATGTATCGAATACTTCGACTTATGCGACTCATTCATAACTAATTCTCGAACTCCAGGCTTTCCTTCCTCAGATGAACACAATGGTAACCAAATCCGATTCTCAAAATATCTTAGTCCGTCCGACCTAATCACGAAAAGAGGTTTCAACATTCGTCCCAAGTTCTCAGCTTCAACATTCCCTTTCATTAGTCCCCTCTCTTGAGCCTTCAGTATAGTTTCGGTTAAGTCTACGCTCTCAGTCATCACCAAAGCTCTGACCCTCAAAGGTTTCTCCCGTTCCTTCCTACTCAGTGCATCCGCTACAACATTCGCCTTGCCAGGGTGGTAACGAATTTCGCAGTCATAATCACTCAGTAGTTCAACCCATCGTCTCTGTCGCATATTCAACTCCTTTTGATCTAAAATGTGTTGCAAACTCTTGTGGTCAGTGAATACAACACACTTCTTCCCATACAAATAGTGTCTCCACAACTTCAACGCAAAAACTACAGCTCCTAATTCCAAATCGTGCGTCGTGTAGTTCTCCTCATTCTTCCTCAGTTGCCTCGACGCGTAAGCTATCACCTTTTCACGTTGCATTAATACCGCTCCATAACCCTTACGAGATGCATCACAATACACTACAAAGTCTTCGGTTCCTTCAGGCAATGACAATATCGGTGCGGAACATAACTTGTCCTTGAGCGTTTTGAAAGCGAGTTCTTCCTCATTTCCCCATTCATACACCCTATTCTTTTCGGTAAGCCTTGTCAATGGTTTTGCAATCAACGAAAATCCTTCAATGAACCTTCGATAATACCCAGCTAAACCAAGGAATTGTCGAACTTCAGTCGGCGTTGTCGGTGCCGACCATTCCCTGATCGCTTCGACCTTGGCAGGATCCACGCGAACTCCCTTACTATCAATCACGTGACCTAGGAACTGCACAGACTCTAACCAAAACTCACACTTCGAGAACTTCGCATACAGCTTCTCCTTCTTTAACAACTCCAAAATCTTCCTCAGGTGCTTCTCGTGCTCCTCCTTACTTTTAGAGTAAATAAGTATATCATCGATGAAAACAATAACAAACTTATCTAGATACGGCTTGCACACGCGATTCATGAGGTCCATGAATACAGCAGGCGCGTTTGTCAACCCAAACGGCATCACTCGAAATTCAAAGTGTCCATACCGCGTACGAAAGGCAGTTACAGGAGTATCCTCCTCTCTTACACGCAGTTGATGATACCCTGATCTTAAATCGATCTTTGAGTATACACTGGAACCTTGCAATTGATCAAACAAATCGTCAATCCTCGGCAATGGGTACCGATTCTTAACCGTCAGCTTATTGAGTTCCCTATAGTCAATACACATCCGAAATGAACCATCTTTCTTCTTCACAAACAACACTGGCGCTCCCCAAGGTGATGAGCTCGGCCTAATAAATCCCTTGTCCATTAATTCCTTCAGTTGATCCGATAACTCCTTTAACTCAGATGGTGCTAAGCGATAAGGTGCACGCGCAACCGGCGCAGCTCCTGGCACCAAATCAATTCGAAACTCGACCTCACGGGTGGGTGGTAAACCTGGCAACTCGTCTGGAAAAACTTCCGGATAATCGCAGATAACAGGTACCTCTTCAATCCTCGCCTCTAAATCACCATCACTCGAAACTTGTGCCAAAAACACATCGCATCCGTTCTCTACATACTTCATCATTTTCAAACAGGAAATCACTTTCAAACGAGAAGTGCATTCGTCTCCCTTCACCGTCAAAACTTTATTCCTCAACGGAATCTGAACTAATCTCTCGCCACAGACGATCATAGCACTGTGCGCCATTAGCCAATCCATTCCCACAATCACGTCAAACGATCCTAGCTCTATAGGCATCAAGTCGATTTTAAAAGCGTAATTTCCTAACTTCAAGGTACACCCTTTCAGTATAGAATTCGTACTAACAATTTTTCCATCGGCTAACTCAACGTTATAACTAGTCGCTAACAACACCGGTTTTCTATCGATATGACGACTGAATTTAACATCTACAAAACTCTTGTCGGAGCCAGAATCAAACAAAATACTAGCATAACAAGCGTCTAGCAAAAACGTATCGGTAACCACGTTAGGACCCTGTGGTTTATCAGCCGTTCCCACTTGATACACATCAGCCGCATTGTTGCCTCCCCGCTTGTTTCCTGCCTTCGGGCAATTCACTTGCACATGGCCTCTCTCTCCACAACCATAACATCCCCTCATTCTGATAGCATTCGCCCCAGTGGCTACTCCTCCCGCTCGGCAACCAGACGTCCTATGTCCTACTTTTCCACATTTGCCGCATGCAGGCGGGTGATAGGTGTGTAAACACCCATCTTTTCTACCACTTATTTCTTGCAAAAACAAGACCAAAACGCGTATTTAATGTCATTTGTTTGGAATTATGCGTGGTTTGTGTGTTTGTTATGTTTTCAGAGCCAACCGGATAAATATTGGAGAAAACATGGGATTGCACGGGTTTTATAAAGGAAAAAGACCGAAGACGAAGTCTATTGTCCAAGAGATGCAAAAGATTTGAAGTCAATGGGCCTATTTGAAGATTTATCGAAGAAAAGGATCAAAGACGGAAGATTTACATATGTCGAAGAAACTCAAGTCTATTTAACGAAGAAATTAAAAAAACGAGTTGGATTTAATCGACGACAAATCCCGAATCAGAATCGAAAACGTCAACTTTTCTGAAAAGACGAGAAGACAAAAAGAAGGGAAGAAAGCCCACTCACCAACCAAGGGAGAAGCCTATAAATACTCCTCCCAATACACACATGAATGCTCCCTCTTCTTCTTTTTCCAGTTATTTTCTTCTTCCTAGTTTTTAGGAACCATCTCCCTTAAGGAGTGGTTTTAATCTTTGTTTGATTTATCTTCCAATCTTGTAAGTTAATCTTTGTTGTTTTGAATCTTAAATCATTAATGCAATTCCTCTTTTAATCTTTTGATTCATCTTGTTCTTCTTCATCTTTTTCTTTCATGTTCTTAAGCTCTATTTGGTTCTAGCTTGATTCTAAAAAGTTGTTGAATTGGTGTTTTTATGATTGGGATTTGATCCTTGTAGTTAGTAGATGATTTGTGGTTGATTTGGTAAAACCTTTCTACTTGATTGAGTTGGTTTGTGATCACTCGTATTTTACTGTTCTTCGTCAGCTTCATAAGTTCCCCAGATTCCGAATAGGGAATCTGGGAGTGTGTCCATTCGGAATTCTCAATTATTCCGAGTAAGGATTTTAATTTTGTGTTATTCGGAATGTTCCAACATTCCGAGTAAGGGTTTTATCATTTTGGTTATTCGGAACATTTCCATTTTTCCGAATAGTATTCTGTTCAAAAATATTCCGCATAGACCGATTTCTAATTTCTCTATTCGGAATATTCAATATTCCGAATAGTCCATTCTTTCCGCATAGATTTCAGATTTTCCGAGTAGAAGACTTTTTCCGCATAGGATTGTTTGTGTTTCTCTATTCGGAACTTTTTCCGAATAAACCAATTTTCCGAATTACCCTCATTATTCCGCATAGGCTTGTTTCCATTTCCTCTATTCGGAATATCTTCCATATTCCGAATAACCTAAATTTTCCGAGTAGCTTAATATTCCGAGTAAGAAGATTTTTCCGCATGATCATGACTTTCCGCATGGAGCAAATTATTCCGAGTAAGGCCAACATTCCGAATAGAAGAATTCCAGTTTTATTGAGGTATTACTGTTTCATTTAAAGCTTCTAGTTTTATTATTACCTGCCTTTATCATTTCAGTAGATTTAGACCAAAGCTCCCCCTTTTAGTCACCAATTACAACTATTCCACTTTTGACCGTGATCGATTCGAGAAGATACCGAGAACGAAACAACGATATATATCAATTGGGTACGAGCAACGCAAAGAGAGATCTTGCAAGCAAAACCCCTTTTATTAACCAACCAAAAGCGAGTTATTAAAATGGCGCCGCTGCCGGCTCTTTTCGTAAGGATCAACGGTTTCTTGTGAGAAAAATTGGATTTTGGGATCCGTTCTTTCGGGAACGTTATTTTCAAGCACAAAAATTTTCAAAAATCCATAAAAATATAAAATTTCCAAAAACACAAAAACAATATAAAACCTATAAAAACCAAAAATATTTTCTCTTGCATTTTCTTTTTAGTGTATGCGTACTCGATCCACGTCTTATTCAGAGCCCGAGACTCTCGAACAATTAGACATGGCAGGTGTACACAACAACAATAATATTCCACCCCCCCAAAACAACAATAATAATAATAACCCACCCCACCCAAATATGAATAATCCACCCGACTTACGAACCATGGAGGAGCTATGCCAACCCACAATGAACAGACGTGGAGGCCCGATTGCACCGATGCATGTCACGGCTCAGGAGTTTTCGTTGAAACATCACATGATCCAGCAAGTACAAACGAATCCATTTCGCGGAATTCCGGATGATGATGCCAACAAACACCTCGACAAATTCATCACTATTACCCAACGCATGAAATCTCCCGGTGTTTCTATGGATGACCTTCGCCTCCAACTCTTTCCTCACTCGCTTTCTCACCATGCCGAAAAATGGTTTGACCGTCTTCCAAAGAATTCTATTCATACATGGAACGACATGACTCAACGCTTTTTATCGCGCTACTTTCCCCCATCCATGGTCACTAGCCTTCGTAACCAAATCAGTGGATTTATGCAAGAGAATGATGAATCGCTTTTCGATGCTTGGGAACGTTATAATGATTTGATCGACCGCTGTCCTAATCACAATATGCTCCCCGTCACTCTTATTGACACCTTCTATAATGGTCTCACCTTTCGTGATCGTGACACGATCAATGCCGCCGCCGGTGGTACTTTTATGAAAAGGAGACCAGAGGAGTGTCGAGAGTTGATTGAAAACATGACTACTCACCACAAGAATTGGGATTCATCCGCATCCTCAAGATCTAACTCGAGAGTCAATGTTTCTTCTACTACCTCCAATCCTGAAATGTCTGAAATTTCTCGACAACTTGCTGAAATGAACAAAAATTTCATGACCATGGCCACAAACCACTTTCAACAAGCTAAGGCCGTTGCTATTTCTTGTGACACATGTGGTGGTCCTCATTCTTATAATGATTGTCCTTCTACTCAAGGCAATTATTCTGAAAACGTTAACGCAGCATACGGTACATATCCCACGGGAGGCTATCAAGCTCGCCCTCAAGGAGACCGTAGCTTGCTAAGTTATCGTTCCAACAATTATCTTGCACCTCCCGGTTTCCCTCCTGCAAACCAAACCCAACAACAAAACTATAACCAAAACAACCAATCCCAACCTCGTGCTCAAAACCAATATCCATCCCAAAGAAATACCTACCAAACTCAAGGAAATTCGCAAGCTTACCAAGCTCCACCTCTCAATCAACCGATGGCAGTGAATCCCGACGTCGAGTCGTTCATGAAGACCAATCGTGAGATGGTGACGAATCTTCAGAGTCAGTTTGTCAACTTGAAGAATGACATGGTGAAACAAGGAAGCGATATTCGAGCCGAGCTAAGGAATGATATGGCCAAACACAGCGATGCTATTAATACCAACATGCAAAACTCTTTCAATAATCAAGCTCTTCACCTTCGTGATATGATTGGTTCGCTCATCCAAGGTAATCAACCCTCTTCTTCGGGTACTCTTCCGAGTAATACCGTTGCAAATCCAAGAGGGGAGATGAAAGCAATCACCACTCGTAGTGGAAAAGGTTATATGGAACCCGAGCTTCCTACACCTCCACCCGTGATTGTGAACAAGGAAAAAGAGCAACTTTCTCCACCTTCTTCACCTTCTATCCCCATTTCCCCACCACCCGTGGTTGTGAGTGATCCTATCCCTTTAAAGCCTTCTTCTTCATCCAATATACCTTATCCTTCAAGGTTGAGGAAAGAGAAGCAAAAGAGCAAGGATGATATTCAAGTTTCAAATTTCCTAAAAATGTTTAAACAATTGAATTTTAACATCTCCTTTGCCGAGGCTCTCGCTCACATGCCCAAATATGCTAAGATGTTTAAAGATCTTCTAAGTGATAAAGAAAAGCTTCTTGACATTGCTCAGACCCAACTTAATGAGAACTGCTCCGGAGTGCTCTTAAGGAAATTGCCCACCAAACTTGGTGATCCGGGTCGCTTCTTGATTCCTTGCAACTTCCCGGGAGTAGAGAATTGCATGACCCTAGCTGATCTAGGTGCCAGTATAAACTTAATGCCTTTAAGTGTTTGGAAGCAATTATCTCTCCCCGAGCTAGTCCCCACACGAATGACTTTGGAATTAGCCAACCGAACGGTTGCTTATCCAGTGGGGATAGCCGAAGATGTCTTTGTTGGCGTAGATAAATTCACCTTCCCGGCTGATTTTGTAGTTGTTGACTACGAGATGGACCCTCGTGTTCCATTAATCGTTGGACGTCCATTCTTGAGGACCGGTCGCACTCTCATTGATGTAGCCGCAGGCGAATTAATCATGAGAGTTGGTGACGATCAAATTGTCTTCAACATGGGTAAGATTTCTCAACAACCTTATTCCTATGAGAGTGTTAATGCTATTGACGTTCTCGATGAGGCTTGTGAAGAACATTTTTATGATGCTTGCAAAAGTACTCTCTCTTCTCTACCCATTGTTGAGACCGTTGCCTCAATTGCTCCAGCATTTACTCCTTTTGGAGAAAGTGACTTAGATGAGTTCGAAGCTAGCCTGGGTCCTCTCGATATTAAGTATGATAATTCGTCCACCAATTGGGATGAAGATATTCGTACTATTGAGAGACTTCTCAATGAGGACCCATTGTCTCCTCCTACTCCTAAAGAGGTGACTAATGATGATCCATCGTTAGTTTCACCATCTATTGAGGCTCCTCCTACTCTCGAGCTTAAGGACCTACCGCCTCATCTTGAGTACGTTTTCCTAGAAGACGACGAGAAGTTACCGGTTATCATCGCAAAGGATCTGAAAGAAGCCGAAAAAACCCGCCTTGTTGCAGTGTTGAAGAAGCATAAACGCGCTATCGCTTGGAAAATCTCCGACATCCGCGGAATTGATCCTCACTTTTGCACACATAAAATTCTCATGGAGGACGACTTTAAGCCCACTATTCAAAGCCAAAGAAGAGTAAATCCTAAAATCCATGAAGTCATCAAAAAAGAGGTTATCAAACTTCTTGATGCGGGTATGATTTACCCTATTTCGGATTCACCGTGGGTTAGTCCAGTCCATTGTGTGCCTAAGAAAGGTGGTATCACCGTTGTGCCCAATGCAAACAACGAGTTAATTCCTACCCGTCTCGTTACTGGGTGGAGAGTTTGTATAGACTACCGCAAACTCAATGATGCCACGAGAAAGGATCATTTTCCTCTACCTTTTATGGACCAAATGCTTGAACGTCTAGCGGGTAATGAATATTACTGCTTTCTGGATGGTTTCTCGGGTTATTTTCAAATACCCATCGATCCCCAAGATCAAGAAAAGACAACATTCACTTGTCCCTACGGCACATTTGCTTATAAAAGAATGCCTTTTGGCTTATGCAATGCCCCCGGGACTTTCCAACGGTGCATGTTGGCTATCTTCCATGACATGGTTGAGCAAACCATGGAAGTCTTCATGGATGATTTCTCGGTCTTCGGGGACTCCTTCTCTGCTTGCCTTGCCAATTTGGAACGTATGCTTAAGCGGTGCGAAGACACTCGCCTTGTTCTAAATTGGGAAAAATGCCATTTTATGGTAAAAGAAGGCACTGTGCTAGGACACAAAATTTCTAAAGCCGGTCTTGAAGTCGACCGTGCTAAAGTTGATGTCATAGCCAAATTACCTCCACCTTCAACCGTGAAGGGTGTGAGAAGCTTTCTGGGTCATGCGGGCTTCTATCGTCGATTCATTCAAGATTTCTCTAAAATCGCTCGCCCGATGACCCACCTCTTGGAAAAAGATACTCCTTTTATCTTTTCTAAAGAGTGTCTCGAAGCATTCAATCTTCTCAAGGATAAGCTGACTAAGGCACCGGTCTTGGTTACCCCCAATTGGGAGCTGCCTTTTGAATTGATGTGCGATGCTAGCGACTTTGCTATTGGTGCGGTTTTGGGCCAAAGAGTGAATAAACACTTCCAACCAATCCACTACGCTAGCAAAACAATGACGGGGGCTCAATTGCATTATACGACAACCGAAAAAGAACTTTTAGCTGTTGTCTATGCTTTTGAGAAATTTCGCCCCTATCTTGTTTTATCCACCACCATCGTATACACGGACCATTCCGCGTTGAAGTACTTGATGACTAAGAATGATTCTAAGCCAAGACTTCTCCGCTGGGTTTTACTCCTTCAAGAATTCAACATTGAAATTCGTGACAAGAAGGGTGCTGAAAACCTGGCCGCGGATCATCTGAGCCGACTTGAGGATCCATATCAAGGGGACCATCCGAACAAAGAGATCAATGACTCTTTTCCCCTTGAAACCTTAATGTCTATCAATCCCAATCTTGATGGCACCCCGTGGTTTGCCGATATTGCAAACTACTTAGCGGGTGGTGTTCTCATACAAGGGTTAACATCCCAACAAAAGAAGAAGTTCTTGAACGATGTTAAGACTTACTTCTGGGAGGACCCTTTTCTATTCAAACAATGCGCTGACTTGATTATTCGTCGGTGTGTTGACGGACCGGCAGCTTTTGATATTCTCCAAGCGTGCCACAAAGGACCCACCGGTGGTCACTTTGGTCCCAACTTCACCGCCAAAAAAGTGTTTGACTCGGGATTCTATTGGCCCACCATTTATCGTGATGCTCACGAGATGGTTAAACATTGTGATGCTTGCCAAAAACAAGGCAAGATCACACATAAAGATGAGATGCCTCAAAATTTCATACAAGAATGTGAAATCTTTGATGTCTGGGGCATCGACTTTATGGGGCCATTTCCGTCTTCTAAAGGCAACAAATACATCCTTGTCGCTGTCGACTACGTTTCTAAATGGGTTGAAGCAAAAGCTTTACCCACTAACGACGCGAGGGTGGTTTGTAATTTCTTGAAACAACTGTTTGCTCGTTTCGGTGTTCCTCGTGCTATTATCAGTGACCGCGGGACTCATTTTTGCAACGATCAATTTGCAAGAGTCATGGCAAAGTATGGTGTCAATCACCGTCTTTCCACCGCTTATCATCCTCAAACCAACGGTCAAGCCGAGATATCCAACCGTGGATTGAAGAGAATTTTGGAACGTACTGTGGGAGAGCATCGTGCCTCGTGGGCCGATAAACTTGATGATGCTCTGTGGGCTTTCCGTACCGCCTATAAGACGCCGATTGGTTGTACACCTTATCGTCTTGTGTACGGGAAAGCCTGCCACCTTCCCATCGAGCTGGAACATAAGGCATACTGGGCCTTGAAGTGGGCTAACTTCGACATCAACAAAGCTGGTGATTTTCGGAAGATTCAACTCAACGAGCTTCAAGAATTGAGGAATCAAGCTTATGAGAACTCATTGATTTACAAGGAGAAGACCAAGATTATCCACGATGCCAAAATCAAGAACCGAGAGTTCAACGTTGGTGATCAAGTCTTACTCTTTAACTCTCGGTTGAAGATCTTCTCCGGCAAGTTGAAGAGCCGCTGGTCTGGTCCATTCACCATCGCCAATGTCTTTCCCTATGGCACCATTGAGCTTTCTCAGCCTAATGGGCCTACCTTCAAGGTGAATGGCCAGCGTTTGAAGTTGTACGTTGGTGAGGACATCTCTAAGGAGATGATTCCATCCCTCATTACGTTTCCCTTAAATTAGTTCGGGACCGAGTCAGGCTCGCGACTCGGTAAACAAAAACAAGCGCTCCTCGGGAGGCAACCCGGTTATCTATCCCTCTTTCCCGTTTTTCATCATAAGTGTAGGGGGAGCTATATAGGTTGCTTGTTTTTGGATGGTGATGTGATTACAGGAATTATTGCACCCTTGGAATCTTTGAAGAACCGTGATCCCATGTTATCCGAAATCTGGTTCTATCTCTCAACTATCGTGATTCAATTTTCGTTATACTCACATTTGAAATTGATCACTTTAGTCGTCTCTTCCTTAACTTGAGTTAACCAACGTGCACAATGTCATAAGTGTAGGGGAGACCCTTCCCACATGCTTAAACATTGAGGACAATGTTTATCTTAAGTGTAGGGGAGACTTCTATCGAAGTTTTAAGTGGACTTTTCCATGAAAATGCCTTCATTTAACCGGAAAATCATACTTTTCAACATTTTTCAAATTTTTAATCAATTTTGGCCATTTTGTCGTAAATTTTAAATTTTTATCGTTACTTTCATATGTATATATCCCGCAATAAGACAAAAATATTAATAAAATGGTGTAGCTAGTTTAGAGGTCTTTGACATATTAGGCCCGTTGCGGTTATTTTGACTCAACCCGAATAGACTTATCCAAGTTTATTCTAGCTAGTATCCTTAACCATGTAGACCTTAATTGGTTTATTAGGCTAAGCATCCACGAGTCTCATTCCTTGAGATTTTAAATTGTGGAGGACGAGAAATGATAAAGTCAATTATAAGTCGGTATTCTTATACAAGCTCACTTGGTGTAATTATTTGCCTATTCTCCCATCACTTGCTAATAAGTTATCTGCAATAAGTAAGGTCATGCGATTTGAAAGGTTACTTAGCTTCTAGCCCAAGATCGTTTAAAAGTTGCTCGGTAATGACGAGAGTTCATAGCCAAGGCATAACTTATGAAGCGGGGCGCGAAGATTGGCGAGTCCGAAAAGGCCCTAACAAGGCATGAGGATTCAATTTTATTGCTGAAGATCCCAAAAGTGATGTGAAAAGCATTATCTCCAAAATCAATATGAAGGATCAAGACTCACGACGAAAAGCAATCAACTCCCACAAAGATGATGGAGAAGTCTATCCGAAAAGACCCTAACAAGGTATGAGGATAAATAAATCCAAGTCCGAAAAGGAGGCGGATCGTTGTATCTCAAAATCCCAATTAGAGATTGAAGAAATAATCATGAAGTCGTGGTCAACAAAGTTGGAGTACCCCTCAAAAGTCTCCAAAGTGAAGAAACTCTATTATGATGAGAAGACCATTACCTCAAGAAACGTCTCTCGAAGATATGAAGTATGAAGTACATGCCAAATATCGGCCCGAGAGAGGTCTCAAATCGTGAACCAAGTTATGCCAAGATATGAACTTTCTGATATCCCGAGAAGCAGTTTTAAGAGATTTTGTCCTTTAGCTAACTATTGATCAAATCGTCCTACTTTGCTTTCAGCCTAAATAAACTATCGAAATAAGTCCAAAAATGCATCTTCATGATCATTCTAAGACAAAAATAAAATATAAGAGATACACCTAGGAATAAGGGAGTCTAAGCATTTAATTAAGCCATGTGTGTAAATGTTTGAATTGCTAACTTATAATAACAATGATTTCGTTTTTAAGCTTAGTTTGGGGAACGTGAAACTTGAGGGTGATAAATCTTCGCAGCACCCAAAGCCCTAATGTAAGTCCTCGATCTCTTTACAAGTTATTTCCACATAGCTATGTTCTATCCTTTTGTTTGTTTTAAATTTCTTTTAGTGCTTTAATTTTTGTTTAGTAGTATTTGAATAAGGCCAAGGTTAATTAATTATGAGAAAAGTGTAATGTTGCTTTATCACTAAGCATTGCATGAGGGCATGGCAATGGTTAAGTGTAGGGGATTTGATAGGTGTGTAAACACCCATCTTTTCTACCACTTATTTCTTGCAAAAACAAGACCAAAACGCGTATTTAATGTCATTTGTTTGGAATTATGCGTGGTTTGTGTGTTTGTTATGTTTTCAGAGCCAACCGGATAAATATTGGAGAAAACATGGGATTGCACGGGTTTTATAAAGGAAAAAGACCGAAGACGAAGTCTATTGTCCAAGAGATGCAAAAGATTTGAAGTCAATGGGCCTATTTGAAGATTTATCGAAGAAAAGGATCAAAGACGGAAGATTTACATATGTCGAAGAAACTCAAGTCTATTTAACGAAGAAATTAAAAAAACGAGTTGGATTTAATCGACGACAAATCCCGAATCAGAATCGAAAACGTCAACTTTTCTGAAAAGACGAGAAGACAAAAAGAAGGGAAGAAAGCCCACTCACCAACCAAGGGAGAAGCCTATAAATACTCCTCCCAATACACACATGAATGCTCCCTCTTCTTCTTTTTCCAGTTATTTTCTTCTTCCTAGTTTTTAGGAACCATCTCCCTTAAGGAGTGGTTTTAATCTTTGTTTGATTTATCTTCCAATCTTGTAAGTTAATCTTTGTTGTTTTGAATCTTAAATCATTAATGCAATTCCTCTTTTAATCTTTTGATTCATCTTGTTCTTCTTCATCTTTTTCTTTCATGTTCTTAAGCTCTATTTGGTTCTAGCTTGATTCTAAAAAGTTGTTGAATTGGTGTTTTTATGATTGGGATTTGATCCTTGTAGTTAGTAGATGATTTGTGGTTGATTTGGTAAAACCTTTCTACTTGATTGAGTTGGTTTGTGATCACTCGTATTTTACTGTTCTTCGTCAGCTTCATAAGTTCCCCAGATTCCGAATAGGGAATCTGGGAGTGTGTCCATTCGGAATTCTCAATTATTCCGAGTAAGGATTTTAATTTTGTGTTATTCGGAATGTTCCAACATTCCGAGTAAGGGTTTTATCATTTTGGTTATTCGGAACATTTCCATTTTTCCGAATAGTATTCTGTTCAAAAATATTCCGCATAGACCGATTTCTAATTTCTCTATTCGGAATATTCAATATTCCGAATAGTCCATTCTTTCCGCATAGATTTCAGATTTTCCGAGTAGAAGACTTTTTCCGCATAGGATTGTTTGTGTTTCTCTATTCGGAACTTTTTCCGAATAAACCAATTTTCCGAATTACCCTCATTATTCCGCATAGGCTTGTTTCCATTTCCTCTATTCGGAATATCTTCCATATTCCGAATAACCTAAATTTTCCGAGTAGCTTAATATTCCGAGTAAGAAGATTTTTCCGCATGATCATGACTTTCCGCATGGAGCAAATTATTCCGAGTAAGGCCAACATTCCGAATAGAAGAATTCCAGTTTTATTGAGGTATTACTGTTTCATTTAAAGCTTCTAGTTTTATTATTACCTGCCTTTATCATTTCAGTAGATTTAGACCAAAGCTCCCCCTTTTAGTCACCAATTACAACTATTCCACTTTTGACCGTGATCGATTCGAGAAGATACCGAGAACGAAACAACGATATATATCAATTGGGTACGAGCAACGCAAAGAGAGATCTTGCAAGCAAAACCCCTTTTATTAACCAACCAAAAGCGAGTTATTAGCGGGCAATTCCCAACATGGTACAAATTGCACCTAACACAATGGGGATTCACTTTTACTCCTCTAGGGTTCGTCACAGCCCTCATCCCTTCGTTCCTTCTTTGGTTAAACTGCTGATTGTGGTTCTGACCATGGTTGTTTCGATTTCCACCTCGGTTCTGGCCCTGGGATTGATTGCTTTGTGCCGCTTCCCATTTCCTCTTGTTCCCTTCGGCAATGGAGTTCTGCTTGTCCTGAAGCTTGACGTCCATCAATGCGTGAGCCATCTGGACCGCTTCATCAAACGACCCAGGTTTTGACGAAGTTGTCTCACCTTTGATATTACTAGATAAACCTTTGATGTACTGTTTCATCTTCTTGGCATCATTGGCAAAAACATCTGGACACAAAAGGCTTAATTCATTAAACCTCCTGGTGTAAGCAGCGATATCATTGTTCTTCAAGGTCAAGTGCCTCAACTCATCTTCCAACTGACCCAATTCCTCTTCCGGGCAAAACTTCTTAGTCAACAGAGCTTTTGTCGCAGCCCACGTCCTTGCATTCGCTACAACCAATCCAACAGTAGCTACCTGGGTATTCCACCAACTTAACGCATCATCAAGAAACGTAGCAGCCGCAAACTTCACCTTGTCCGCTTCTGCACAACCGCTGATTTCGAAAGTACTTTCAACCTTTTCCAACCATCGTCTAAGTTCTAAAGCTCCACCCGTTCCACGAAATTGCGTGGGACCGCATTTCATAAAACTAGAATAGGTACACACTCTCGGGGCTTGCTGTCTCCCCGCGTTCCTTCCCTGGTCCTGATTTCTCCCGGATCGGTCCGCTTCCAGCGCATTTGCTATAGCTTCCTGAATCATGGTGTTTACACGATCGGCGGTCAACTTTGGAGGCATGGTGTTATCGAATATCTCTTTCTGCAAGACAGGGAAAATAGAAAAACAATGTAAGTATACATATCAAGATTAAGATGGATTTCTCTTTCAAGACATAATATAAATACAACGACACATCACTATAGAGTTACTAATATTCATCAATTCACATCACAAAAGATCAAATTTAAGACATATCACAGATCATGAAAGGTAACATGGATTGTATTGATAATTAACCAAAATCGTGACAAGTATTGCCACTACAATCGTTCACCACAAAACTTAAGTCCTCAAGTTTTTCGTCATAATACCATCATACAAAAGTCTAAAACAGTTCTATTACAATGATCAAAGAAAAATAATACAAGACAAGTAACTAGGCATGTGGTGATCCACACGGCCTTTTGGATGGCGGTTCGTCATCATCTTCCTCGGGTTCCTCATCACTATCGTCCTCGTCCACATCATCCATTTTTCTCTTTCCTTTATCATCCGGCCCACATTCCATCTCCTTTTTCGTCCCTGATGTAGACCCACACTCAATCGCTACCTGATTTCCCACAGTAATACAAGCACCTCTAGTAGGCGGCTGAATCATGAAGTCATTTGCCTCCATCTCCAAATCGTCCACGAATCTCCAATCCGGGGGCAATGATGCTCTCACTCAATGCTCCCAACTCTGCATCCTTGACAACCTCACTTGATCTTCCCTAACACGGTCAAGACTAGCGCTCAAATTTGCAACCATCGATCTTAGACTGTTGATATCACTTTTGTTTACATTTCCATCATACTCAACTCTTGCAGTCCTTTCCAACAGTCTTTGGTCTGCCCTTTCATTCTCGTCGAATCTACTGATCACCCTTGATTCCACTACGTACCGCATGCACATTGATTCATCCAAACCTCTCACAACCCGTCTTACGTCATGATAAACTCTCGGTCCGGGGCAGCAAATTCTGGAGATGCCTTGATGAAGAGAATTTGCGCTCACTGCACCTTCGCCTCTTCTGGGGATACCTGGTGCACCAACCAGATGGGAAGTACGCATAGGCCTGGGGCAAGTAGTTCTCCTTTGGTCGGGGTCCTGGGCTTGCACATCGTTCGTCTCAGCTTGTCCTTCAGCTGCTGTTCCAACACTTCCCCCTTCGCGACCTACGACGTAATCGTTTCCATTATCATTAGGCGGTACCTCGGCCATTCCTGCAATAACAGCGAATTTCGGAGGGTACATAAGTAATTATACAATATTTATAAATACATGCATGCAAATGCAATGAAAAGGTGGTACATATGCCCGAAATGTAATAATATGATGCTCATGCATGATTAATACAAAAATTACGATGTCGGATATTCCACGTATAATTCAACGTCTACATATAGTAATTTCCATACTTACGTAATAATTACCCACATATATACTTCACTCAAAAGTATACGTCAAATGCCCTAACTACAAAAATAAATCTTACCGGAGCCATGCAGGATAGTTGTGTGTGCTTGGACCATTTCTTACGACACCAAAAGTTATAGTTTAGGATTTTCAAAAACGACCTAGTTCTCTATAACTCATGGCTCTGATTACCAATCTGTAACACCCCCACAAATGCTATGCGCAGCGGAACTACAACATTGGGTGCTACACAGTATTCATTGCACACAAGATATATCAAACGACGCTAAAAAGACGTCAACTTAAAACTTGAATTAAAAATTGTTAGGTGATACATGTCCACAGTTTTTCCAACCCCAATTGGTACAACAGAGTTTAGCGTTTTCGGTCCCCATGAATCTCAACCCAAGAATTTCAGTTTCACAACAACATAACATTAAAATTTAAAATGTTTAAGTAGAAAAGGGAGGAAAAACAAGCAGACTCCAAGCCATACACACAACATCCATCCCATGCATGCTCCATTCTACACTTCAGCGGTTACCTGAAACACATGCCAAAATTTGGTCAACGAAAACGTTGAGTGGAATTCATAGGTTTTACAATTCATTTGAACGTATATAAAATAAAAACCATTCGTGATCATTCATAGACTTGTCGATCAAACAATCTATATTCAGGATACTGACAATTGTGTTTAAGCTCATGACACTAATCCGTTAACTCAATCACCCGCGTAATAATTACCGGCGTGATTCAGATGAAACCAGTGCCCCTTCTAAAGGCATCAGTTGCAATTATACCTTATCTCTCATACAAGATAATCTACCGCAGAACTTACTCAACGTACAGCTTCTCGGCTAGCATTGGGTCGTTAGCCCCGTAGTACTACAAATTGTATAAGCGGCTATTTCCCCCTACTCGAGGGCAGGACAATAGTTAATAGTTCATGAATTTAGGGTCTTTTGCAACTAGGTACTCAACACAATTTCTAAGGCAACATTCGGGTCTAACAATCATTCATGATATACGTTCCTTTTAAAAACTAGCATGCATTTCCCTCGCGGGTAAAACAATTTGAAATAAATATAAGCGAGGCTATAAATTCACACCTTATATAATAAGTAGTCGGTAGTTCGAGAGATGATCACTGACGACGATACGGATGCCCGGGTAAATCAACACCTATCAACAAATAACGCGTAATGAGTAATCTCATTTTAAATACCTTACGGTACTGTATAAAACACATGGATACTAGTCACTTAGGACAATTATAACTCACGCCAAAACAAAACGACAAGCATCACTCATTTTACATCATTCGTTCTTATTATTTACGTTATCCATTTTTATCCATTTTCGCCGGTACTTACCGAAAGTACGGGTTGTTTTACTATACTTAACCATTCTTATAAAATTTGACAAAATTCTCAAAAATCCTATAAGACCTGTAGATAACACATTTTTAATCCCACTAAAAGTTTTTACTTCTACGACCCGTTACGCAACGCTTTTCCAAAAACTACATTTTCCGGGCTGAAATTGTACTTCGACCAACTTGGACTTCTTTGACCTATTTGAAATGTACCTTTGACTTCTTTGACTCCTAAGTCAACTTATAGACTCAATTACACAGGTTTGTGACCAAAATTTGACCCTTGACCATTTACCAATTCATACTTGTGGTCCTCGGGATTTGACTAAAACTATACATAAATTCGGATTATGAAAGTTCTCGTCTCCCGGTACTCGATCTTTAAAACCTCATAACTTTTAGCTCGTTTTGAGTCACGGGCTCTACCTTATACCAAATTAAAGCTAAGAAGACCCTCTATGACTACATTTAGTTATCTAGACCTGTAGGAAAAATAATTTTTACGAGAAGGTCCTAAACTTTCTGCCTAATTTTGACCATACCAAAATCATGCTTAAACTCGATTCCAAACCTACTAATCACCACTAGGCATCATCCTAAGCTTTCCCAAACATATCCAAACACAAATTTCAGTCCCTACCCCTATTGATCAATCAACCTCATAATCCTAACATCTAAAAACAAACATGCAACCACATGTACCCATCTAAAACACCAATAAACATAATGCTAAACACAATATCAAAGCTCAAAATCATCAACCACCATGGCTCCCCAAACACCCCCTTGTGCCGTGGGGTTTGGGTGACCAAATCACCACAACCAAATTAATTTTGGTGGGTTTTATTGGTGATTATACTCACACTATACATGAATTTAACATGCATCCATACAATTAGCCTCAAAAACGGATTTGAATGATTCTTGAAAATTTTTGGAAAATTTTTGTTAATGCATGTTTAATTAAACCATGGATTAACACTCACCAATGAATTTTAAGAGGTGGTCTAAGGTTAGTTTTTGTTAAAACTCAAAAAAAAATGGTGGGTGGTGGTGGTTCTTGGTGTTTGGCCGTCGGCCTAAGGACAAGAGAGAGAGAGTTTTGATTTTTTTTTGTCTAAATGTTTGTGTGTGTTGTGTTTGTGCCTTTTTGTGGTATTGGGAGGGACCAAAGTGGTAATTTAAGGTTTCTTTTGGCCTTAAGTAAAAATGTCCTTAAAACTTTGCGGGATTGACTCACTAGTCAATTTAGAAAATTTTACGGGAGTCGGAAATCATCCCGAACACTCTAAAATATTTTTGGGATACTTTAAATGTACTCGGAAGGCTATAAAACTCACCCGACTCAACTTAACACAAATCGTAAGTAAAATTCTCGAAAAATTACATTATCGATAAATCGTCAATAATTATAGAAATTTGGGCATCCATCGGGATCGTAATCGTCATCGTCCTTCTTGAATCGTCAATCGTAAAAATTATAACCTCGAACATCGGCTTTAACCAATATACTTATATATATAGAAATTAAAATTTATTAAAAATTTCAAAAATTAGCGTAATTTAGGGTAACGTTAATGACCTCGGTTCTAGGGTGTCACAATTTTAAACCTCATTTTATCATCTTTTGCTACTGTAAACGATTTAAGAAATTCAAAGCAATGAGGATAAATCTCATCTGCTAAATACTAACCTTGTTTGTATGTTTTCCCCTTTACGACAATAGGTTCGGGAGCTTGATCCGCTAGAATGTTATCAAATAACGATGAACCATATAAAACATTAAGGTTGTTATTTCCCCCGGGTATCAGCTGTCAGCCAGTTTAGCTACATTCTATTACATGAACATCAACACAAAGGAAACAACAGCATTACGGAATACGTAAGTTAACCCTTCTGTTAACATAAACCCGATTTACAAATATCATTTAAAGCATACTCATAACTAGGGGTGTTCACGGGGCGGTTCGGCTCGGATACCTTTAATTTTCTGAACCGATCTTGGCGGGGCGGGTACCTCAAATTGCGAACCGAAACCAAACCGTGGAGGTGTTGTATCCGAACCGAGCCGGACCAAATTTTGCCGGTTACCCACGGGTCGGTTAACGGTTAACCAAGTATGTAAATTCATGTGACCAACTTGAATGCAAAGTTATTTTCTTAACCGGTGTAACATCTTTCTTATTAAGAACCAAAACCATAACATTTTATAGCATAACAAAAAGAAAATTGTGTTTTTCAATCAAAACCCATATATTCAATAAGAAATTGTGTTGCATATTCTGCATAGCATAACACATTAGCAAACCACACAAATTTCATCACTCTGTGTTCAAACATAAAGCAAAGGAAAAAAAATGAAGATGCAAGACGAGTCCACCACTTCAAATCAACAGCCATCGTTTCCAAGACCCTGAACTAGAAAAACAAAGAAACCATGTCGATCTAAAGACACTACTGCTTCAAAACCCCGAAAACTTTCAAGTCACTACACAATAACTATAAAGAAACTTATTTCCATTGAACTTACCACTACTAACCACATATACTCCACGGGGCGTACGCTTTACATGCCAAGCTATGATATTATCAGTTGTCGAAGACAAATCGTGGTACTTCACCTAGTGCAACCACTACACAAAGAAACTACTACACAACAGCGACATTTATGACTGTGTAGATCACAGATAACTGGATACTCCTGCTCACAAGTAACAACCTAACCCCACAATCTAAACATACTTATGTTGGCATATTTCTAATACACACACTACTATTCTTCTTACTACATGTATTCGTTTAAATCCAAAGTCACATACGCCACCGCAAATGCGGAATTCCTTTTTTTCTTGACAGCGGGAGATGTGATTACTGACCACCCATGTGAAGACATTGTTGCAAATTACCAAAACACACCTTCACCAAGGATGCTTGCTGAAATAACAGGAATCATCGAAAAAAACACGTATTTCAAATACATTTCAATCCATCTACAAAGAAATCAACCGTGAATTCATTGTTGATGCCATCATGTGAGAACTCCTATTTCCCCGGTATTATTTTATTCTTTTATTCATGTCTCTTGAATTTTTCAACATGTTACGTTTTCTTGTATTCTTCATACGAAAATCCTGAGATCTTGATAAATTTAAATAAATTATAAATTAAGTATTTTTCTGATCACTGATAATACTTTATTTGGAATTATAAAAATTTTATTTTATTTTTCCGTATTTGTTTAAATCAAATTTTTTGATTTAAAAGCATCCGCGCGGGTTTTATAAAAAGCTTACCCGAATCGGCGGAACGAGAACTGATGGCTAAATATTTCGAATTTATGAAGTCCAAATACATGTTTCACTAAATATTTTGTTTTCGTATTATAACTTGCACCGAGTCGGAGCGATTAGCGTTTTAAGAGTTATGTCGGGCTAGGACTAAAATTTAGTTGGGCTAAGATTTTTGCTAAGGAATTTAGGTAATGGGCCAAAAAGCCTCATCCCATCTTTTCTTTTCTTCCCGTCGATACAAACACAAACATCCCTTTATCTTTTTAACTAGCTACTACAAAATCTATTGCCAAACACCCCTTTATTTTCATAACTAGCTAACTCCTACAAAACCCATTGCCAAACACCCTTTTTATATTTGTCTCTAGCAAAAATAATGAACAAACATTCCCTTAATTAATTATGCTTATTAAAAAAACATAGTTAATACATCTAAAGTTACCAGTAAAAAAAACCATATTTCTCCCTCTTTGATTCTCTGCTCCGACGAAACCAACACCACCACCATCATCTTCATTCAATTTTTCCTATAATCATCATTTAAATAACCAAAAATCATTCCTACATTAATTCTCATCAAAACCCACCCTTAAAATCTCACATGTAATTGATTTTGTAGAAATCAAGAATCATAAGAATTGGAGATATTTGGAACTTGATCATTCCAATAGGTTTGTATTGTGTTATTAAGTGTTAGCCTCAAAATATTGAGTCAAACAAGAATGTTCGGTCATAGGTTTCTATTGTAATATTTATTAGAACGTTGTAATAGGTAGTTAATTAGTCGTGGTTTACGGGCTTGGATTTAAACTAATTAAAGTCCAAATGACAAGCCCGACCCAATATATAGTCTATTAAAGCCCGCATGTGGGTGGACTATATATACTACCCTCCTAGCATGTTAGGAGGGTGGATGGTCATTTTGTAACAAATCTTTTTCCTAATCTAATATTCAACAAGTTAATCCTCTCCTTCTCTCTACTTTCTCTCACTACTTTCTCTCTCTAGGAATCTATCTCTTTTCATCTACCTTCTATCATTAATCATCATAATAATATGGGACAACATCTGGTATCAGTCGCCATGGGGTAGATTTGTGTTTAGTTTGTGGTTAACTTTTTTATTCGTGTGGTTTTGATCTACAAATCATCTCATCTCAAAAAAAATTTGTGTTTTTGTCACCAAAAATCTTTCTTACAAATTGCCTACATAGTTGTGGTAGGGATTTGTGATCTTATTGTTGGTGCTTTTCATCAAAAGGGTAGTAGTTTTGGATTGATTAGTGGGTATTTTCGAAGATTTAACATTCGGATCCAAGAAACTCACCAAAATTCGGCCATCTTTCCGGATAAGAAAACACAATCCCTTGTTTTCCGGATAAGAAGTGTGACAACCGTGGTTTTGAGGTTCGTCACTCGGTCTTGTTTTTTTGGTTATTTATGTGTGACTATGTGATGGTGTGTTTACATGTTTATTTTGCGTGAACGAGGTTGGTGTGGATATCGTATATGGGTATAAAGTACTCATAAGTAAATCGAGGAACGGTTATTTCATGTTCATGAGCTCACAATTTAGTGACTATGAAATGAGATGGTGTTATTTGGTGGTTTTACGTATACGTATATGTATTGTGGAAAATCGTATTTTTACGATTTAGGGTTTTGCATTTAGGGGTCTCGGAAGAGGTATTTAGTCATATGAATATTTTTCGGGATGGTTTTAAGTCATTTAGGACTTAGTTATAAAGTTTATTTCAAAATTTGAGATTTTTTTTAAAAGTGTATATTTTACGTCTTTTACGGTAAAACGCGTAAATTTGACTAGTTTTACGGTTTTGAGGTTTTGGAGGCTTTAGGAGCTGAAATAAATTAAGGAAAATTAAGGTAATATTATTAATATATATATTAATAATAAAATAAATAAAAAACGAATTTATAGGGTGAATAGTCGGTTTAAAAAAAAGAGGAAAAAAAAAGAGAAAAGATTTATGGTAACTAGAGTTTGGGTTGGACAAGGATTATTTTTGCTATATAAGGAACCCCACAACATATCAAACGACTTTTATTACTCCCCTGGAGTTATAGTCGACACAAAAAAAGGGGAAGAAGAAAAATTAGGGTTTCTTCATAAATTTGGGTTTTTATTCATCTTGCATTAATCTTAAGGTAAAATTTATAACCCTTTTTAATTTAATTGTTTTTATGTTTAATTAATCATTCTTATGATGGATTAGGGTTAGGGTTTTTATGAAATAAGTAAAATAATGATGTGATGATCATAATATGATGATCATATAATCTAGGGCTTGTATTAGATGGGGTTATGGGTAATTAATTAGTTCAATTTGTTTAAACCCGTTTTTAAAAACTGGGCAGATTTTGAGTCAATTGTTTTGATCATATCGGGAGTTCTATAAACTCTTATTTTACGATCCAAGTACCCCTGGAAAGATATTTGAAGTGGCTTTCCAATGCAAGAAACGAGAACTAAATTGGAGGTCGGGAAGTGGGTCAAAAACAGGTTACAACAGTCGGAGGTCAAAACAGTTTTGAATTCAGCCTGTTTTCTTTTTACGTTTTGGATTGTTTGGGGTACTTAGGGTTGCATTGGGATCTTCTCACGAACGTGAGAGATGGTTTATATATTTTAGTAAGTATCTGCACTTGGGCTAAGGTTGTGGTTTAGGGTAAGACCCCTAAATGGTAACAAACTTTTAGTACGTTTAAAATCAGGAAATCTGGAATGACAAAAGTAGATATATGTATATCGGGGTCTTAACAGTAGCTTTAAAGTTAGGGAAAGTGGGAGGTGTTAGCCAACATATGTAAGGGTATGAATATTCCTTTTACAGAAACCATGGTTATGTTTAAGTGGACTTTTGACTTAAAGTTTTGAGACTTAAAAACTGGGACTGATTTGTGTAAAATATGAACGGGATAGTTATTAAACTTAATCAAGTTAAGGACTTGTTAGGGAAGGTTAATGGGATGGTTAGAGCTTATCAATGAGGTTTTTATATGGGAATAGACTAGATGTCCATCATAGGTTGATGAGCCATCTTAGTGATAGGTTCGTGTATTGATTTCGTGTTTTTGGTTTGTTAGCTTGTTGCTAGTGCGAGGACTTGTGAAGAAGCTATCAGGTGAGTTTCATAGTCCCATGTTTAATATTGTTTTTGACTTCCAGATGGGATGGAAGAGACACTGTGTTGAATTGTTTTCTAAATTAATGATGTGAATGTTTTAAGGTTTGAGATGGACTTGTGTGTACATTTACGTGATTAACTGCTATGTGATTCTTGTTTGTGTGTGATCTGGATTGGAAAGGTACATAGGTGTATGGGCGCCTATGGGACCTATGGTTAATGATAAGGCGTGATGCCTTGGAAATTGTGATTGTTGGTAAGGCGTGATGCCTTGGAAATTGTGATTGTTGGTAAGGCGTGATGCCTTGGAAATTATGATTGTTGGTAAGGCGTGATGCCTTGGAAATTGTGATTGTTGGTAAGGCGTGATGCCTTGGAAATTGTGATTGTTGGTAAGGCGTGATGCTTTGGAAATTGTGATTGTTGGTAAGGCGTGATGCCTTGGAAATTTTGATTGTTGGTAAGGCGTGATGCCTTGGAATTGTAATGATTGATTGAACTTGAATGCTAGTTGTTAGTACATGATTGTAGCGCATTGTCCATATGTTTATTGGTTTATGGTATTCACAGCTTATGACTTGTCTTGTATTGGAGTCTAAACCTATGACTCTCACCAACTTTATGTTGACGTGTTTTAGTGTCTCTTTCAGGTGATACTATGGTTAAGCATGAGAACTTAAGTAGCTAGGACTTGGAGAGAGTAGGAATGCATATAGAAGGATATCCCCGTTTTTTTCTTAGTTTTATTTGTTTGTTCATTTTAATAAGTGATACTGTGGCACACATATGATTGTTTTGGTATGATATTTGTTGTCTTGGGTAAGAAGTAGGACTGTTACTTACTTACCTAGACCCCTTGCATTTGTTGAGATATTGTCATGACCTTCGTGTCAACATTTTTACGGCATTTCTTATTTCATATAGTTATCTCTACAGACACGCCATGTTGTGATGATATCCATACGTCGCGCCCCATGTTCCGCCATGGTGGGGTGTGACAGAATGGTATCAAAGACAATGGTTATAAAGAATTAGGTTGCCTAGTCGCGTAGCCTAGTCTATAGCTTAAGGGCCCCTGCATATAGGCGTCATAGGAGTATGTGTGTATTTTATAATAATTGATGTGTTTGGATGTTATTTATTGTGATGTTTTGACTGGTATGAATTGAACCATAGTAAATTCATACTTAGCCACATGTTATTTTCTTTTCGAGTTGTGAGTAGTGTGGGTTGAACCATAATCATCCACACTAGTCATTGCCGTATTTTGCTTATATTGTACATTATAGTACATAATTTGGTACATAGTAGTTTCTATCTTTTGATGAGTTATTTTATGTACCTGAGGTATATTATTTCCTTTTGATGTTTAAGTCATGTTCCCTAAGAATCATGTGGTGGTTCGAGTTATTAGGAGTAGGTGGGTATGAAGGATTCTAGGCTGTTTCCACTCTTATGGGCGACATGACTTATAACTGATTATGTTTTCGTTTTGGAGTTAGTCTAGGCTGTTTTAGCTAGTCTATGGATTTTTGTATTCCAAGAGTTTTATTATGTTATTTTTATAGATGGAGTTTTGGACCTTATTGGTTATGTGGTTATGTGCTTATGTGAGTAGATGAATTTATGTGTTATATGTTGTATTGATTCTTATAAGTGTCATCATAGGAGGGAGTGCATTGGGGAAAGGGTAATTGTATAAGTATGGTGGCCAACATAGTTATACAAGTACCACAACTTCAATGGGTTCTCAAGCATGATTGCATGAAAGAGGGTTAGTACATGCTTGTATATGATGAGATGTAGAAGTTGGGTATACATATAATATATGGGTTTATGTAATGGCTGCCTATGATATGGCTATTGTTCTTTTTGTGTTATATGTTTTGGGTTATAGTTGTGTTGTGTGATTTTGGGGTCACACGATATGGTTTGGTTTTGGAGGTGGGCTTTATGCCTTGTTGTGGCACGGTGAGATGGTGATTACTCATGTGGAAAAACGAGTGTATGACGTGATTGGTTGATCCGACATGTATGGTAACGAGTATGTTTTGGGTGATTTAATAGGTATATATATACGGATTTATATATACTACTATGTGTTAAGTTATGGTATATGGTCGTTCACTAGTTATTATAACTTGAACGTACCTTGTGTTTGTTCGTGTTTTATGGTGCTGGAGTTTGATGGAGTTTCAACGACGTTTTGAATCTTTTGAAGTGTGTCTTGTGGCGTATTCTTTGAGTTTCGTATTTCACGTGTACGTTTTAAAATGGTGTTTTTGGTTTCAAGTCTATTGAAATAACTTGGGATTTCTTTTGAGATAATGAAATATTTTGTGTTGAGTCTTACATTTCTTTTGGTTGGTATATGGAAAAAGGGGACTTGGAAATCTAGTATAGGGTTAGATAGTTGGTCGTATTCGGTAAAACAAGGGTAAGGTGTTGGGGTCGTGTTTGAAACAAGATGTAACATAAGTTTCTTTTAATCAACACTTATTTATTTCAAATTCTAAAAGACTTTCTTTAAAATAAAGCGAAATAAAATTTCTTTCTACTTACATAGTTTAAATAATTGGGTTTAATCGATTCACGTCATTTATAATTATGAATACAGGGTTTAATGGAGTTTATGAATATTTCACATACAATTATATCTTTCGTTTAAAAGGATTGCATTGATCACTAAGTCTATTCTTTAGTTTTTAAAACAACTAGCATAAAATTGTTTTGGTCATAACTTGTTCGTTTTTATAGCTTTTTGGGTGATTCAAAAGCCTAAAATTATGTACTCGGAACGTACTTTTCAAATATTCAGAATGTATAGTCATGGGAGGTCTGTGGACTGGTCGGAATTGTTGTACAAGTGTCGGGTTCAAGGTTGAGTTTGAATAGTAGTTTTACTTTTTCTATGAGTTGGGGTGCACGGGATACCTAGTCTTTGAGTTGAGTTTTGAGATCGTCTAGAAGATTGTTTGTAGATGGTTTGAGTCGCATAGATGTGGGGAGGTAAAAAAAATAATAAATAAATAAATAAAAATATATTCTTTTGGAAAAGTCGATCTTTTGCACGGTTTAAATAATATGTCGCGGGGCGTAATATGTTTTGGTTGCCATTGGGAGTTTCTTGGATTATTTTTCGTTGTCATGGGTCATTTTGAGTTGATACACGTTTTGAGTTTGAGTATCCTTTTGATTCTCGTGGTTTTTGACTTGTTTTAAACGGTGCACGTGAAATGTCATTAGTTATCCGTGGGTTTAATTCGTCGATCGTATCTGGTGGATTCAGGATGTAGTTTTGGTTTTGTATGGTTTAGGAGCGTTGAGGTAGAACCATGAATAGAGAAAGTAGGAGAAGTGACAGGAGTCGTAGTTAGTGCCTTCCAAGGCAAATCGTTGATGGAGTGAATTAAGAACAAGAGCTGTTAGAAATTGCAAGGAATTTATTCGTATTACCGCTAAGAGAGGGTGTGAGGAGGACATGGTTGAAATTGCTAAGGATGTTGTATGAACGTTTTGGGTATATGGTTATGCATTTGGCTTCGCCAAAGCACTAGCGGTTTTCATGGAGTCAATGAACCAAGTGTGCATGAACGTATATAAACGAGTTGTCATCGGGAGCACCGACGACATCTTGATCTACTCAAGTCTAAGAAGGAGAGTGAGGCGAGTTAT
The DNA here is from genome assembly GCA_025667525.1 of Glebionis coronaria. Lineage (NCBI taxonomy): Eukaryota > Viridiplantae > Streptophyta > Magnoliopsida > Asterales > Asteraceae > Glebionis > Glebionis coronaria. The sequence continues at coordinate 525,292 of JANFOE010000938.1, forward strand.
GAGTTGGATTTGGAGTTGTTAGGAAAGGGAATTATACGAGATATTTCCAAGTGTAAGTCTTAGGATTAAGCTTACTATGATGAGCAGTTAGAGATGATGGCATATCATGGAACCAGCAAGGGCAAAGTGAAGAAGGATGAGGAAGCGTTTTGGAGGCTGAAGAGGTGGATTGGATAATGAGCCGATTTTGGCATTATCGGAAGGACCGGATGAATTCGCGAAGCATGACGATACGTGGAGCAAGGATATGGACGCGTACGAGGACGACAAAGAAAGGCGATCGCATATACGTTGCAGGAACTGAAGATTTGGAAGAACTGGATAGACTTAGTTAGTGGAGCTGGACTGTTATATCTGCCTAGAATGCTAGAGGTACTTGGTGTACGAGACGTAGAGAATGATCTATACGGATCATGAACGTCTCCAACACATATTCAATCATCTTGATTGAACATTTGGCAAAGGTGATGGGTGGAGTTAATTGATGAAAGAAAATTGCAAGGCCAAGTACCATCTGGGAAAGGCAAGCATGGTTGATGAGGCATGGAATAAGAAGAATGAAGTGAAGCTGAGACGAACTTGAACGATATGGATGACGTATTAGGGTGGTTTGGATGAAGGATGTGGGTTGCACGAGCTGAGTGGTCTAAAGCAGAAAACGCGTCAACATGTATGTTGCGTGGCTTGGACAATCATATGGAGAAAAGGGACGTAGACTATACTTCCTACGTAGATAGGAGTAGCTTAGAAAGGAGGAACGAGTACCACGAGAGTAGGGTAATAGTCGATAGACTGACTAATTCATAACCTATTTTAAGAGGAATGGGAAGTCACGTAGTTGGGAAGTTGGAAGGATTGCGTACGGATGTGATGGAATAGAGGGTTTGCGTAAAAGTTGGCCTGATATGTATGGAATGCCTTATGAAGGATTATAGCAAGGGAAGAAACGAGGGGAAGCAAGCGTAGTATATCGTTGATAGACTAATGTTTGGTATGAGCATACTATAAGGGTAATTGAGAAAGACGCCTTGAGCATTAGCGTGAGAGTTGGAGATAGTTGGAGGACGCATTATATTAGGAAGAATTCTTCTACAAAGAGAGGGTCACCGGTGATAGGAGCATATTCCCTATTGATGAGAATGTAGGGAATAAAGGAGGAAACGCCTAAATATTTGGCTGAAGACGAGATATAAGATGGTATGGAAATTAAGATTGTGGAAAGACAAGCGAAAAGTAGTATGGAGGAAGAATGATTGGAGGAAGCAAGAGGTTGTCAAGATAGTGAAGTGATAAGGAAGGTAAATCCGTTAGAGAAAGAGATTGGTAGTCACGAACAATGGACCATCCACCTAGAGAAAAGGAGTAACATATGTTAGTATGAAGGATGGTTAGTTACTTGGTGCCAAGCATAGGAAAGCAAAGATGAGGTGGTGGTTATGTCGTGTTTCATGTGAATATTATGGGAAGCTTTTGGTTATGCAATCCTGCATATACCATTGAATGTGTTTAAGGTTGGGAGAACTTTCGAATGATGGAAAACAATGGAGGTGGATCGGGAAAACTATAGAGGTGGTGGCAGTGACTAAGTAGAGATTGAAAATAGCAAAGAACCGACAAGAGAGCTATGCAGACAAGGGCCGTAAGCCATTGAGATTTGAGATAAAGTTATGCTAAAGATTTCACCATGGAAAGGGGTGATGCGGTTTGGGAAGAAAAGGGAAGTTAGCACACAGAATTGTGGGTCCATATGAAATCCTTGAAAGGATTGGGCTAATGGCATATAGGTTGAGATTACCGGAGGAACTGAGTATTGTGCATAACGTATTCATGTATCAAACCTGAGGAAATGCTTAGCAAGAACTGACTTGCAAGTACCGTTAGATGATATTAGTATAGATGCGAGTCTTCGTTCTATCGAAGAGCCGATAGAGATTTTGGGTCGTGAAGCTAGGACGTTGGAAAAGGGTAATATACCGTAGTTATGGGTAGATGGAATATGGAACGTGGACTAGAGTTCACGTGGGAACGGGAAGGTGTTCTTTAGAACAAGTATTCATGTGATTTGTTGGTTGTGTGTTTGATCCTAAGGAGTAAATATCGGGACGAGATTTATATTAGGAGGGAGTGATGTGACAACCGTGGTTTTGAGGTTCGTCACTCGGTCTTGTTTTTTTGGTTATTTATGTGTGACTATGTGATGGTGTGTTTACATGTTTATTTTGCGTGAACGAGGTTGATGTGGATATCGTATATGGGTATAAAGTACTCATAAGTAAATCGAGGAACGGTTATTTCATGTTCATGAGCTCACAATTTAGTGACTATGAAATGAGATGGTGTTATTTGGTGGTTTTACGTATACGTATATGTATTGTGGAAAATCGTATTTTTACGATTTAGGGTTTTGCATTTAGGGGTCTCGGAAGAGGTATTTAGTCATATGAATATTTTTCGGGATGGTTTTAAGTCATTTAAGACTTAGTTATAAAGTTTATTTCAAAATTTGAGATTTTTTTTAAAAGTGTATATTTTACGTCTTTTACGGTAAAACGCGTAAATTTGACTAGTTTTACAGTTTTGAGGTTTTGGAGGCTTTAGGAGCTGAAATAAATTAAGAAAAATTAAGGTAATATTATTAATACATATATTAATAATAAAATAAATAAAAAACGAATTTATAGGGTGAATAGTCGGTTTAAAAAAAAAAGGAAAAAAAAGGAGAAAAGATTTATGGTAACTAGAGTTTGGGTTGGACAAGGATTATTTTTGCTATATAAGGAACCCCACAACATATCAAACGACTTTTATTACTCCCCTGGAGTTATAGTCGACACAAAAAAAAGGGGAAGAAGAAAAATTAGGGTTTCTTCATAAATTTGGGTTTTTATTCATCTTGCATTAATCTTAAGGTAAAATTTATAACCCTTTTTAATTTAATTGTTTTTATGTTTAATTAATCATTCTTATGATGGATTAGGGTTAGGGTTTTTATGAAATCAGTAAAATAATGATGTGATGATCATAATATGATGATCATATAATCTAGGGCTTGTATTAGATGGGGTTATGGGTAATTAATTAGTTCAATTTGTTTAAACCCGTTTTTAAAAACTGGGCAGATTTTGAGTCAATTGTTTTGATCATATCGGGATTTCTATAAACTCTTATTTTACGATACAAGTACCCCTGGAAATATATTTGAAGTGGCTTTCCAATTCAAGAAACGAGAACTAAATTGGAGGTAGGGAAGTGGGTCAAAAACAGGTTACAACAGTCGGAGGTCAAAACAGTTTTGAATTCAGCCTGTTTTCTTTTTAAGTTTTGGGTTGTTTGGGGTACTTAGGGTTGCATTGGGATCTTCTCACGAACGTGAAAGATGGTTTATATATTGTAGTAAGTATCTGAACTTGGTCTAAGGTTGTGGTTTAGGGTAAGACCCCTTAATGGTAACAAACTTTTAGTACATTTAAAATCAGAAAATCTGGAATGACAAAAGTAGATATATGTATATCGGGGCCTTAACAGTAGCTTTAAGGTTAGGGCAAGTGAGAGGTGTTAGCCAACATATGTAAGGGTATGAATATTCCTTTTACAGAAACCATGGGTATGTTTAAATGGACTTTGGACTTAAAATTTTGAGACTTAAAAACTGGGACTGATTTGTGTAAAATATGAACGGGATAGTTATTAAACTTAATCAAGTTAAGGACTTGTTAGGGAAGGTTAATGGGATGGTTAGAGCTTATCAATGAGGTTTTTATATGGGAATAGACTAGATGTCCATCATAGGTTGATGAGCCATCTTAGTGATAGGTTCGTGTATTGATTTCGTGTTTTTGGTTTGTTAGCTTGTTGCTAGTGCGAGGACTTGTGAAGAAGCTATCAGGTGAGTTTCATAGTCCCATGTTTAATATTGTTTTTGACTTCCAGATGGGATGGAAGAGACACTGTGTTGAATTATTTTGTAAATTAATGCTGTGAATGTTTTAAGGTTTGAGATGGACTTGTGTGTACATTTATGTGATTAACTACTATGTGATTCTTGTTTGTGTGTGATCTGGATTGGAAAGGTACATAGATGTATGGGCGCCTATGGGAACTATGGTTAATGATAAGGCATGATGCCTTGGAAATTGTGATTGTTGGTAAGGCGTGATGCCTTGGAAATTGTGATTGTTGGTAAGGCGTGATGCCTTGGAAATTGTGATTGTTGGTAAGGTGTGATGCCTTGGAAATTGTGATTGTTGGTAAGGCGTGATGCCTTGGAAATTGTGATTGTTGGTAAGGCGTGATGCCTTGGAATTGTAATGATTGATTGAACTTGAATGCTAGTTGTTAGTACATGATTGTAGCGCATTATCCATATGTTTATTGGTTTATGGTATTCACAGCTTATGACTTGTCTTGTGTTGGAGTCTAAACCTATGACTCTCACCAACTTTATGTTGACGTGTTTTAGTGTCTCTTTCAGGTGATATTATGGTTAAGCATGAGAACTTAAGTGGCTAGGACTTGGAGAGAGTAGGAATGCATATAGAAGGATATCCCCGTTTCCTTCTTAGTTTTATTTGTTTGTTCATTTTAATAAGTGATACTGTGGCACACATATGATTGTTTTGGTATGATATTTGTTGTCTTGGGTAAGAAGTAGGACTGTTACTTACTTACCTAGACCCCTTGCATTTGTTGAGATATTGTCATGACCTTCGTGTCACCATTTTTACGGTATTTCTTATTTCATATAGTTATCTCTATAGACACGCCATGTTGTGATGATATCCATACGTCGCGCCCCATGTTCCGCCATGGTGGGGTGTGACAAGAAGTTTCAGGGGTATTCCGGATAAGAGGTAAGAATCGTTTTCCGGATAAGAGTTCAATCTCGTTTTTCCGGATAACAGACCAAAAAGTGTTTTCCGGATAAGCCTACGGAAAGTGTTTTCCGGATAAGCCTACGAACAGTGTTTTCCGGATAAGTAGTGGGAAAGTGTTTTCTGGATAAGAACTAGAAGAGTTTTTCCGGATAAGTAGCCTATTTTTGTTTTCCGGATAAGAACCAGATTTCGTTTTCCGGATAAGCAACATAAGTTGTTTTCCGGATAAGAGATTTAAGTTGTTTTCCGGATAAGAAAACGAAAGCGTTTTCCGGATAAGAAACAAAAAGCGTTTTCCGGATAAGAGACAAAAAGCGTTTTCCGGATAAGCATAGACGAGGTTTTTCCGGATAAGAAGCATTAGAGGTTTTCAGGATAAGTGTACAAATTCGTTTTCCGGATAAGTCACCAAATTCGTTTCCGGATAAGTATCAAAAGTATTATTCCGGATAAGCATACCAAGGTATTTCCCGGATAAGCCAACAAACGTGTTTTCCGGATTAGCCAACAAAACTACTTTCTGGATAAGGTCTCTTTCACGCTTTCCGGATAAGAGACACATCACGTTTTCCGGATAAGAACATTGTTGGATTCCGGATAAGGGTATTTCGTATAAATTTTCAAAAAACGTGATCGTGTGATTTTTCGCTTAAGGATTTTTGATTTCTTACGAAGCCATTGTTTGGGGTTTTCACAACAATCCTTGAAGTTTCAACTACAATCTATTCACAACAACATCTACTTAAGATCCAAAGTCACTTTATCTACAGAGAGAGACGATCATCGTGACAACGAGTAATACGGTTACTGAATGTTCAGACGTGAAAGACCTCGAAATGGAACGACTACAACAACAGATATGTTTCTTGAGAAAAAATGCCATGGACGGTTTTAGAGTACTTCAAGATTCTTTTCAGCACCTCTCAAAAGTCTTGTTCGACTTACGTGAATCCACTTGCACATTCAGCAAAACATTCACTCATGCCATGGATAAACTTCAAACACAACTTGTCAACGAAAGAATCATTGCTAGTGAATGCACGACCACTTTCACTGATCTCAAGACATCACTTGAAACGATGTTTACTTCTGACTTCATCAAGTCTTCGCTTACCAACGAGTGCTTCAAGCGATATCATGGAATGGATGCTTTATCATACAAAGATCGGATAACCCGCAACATCGAATTCATTGTAACCTATGTGAATCACACAATACAGATACAACAAACGATTGATGACAGACTTCATACCAGTTGTGGTATCGCATCAGATATTGAGAATACAAGATGCAGATATGAGACTCCAATGCATAGTTCAGAGAATGATCATAAAAGCTCTGGCAAAGACAACAGCAGCTCTAACAAACAACACATCGACTCTGAGAATGTCATCAGCAATACACCTTCCGATGATAATGGTCCTGTTTACGATTCTGAGCCATTGGAAGAGGTACACAATGCTGAATTTAATGTGTTTGCCAATGCCAATACGCATGAGCATAGTGATCAAACAACAAACCTTATTGACACATGTATGACGGAAAAGGTTGATAGCAATACCACACCCAATTCATCAGACATGTGCAATAATGAGTTTGAGGATGATCAACATGCAAATGAGTATGATGATGAGGAGCGTGTCGCGCTTGCTAATTTAATTGCTAGTTTACAAAAAGATGTCAATGAAACTAGAAAGAGTCAAAAGCAATTAAAGAAGGCAAACGCAACGCTCACTCAAAACTTTGAAGAATGCAAAGCCGCTCTAATTAAATCTAATGAGACCCTTGAAAAGTAATAGGGCTGAGCTTCTTCAAAAGACCAAAGAGCTTGAGTGGTACAAGGGTAGTGCGTTACAAAGTCAAAAGGACGATTTTGAAAACAAATATAATACAACTCTTGAGTTATTAGCCAAAGAGAAGCGGCAATATAATGTTTTCTTAATGGATGAACATCAAAAAACGTACCTTGCCAATACCAAAGTTAATAAACTTAAACAAAAGCTCTCTATGACCACTACAGATTTTGCTAAAATTCTTGAGGAAAAGAAACAAGAGGTAGATGCGTTAAAACAAGACTTCAAAAGTAGATATGATAAGGAAACCGACAAAGTAACGAAACTAGAAGCACAAGTAGAATTTTTGAAGAACGTTGTTTATAAAACGCATGATTCTATTCAATCTGTAAGAATGCTAGCACCTCCGTCGATGTTTAAGGGTCAAGCTAGCTTTGCAAGTCCTGAGTACCTTGCCAAAGCTCAAGATGCAAACCCGCATCTTTATCTTGATGAGACTAAAAGGACTGATCTTGATAGCATGCCTATTAGTGCTGAGAGTGAAGAAACTGCCCTTTGGGACGATGAGAGTCAACCACTTGTTAATAAAGAGTTTGTGAACCATACAATTATGCTTATGAGAATAGTCTTTATGGCCTTTTCAATAAACAAACTCAGAAAACTCGTGAGGAAGTGTTCCTAGAATGCAAACAAAAGAGAATTCAATGGAAGAAAGCATTTGCCCCTAAGAAATCTAATGTTTACAAATATATAAACTACCTCCCTCTAGATGAGTCTAAAAGCAAGAGTAGGAAAACATTAGGTATTCTTAAACACCACATAGATAATGTTAAATCTATTGTTGAAAGAGACTAGGCAAAACGTGAAAATGCTGAGTGGACACGTCCGATTCCTCAAGATATTACCTTGCTTGTGAAAGAACTCTTAATTCCTAACACGGCGTTGATTAAAGAAATTGTTCTTCAACTTGAGGAGTTCATTCAGACTGAAATGTATGATGATTTAAAATATGTTGAATCTCTTGAGAAACACATTGAAGATCTTCAAATGGAGAAGTCTGATTTTTCAGATGAATATGATTTACTCTTGCAAGAATGCGTGTCTAAAGATGTTATGTGTGCTTATTTTACATCTTGTGCTGATATTGATGAATATTCTGAAGTTGCATGCCAATATCTTGATAAAAGCAAAGAATGTGAACGTCTTGAAATTGAGCTTTCGAAACGTAAAGAAAATGTTGACAAAAAGGCTTTTGAGTTACTTCAACACAAAACTGATTTCCTTCAAAAACATTGTCATTCACTTGAACTTGCTTTGCAAAAAGACGTTGGTAGTTTTCCGCACGATAATAAATTGCAAGAAAAACTTTCCCAAACATTTTGAGAAATGAATGAACAGAATTTGGAAATTAAAGGGTTGAAAGCTCAGTTAAGACAGGGACAGAGCGATAGCAGAGTTGCAGAAACTCGTTACTAAAATGGGTGGGAAAGTAGTGGAACCTAAAGTTGTGAAACCTGTTGTTCGACAACCCAATGCCCACAAGGATCCAAAGCCGTCTATCTTAGGAAAACCGACTCCGTTCTCCAATTCTTCTCATATGAAATCTAGGTTACCCCCTAAGAATGATGTGCAACCAAGTGTTCCAAAACCATCCATATCACCCTATGTTCCTCCATTTAGAAAGCACACTGTTGCTAAACCCAACCATGTGAATGCACCTAGCACTTCTAGGACTCCTCCAAAACGTGTGACATTCACGTCCACAAAGGAATCTGTAGGTTCAGATGACCTCGTTCATACCCACAACCTAGAGGATGCGAAACAAAAAGGGAAGATTCAGAAAGACAAACCCTTGTATGAAAAACCTAGTTCACCAAATCCTGCTAGAGTTCCACACACTCCTAATGGTAGTCAACCAAAACCTAGGATCCCTCTTCAACAATCTAGGAATTGGAAACCATCCATGAATAGTCGTGTTTCAAAATCTACGCTTGAACGATTTGGAAAACAAAGGAATACAAGTACTTTCGTGAATCCCAAATTCCCTGTATGTCCCACTTGCAAAAAGGGCATTCACAATAGAAATCATGACCATTGCATTTTGCAATACCTCTATGAGGTCAAATCTCGTTCCTTTGAACGGAGATCGAATACAGAATCCCATAAGACAACAAGGAGATACAAACCCGTCGCAAAGAAAAGCAACCACACCAAATCTGAAACGTGGATTCAAAAAGGACATAGTTTCTCTCCAAAGAAGTCTTCCGCTGTGCAAGAGAAAACTACTCCTAAATCTAGTCTTCAGTGGAAACCAACGGGTCGGATCTTCACGGAAATTGGTCTTAAGTGGATTCCAATAGAGAAGATTGATGAAACCTGCGCAAGCACGAATGCGAATGTTATGAATGTCGAAACGGAATTTGTTACTCCTAACTCTAGTATTTGTGCAAGTTCTTCTTCTGTCATTGCAGGTACAACAGCGGATTCTGAACCCACTTCTTCTTCAAAGGGTTCCAATTATGTATATTCGATATCACCTTCTTCTGTTGTACAAAAGTCTATTTAGGATTATTTTCGAAAAACTTGATAAAACACAAAAATAAAATAAAATGTAAATATCCATAGAAAAAAATAAAAAATAAAAAATGGAAAAACTTTCAAAATACCAAAAATATTCTTTTCGACATGTCTTTCAGTATCGATTATATGGACGTACCTAGAAATGTCGCTCAATAACGACACGGGTGTGTACATAAAGCTCGAATGAAAGTTGTAAATATTTTTCAAAACATGTCATTTTAATGATTTCCAATTACCTCAGATTGTGACTCGTACTTCAAAGAAAGGAAAGTTGATCACGATGATTACTTATCCCCAACAACGGGAAACTTAAATTTCTCGGTCATGAGCTATCGATAAAAACATTCAAAGTTTTTAAACTCATGTAAACGACTTACAGTTAAATGTCAGACTGTAACTCGAACTTCAAATAAAGGAAAGTGTATCTTTAAAGATAACTTATCCTAACTAACGGGTAGAGCAATCTATCACGGGTTGAGCTTGTCACAAACATTCAACGTTTTGAGCTCAACACAATGGTTTGTAATCACTTTCAGATTTCAACCCGGAACTATATTCACGGGGGAGTGTACGATTTAGAGCTCTTACTCATAGCAAAAGAAGTTAAATCTTCTTACACTTGAGTGGATTCGTCAAGACATTCAAAGTCTATGAACTCAAGTTTATGCTTTAGAAAAACCTTTTCGACAAAAAGAATTGATTTTTCAAAAAGCGTTGAACACAATTTTTTCAAGAATTTCTCAATGATATTTAAAATCTTTCAAAAATTGTGTGTTCTGTTAATGCAATAATGACTAAAAACGTTACTTGCATTTTTCGGTCTCGCTTAGTTTTGATTACGACAATATGTAAAAACAAGCATTTACGAAAACAACAAAAACGAATTCTTGAGTTCAAGTATTTTTCATTTTACCCATTTTCACTTAAGGTATGGATAAACAAGTACTAACCTTAATCAAGTGATCAAGTGATTTAATCTTTTCTTAAAACTCACTTTTTATTAAGTGTGACAAGTTTTTATTAAACTTTCTTTTTAAGAAAATGTTTTATTAAATTAATTATTTGAAATTTGAAAATGGCATATTCTTATTTGGTTAAGAATATCCTTTCAGGATATTTTGTATACCCAGATAAGACCTCCACCACTAAAGGACAAAAAGGAGCGGAGTCTAGTCCGGCGGTACCTTAGCACCTAGGCGGTACCTTATCAATAAGGTACCGCGGGCCAAGATAAGGTACCGCGGGCAGATATAGCCATTGGCTCCTTTGTCCTATAAATAGTGGACCATTCTCAGCTTTTCACCTCACCTCTTTTGCACATTTATTTCCAGATTCAAACCCCTTCTTTAATCACTCAAATCTTTGATCATTTGTTTGATTATTACTTGTTTAAGAAGTGAATCTTGTTCTTCCATCCCTTCCTCTCCAAGTGCAAAGAGAAGAACACTATCCTTGTGAAGTGTTGAGTCCACCACCAAAGATCCATTGAAGATCTAATTTTATACATTTGTAGTTGTGTCATAGTTGTGAAGATCCAAGTAGTTGTGTCTATTTGGAAGTTGTGTATGTACTAAGTATAGTTGTGTAGATTGGTCCTAGCTACGATTAGGGCTCGACTTTTAGCTTAGAGTCAGAAATTGGTTAAGCGACGTGTACGGTTTTCTCCACCATAAGAAGCTTGTTGTGTAGTGAACTCTCGAGTAAGGAGTACTCGAGGAGTGGAGTAGGAACGAGGAGTGAGCTTCGTTGCCGAACCACTATAAATCCTTGGTGTTCGGTTTGATCTTTCTTTACCCTTAACTCTTTACATTCTTTATTCTTTATGCATATACATGTGTCAGTATTAGATTAGTTACAATATCATTCTTTATTCTTTGTGGATATATTTTTGTTAGTACTAGTTTAGTTACACTATCATTGTTCATATTGTGCATAAGAAGATTTCATATATTTCCTCAAGCCTAAGTTTTTGAAAAAGGATTTTTGGAAACCACATTTTAACAAGTAAATATAAGAAACTATTCAACCCCCTCCCCCCCCCCCCCTTCTAGTTTCTACAATTGGTATCAGAGCGGGTAGCTCAAGAATTTTTAAAGTATATTGTATTTTAAAACTTGAATCGATCTATGGATTCCAACAAATACCTAGAAGGGCAATCTATGCAAAGACCACCACTTTTTGAAACCGATAGTTTTATTTATTGGAAAAATAGATTTGAAACTTATGTGAAATCAAAAGATTTAGATCTTTGGCATGTTATTACCAATGGTGATTTTTTTCCCTTTCAATTTAATGAAGTTTCTAAAACAAAAGAATTGGTCACTTTTGACAAAGGTAATGACGATACTAAAAAGAAACTTTCAAAAAATAATGAGGCTAAAATGGTGATTTATAATGCTTTGCCTAAGAAAGAGTATGAAAGAATTTTTATGTGTGAAACCGCTAAAGATATTTGGAACACTCTTTTAGTAACCCACCAAGGTAATAGCCAAGTCAAAGAAAGCAAAATTGATCTTCTTGTCCAACAATATGAACAATTTGTCATCTTAGAAGATGAAACTATTGATAGTGCATTTGCTAGGTTTAACACCATTATTACTAGTCTAAAAGCACTTGATGACGGTTTTTCTAGCAAGAACAATGTTAGGAAGTTTCTAAGGGCCTTACATCCAAAGTGGAGACCAAAAGTCACGGCGATTGAAGAGTCGAAAGATCTCTCAACTTTATCACTTGATGAACTCATAGGAAACTTGAAGGTTCATGAGATGATAATTTTGAAGGACTCGGAATTGGTGAAAACCAAGAGTGAAAGGAAATCTCTTGCACTTAAAGCCAAGAAGGCACAAAGTGACCATGATAGTTCCTCGGAAAGCGATGACGAGGAGTATGCATTGGCGGTGAGAGATTTCAAGAAGTTCTTCAAGAGACGAGGTCAACACGTTAGGCAACCCAACTATGACAAGAAACCATTGTCAAAGAATCGGTTTGTCAAGAACGAAAAAGGTGATAGGAATTACTTTAGATGTGGTGATCCAAATCACTTCATTGGTGATTGTCCAAAGCCCGCTCGTGATAAGAACCACACGGCATTCGTTAGTGGAGCTTGGAGCGATAGCGGTGAAGATGATGATGACAACCCCAAAGAGGATAAATGTCTTATGGCTCACACTTCTAAAGAGGTACATTCTGAAACCGAATATTATAGCAATGATAGTTCCACTTTAGATGATATTGAATTTGAAGGCAAATATGATAGCTTACACAAACTTAGTCTTAAATTCATAGAAAATAATAAAACCTTAAAATCAACCAAAACTAAGCTTGAAAATGAGATCAATGAACTTAGGCAGAAATTGGCTAAACTTGAGAAAAATAAAGAGGTTGATTTAAGTTGCTTAAGTTGTGAGAAACTTAGATTAGAGAATGAAGATCTCAAGAGCACCTCCATTAAATTGGAAAAGTTCATGAAAGGTACTAGTGCTCTTGATGATATGTTAAACAAACAAGTTCATTCTAAGGAAATACTTGGTCTAGGTTTTAACTCAAATGAAGCCTCAACTAGTGAACCAAAACAAGTCAGGTTTTCACAAAAAACGCCCACTGTACGCGGTTCAAAATTGTATGGAGCGGTTCCTTATCACTATGGAACCGCCGCCATAGATAAGGTACCGCGGCCAGAGGTTGATTTTGGTGAACATCCTGAACTTTCTGAAAAGTCTAAGTTAGATGAAAAACTAAAGCATCTTACTGTTAATAAGGTAAAATTACCCATACTTGACGACAATGCTATTGGTAAGTTCTACAAGCCATTAAGTAAACCTCTCATGGGAAATAGAAGTTTATCTAGACTATCCTCTACTCCTTCTAGAGTACGGAATGAGTCTAAGCCTAGAAGTAGAACGACAACGCCTAGAAGAGATAATCAAAACAACTCACGACCTAGAAGTAAAACTCCAACACCTAGAAGGAATAATAATAACTCTAAACCTAGATCAAACACACCTAGGAGAAATAATGAACAACAAAATAGTTACATGAATTCTTACCCTCCTCTATTTTGTTCTCCATGGGGAATCCCCTCCTCATTCATGCATCCCAACCAAATGCAAGGGATGTTTGGAACTAACAATTGTGGACCTATGAGATATTGGGGACCAAATGTTTGATCTTGTGTGTTGTTACCTAGATATGCTTGGGAATTGATTTGGAGCCCGATGAGTGGATTAAGGATAGTGGATGTTCTAAACACATGACGGGTAATCGAAGTTTGTTCTCGCATTACAAAGCATATGATGGAGGTAACGTCACATTTGCTAGTAGTCTACGTGGTAATATCATTGGCAAAGGTACGGTTTCTCTTGACTCCATGACCATTGAAAATGTTGAGCACGTAGATAACTTAGGATTTAACCTTTTAAGTATAGGTCAAATTTGTGATAATAAGTGTAAGGTCATCTTTTCGGAACATGACAGTGAAATCGTAAAAGATGGAAAAGTCATTGGAAAAGGTGTTAGAAAGCATGGGATTTATGTCATGAAGGTTAATAAGAATTCAAAAGACAACATATGTCTTGCGACTATAGATGATAGTTCCAACTCTTTGGCATAGGAGATTAGGTCACGATAATATGCGTTTAATTCAATCTTTAGTCTCTAAGGAGTTGGTAAGACACCTCCCAAAGATTAAGTTTGATAGTCACTTTTGTGATGCTTGCAAAGTTGGAAAGCAAGTTCACTCAAGTCACAAAGCCAAGAATTTGGTTTCGACCTCTCGGTCCTTAGAGCTCCTACATATGGATCTTTTTGGACCTTCCGCCATACGGAGTTATGGAGGTAACCTTTATACCCTAGTTATAGTTGATGACTATTCTAGATTCACTTGGACTAGATTTTTGGCATCTAAGAATGAAGCTTTCGATCACTTCGAAATCTTTAGTCGAAGAATTCAAAATCAACTAGGATGTTCAATTGTTTCTATTAGGACAGATCATGGTAGGGAATTTGATAATGAAGTGCAATTTGGTGCCTTTTGTGAAGCTCATGGTATTACCCATAACTTCTCGGCTCCTCGCACTCCACAATAAAATGGGGTAGTTGAAAGGAAGAATAGGACTCTCCAAGAGATGAGTAGGACGATGTTAAACGAGCAATCTTTGCCTCAAAAGTTTAGGTGCAATGCCGTGGACACATCGACTTATATTCTCAACCGAATTCTTATTCGACCTTTCCTAGGAAAGACCCCCTATGAGATTCTTAAAGGTAATAAACCCTCATTAGAATACTTTAGGGTGTTTGGAAGCGAGTGCTTTATCCTCAACACCAAATACTACCTTACCAAGTTTGACCCAAAGTCTTACGAAGGTATCCTTTTAGGTTATTCCCAAACTAGTAAAGCCTACATAGTCCTAAATAGAACCTCGGGGGTTATTGAAGAATCACTCAACGTAACCTTTGATGAAACCCCTCCTTCACTCAAGACACCACCATTGGTTAATGATGACTTGGATGAATTAGAAGTAGTTAAAGCCAAAGAGGTTAGAAAAATAGGAGTTGAAGACCTTAGTGTTGAAAAGGAAGTAAACATTAAGGAATCTAGGGATCATACTCTTAATAATGTCATTGGTGACTTAAATCAAAGGACCCTAAGATCTCAAGTCCAAAACCAAAGCAACTTCTTTTGTTTTGTCTCCTTGATTGAACCAAAGAATGTTAAAGAAGCTTTGATGGATGAGAGTTAGGTCATTACGATGCAAGAAGAATTAAATCAATTCGTTGCCAATGATGTTTGGGAACTTGTTCCTCCACCTAGAAGTTCTACCATTATAGGAACCAAATGGGTATTTAGGAATAAGCTAGATGAGAATGGTGTTGTGTCTCGTAACAAGGCTAGACTTGTAGCTCAAGGCTATAATCAACAAGAAGGGATTGATTATGACGAGACATATGCACCGGTAGCTAGATTAGAATCTATTAGAATCCTTTTAGCCTACGCTTGTGCCTTAGATTTTAAACTTCAACAAATGGATGTAAATAGTGCATTTCTTAACGGTTTGATCAATGAGGAGGTATATGTGGCTCAACCTCCCGGCTTCATTGATTTTGAGAAACCGGACCATGTTTACAAGCTTAAGAAAGCACTTTATGGACTCAAACAAGCACCCAAAGCTTGGTATGATAGACTTAAAGCGTTTCTTGTTAAACATGAGTATACCATGGGAATGGTAGACAATACACTCTTTGCAAAGAAGAAAGGTTCTCACCTCATAATCGTACAAATATATGTTGATGACATTATATTTGGCTCAACTTGTCAAGAATTGTGTGATGACTTTGCCAAAATCATGCATGATGAGTTTGAAATGAGTATTATGGGAGAACTTAACTTCTTTTTAGGACTCCAAATTAAACAAATGGACGATGGTATTTTCTTTAGTCAATCTAAGTACGCTAAAGAAATGCTAAAGAAATTTGGATAAGAAGAATCTAGACCAATGAAGACCCCTATGGCCTCGGATACTAAACTCACCGTAGATGATGATTGTGAGTCGGTAGACAACACCAAATATAGAGGTATGATTGGTAGTTTGTTGTACCTAACAGCAAGTCGACCGGATATCATGTTTAGTGTTTGCCTTTGTGCTCGCTTCCAAGAGGCTCCTAAAACCTCTCACCTTGAAGCGGTTAAGCGTATCTTCCGATACATTAAAGGCACTATACATTTAGGATTATGGTATCCTAAAGGGACCGGTGTAGAAACCATTGTCTACGCGGACTCAGATCATGCGGGAGACTATGTGGACCGGAAAAGCACTAGTGGAGTTTGTACCTTCATGGGTTGTTGTTTAACTTCTTGGTTCTCCAAGAAACAAACCGCTCTTGCGATATCCACCACGGAAGCCGAGTATGTGAGTGCCGGAAAAGCATGCCAACAAGCTCTATGGATGAAGCAAGCGCTTGTTGATTACGGGATTTCTCTTGATGATGTTCCCATCATGTGCGATAATAAAGGCGCTATAGACCTAAGCAAGAATCTCGTGCAACATTCGCGAACCAAACGCATAGAAATTAGACACCATTTCCTTAGGGATAATGTTCAAAAGGGGAACATTTCTATTGAAAAGGTGCCCTCCGAGGACAACTTAGCCGATATCTTCACTAAGCCACTTAAGAGGGAACGTTTTAATTACTTGCGTCTAGGTCTAGGATTAATGGAACATCTTCCTTGATTTCCTTCTTTTTATAGTTTACCACTTTGAGTCTTTGAGTCTTTTAAACTCCTTTTGAAAAATCTTCTCCTCTCTTTTTCAAAATTCTCAAATTCTATTTCGAAAATGGTTGAGAAATTCGTTTGACATTGTTAATTCAATTTAAAAACGATTTTTCATAGATTCTCGCTATTTATCTAGAGCTTACATAATTCATATGTATGATTCTCTCAAACATAGCAAGAACAAGATAGAATCATGGAGGATCATTGTGTCATGCCTTAAGGTCTTGTCTTACACACCTCCTACATCAATTTTTTAATCCATGTATTTTGGTCAAATCTCTATTTGGTAAGTTTGCATATGTTTTCTTTGTCTATCTTTGCTTTTAAGCATATCCCTATGGTAAGTTAGACTAGAAAAATAAGATTTGCTGAAAAATCTTCCTCCAAACACCAAACCCTGCTTCTGCAGGCGGTTCCATATGTGAACCGCGGTACCTTATTGATAAGGTACCGCCACCCTAGATAAGGAACCGCCTACAGTGGCCTTCCTTTTTCGGGTTTTTGTCTGAAACTCCAGATTTGCTCCAACATTTTTGAGAATCTTTGTTTCAAACCCTTTGACCACCCCAAAAATACCCTAAGCCTTCCCTATTTAAACCATAAGCATTTTGCATTACTTCACACACGAAATGTCTTATTCTCCCAATGAAAGCCTTGAATCCCCACCATTCTCTCCAATTGCTTTCAACCCAAATTCACCCAAGAACACTCTTAATCACATGTCTCCTACCAAGAATGTTGATTGTGGAACATCTTTTCTTCCACCACCACCCTTTAGTGTTCTTCCTCCTTCTCATGATAATGTCATGCATCATGGAACATATTGTCAATGTTGTCAATATCAACACCTTGCTATGGCACACATATATGAGAAGTTAAGCTACATCAAGAGTCTCTTAATCAAGCCTTCTCTTCACTTTGATTATGAGATATCCAACAAGCCACCACCACCACCCTCCGCTATTACCTTGTCTTTCATATAAGCATTGGTTGCTGATACAGTGATTTTGTATGGGTTCAATTAATCTCTCAGAATCCTCTCGAATTGATCTCGGCTCTAAGTGGAATGATTTGTTCTTGGTTAATGAAAAGGAGTTGATTTGTTTATCTATTTTAAACTAATGACAAGTAATTAAGTGTCGAAGAGTAAACTTAAAGCTTTAAATGATTAAAGTAAAAAGACGAGCTTTAAAAATAAATGATTGAAAACTTAAATGTTATACTAGAAAAATAAATGGATCTTGGAAAACTTTGTAAAAATATGAACTCAAGAGGAAACTACTAAAAGAAAGTAAGAACGGAATATAGCAAAACAGCTTCAATCGGAATATCACAAAAGAAAGGGTCAATCGGAATGTATTCCGATCGAATGATCAGAATATGGCAGGCTCACGATCGGAATGTGGGAAATGACCCCAATCAGAGTACTGTGAATCAAGCAAATCGGAATCTACTAAACTTACCAATCGGAATAATTGAACTAGCCTCAATCGGAATGTGCCAAAAAGGGCAAATCGGAATAACTGAAACACTTAGATCGGAATATCAAAAATGCCACCGGTCGGAATATATGAAACCCTTTTCCGATCACTGCGATCGGAAAACGGGTGATGCTTGGTCGGAATATTCGATCGAAAAAGGGCTTTGCCCTTTCCGAAATTGGTGCAAATTCGAGTGAAAAGCCAAGGAAATAAGCTTATGGAATAAACTAACTCCCTAACAAGCTCGAATTCAATATAAGCTGATCAAATAAGCACTTAAGAACAACTTATCTAAACTTAAAATAAACAACTTTAAATCAAATCAATAAAAAGATGAACTTTTCATAAAAACTTTTAAAAAGTAAATAAGCTAAATCAACAAATAAGCCAATAAGAACAATGATCTCAAAGCTTATTCAAGTATAAACTTAAGGAAACATAAAAAGAAATCAACTTTTTAAGCACAAATCATTGATGAACAACACGGATCATATGAGATTTGTACCAAAATCAATCAAAATAAAAGAAAGGAAGGATGAGATTAAAGATTAAAAGATAAAAACTTGAACTTGATTAATGAAAAAGTAATACAAATGTTTGAATTTGAAAGAGAAAGAGATGAAATCTAGTGAGAGAAAGTTTAGAACTTTCTCTCTCTAAAACTAAAAACTACCTAAAAGACTAAGTGAGTAAAAACTAAGCGTGAATTTTTGTGAAGTGGAACCATATATATAGGCGTGTGATGTGGTGGTGAATGGGCTTGGTTTTGGGCTTCTTTTCTTCTTCCTTCTTTAGTCTTCTCGTCTCTTTAAATAAACGTTTCCGACTTTGGATTTTGAGAAGTGTCGGTGAATAATTCCAACTCGTCTTATAATCTTTTATTTAATAGACTCGAGTTCTTCGACATATATGAACCTTCCATCTTTGGCTCTATTCTTCGATAAATCTTCAAATAGGCACAATGACTTCAAATCTTTTGCATCTCTTGGATAATAGACTTCGTCTTGAGTCTTTTTCCTCGATAAAACCCGTGCAATCCCATGTTTTCTTCAATATTCATCCGGTTGACTCTGAAAACACAATAAACACAAAAAACCACGCATAATTCCAAACAAATGATATTAAATACGTGTTTTGGTCTCGTTTTAGCCAGAATTAAGTGGTAAAAGGTTGGGTGTTTTCACACCTATCAAATCCCCTACACTTAACCATTGTCATGCCCTCATGCAATGCTTAGTGACAAAGCACATTTACACTTTTCTCATAATCAATCAACCTTGGCCTTATTAAAATACCACTAAACAAAAAATTAAAATACTAATAGAAATTAAAACTTTAAAGTAAACAAAAGGATGGAAATAACTTGCAAAGAAATCAATGACTTACATTAGGGCTTTGGTGCTGCGAAGATTTATCACCCTCAAGTTTCACGTTCCCCAATCTAAGCTTAAAAACGAGATCATTGTTATTATAAGTTAGCAATTCAAACACTTACACACATGGCTTAATTAAATGCTCAAACTCCCTTATTCCTAGGTGTATCTCTTATATTTTATTTTTGTCTTAGAATGATCATGAAGATGCATTTTTGGACTTATTTCGATAGTTTATTTAGGCTGAAAGCAAAGTAGGACGATTTGATCAATAGTTAGCTAAAGGACAAAATCTCTTAAAACTTCTTCTCGGGATATCAAAAAGTTCATATCTTGGCATAACTCGGTTCACGATTTGAGACCTTTCTCGGGCCGATATTTGACATGTACTTCATACTTCATATCTTGAGAGACGTTCTTGAGATAATGGTCTTCTCATCATAACAGAGTTTCTTCACTTGGAGACTTTTGAGGGGTACTCCAACTTTGTTGACCACGACTTCATGATTATTTCTTCAATCTCTATTTGGGATTTTGAGATACAACGATCCGCCTCCTTTTCGGACTTGGATCTATTTATCCTCATACCTTGTTAGGGTCTTTTCGGATAGACTTCTCCATGATCTTTATGGGAGTTGATTGCTTTTCGTCGTGAGTCTTGATCCTTCATATTGACTTTAGGAATAATGCTTTTCACATCACTTTGGATCTTTAGCAATAAAATGGAATCCTCATGCCTTGTTAGGGCCTTTTCGGACTCGCCAATCTTCGCGCCCCGCTTCATAAGTTATGCCTTGGCTATGAACTCTTATCATTACCGAGCAACTTTTAAACGATCTTGGCTAGAAGCTAAGTAACTTTTCAAATCGTACGACCTTACTTATTGCAGATAAATTATAGCAAGTGATGGGAGAATAGGCAAATAATTACACCAAGTGAGCTTGTGCAAGAATACCGACTTATAATTGACTCTATCATTTCTCGTCCTCCACAATTTAAAATCTCAAGTAATGAGACTCGTGGATGCTTAGCCTAATAAACCAATTAAGGTCTACATGGTTAAGGATACTAGCTAGAATAAACTTAGATAAGTCTATTCGGGTTGAGTCAAAATAAACGCAACGGGCCTAATATGTCAAAGACTTCTAAACTAGCCACACCACTTTATTAATATTTTTGACTTTATTGCGGAATATATACATATGAAAGCAACGATAAAAATTTAAAAATTACGACAAAATGGCCAAAGTTAATAAAAAATTTGAAAAATGTTGAAAAATAGGATTTTCCGGTTAAATGAAGGCATTTTCATGGAAAAGTCCACTTAAAACTTCGATAGAAGTCCCCCCTACACTTAAGATAAACATTGTCCTCAATGTTTAAGCATGTGGGAAAAGTCTCCCCTACACTTATGACATTGTGCACGTTGGTTAACTCGCGTTAAGGAGAAGACGACTAAAGTGATCAATTTCAGATGTGAGTATGAGGAAAATTGAATCACGATAGTTGAGAGATAGAACCAGATTGCGGATAACACGGGAGCACGGTTCTTCAAAGATTCCAAGAGTGCACTAATCCCTGTAATCACATCACCACACAAAGAGAAAGACCTATAGAGGCTCCCCTACACTTAGGAGGTTAAAACATAAAAGGATAGATACTCGGGCTGCCTCCCGAGGAGCGCTTGTTTTTGATAACCGAGTCACGAGCCTGACTCGACCCAAAATTAGTTCATGGGGAACGTGGTGAGGGATGGAATCACCTCCTGAGAGGTGTCCTCACCAAAGTACAACTTCACTCGTTGGCCATTCACCTTAAAATTAGGTCCATTGGGTTGAGCGAGCTCGAGAGTACCATATGGAAAAATTTGGGCAATGGGGAATGGGCCGGACCAACGAGATTTGAGCTTTCCCGAGAAGATTTTCAACCGAGAGTTAAAAAGTAAGACTTTTTCTCCAACATGGAACTCTCGGTTTTTGATCTTGGAGTCGTGAATGAGCTTAGTTCTTTCCTTATAGATCAAATAATTTTCATAAGCCTCATTCCGAAGTTCATTGAGCTCATTGAGTTGGATCTTGCGTAGGTCACCGGCTTTGTTAATATCAAAATTAGCCCACTTCAAGGCCCAGTAAGCCTTGTGCTCCAACTCAATGGGGAGGTGGCACGCTTTCCCGTACACAAGACGATAAGGCGTACAGCCGATCGGGGTCTTGTAAGCAGTACGGAAAGCTCACAAAGCATCATCTAGTTTATCAGCCCATGAGGCACGATGCTCTCCCACGGTTCTTTCCAGAATTCGCTTTAGTCCTCGGTTGGATATTTCAGCCTGGCCATTAGTTTGTGGGTGGTAGGCTGTGGAAAGACGATGGTTTACACCATACTTAGCCATGACTCTAGCAAATTGGTCATTGCAGAAATGAGTCCCACGATCACTAATAATGGCACGAGGCACACCGAATCTAGCGAAAAGAGCTTTCAAAAAGTTACAAACCACCCTTACGTCATTAGTAGGTAAAGCTTTGGCTTCAACCCACTTTGAAACGTAGTCAACGGCTACAAGGATGTATTTGTTTCCTTTAGAAGAAGGGAATGGCCCCATAAAGTCGATACCCCAAACATCAAAGATTTCACACTCTTGAATGAAATTCTGAGGCATCTCGTCTTTATGTGTGATCGTGCCTTGTTTTTGGCAAACATCACATCGTTTAACCATATCGTGAGCGTCACGATATATGGAGGGCCAATAAAATCCCGAATCAAACACTTTTTTGGCGGTGTAGTTGGGACCAAAGTGACCACCGGTGGGTCCTTTGTGGCAAGCATCAAGGATTTCTGACGCTGCCGGTCCGTAAACACATCGGCGGAGAATCAGGTCGGCACATTGTTTGAATAGGTAAGGGTCGTCCCAAAAGTAAGTCTTAATGTCGGTGAAGAACTTTCTCTTTTGTTGAGACGTCAACCCTTCCTTGAGAATTCCACCCGCCAAGTAGTTTGCAAAGTCCGCAAACCACGGGGTTTCATTAGATTTCGAATTTATAGACATTAAGGTCTCCAAGGGAAAAGAATCATTGATTTCTTTGTTCGGATGATCCCCTTGGTAAGGATCCTCAAGTCTGCTGAGATGATCCGCGGCTAGGTTTTCTGCTCCTTTTTTATCGCGAATGTCGATTTTAAATTCCTGGAGCAGCAAAACCCAGCGAAGAAGTCTTGGTTTGGAATCTTGCTTTGTCAACAAGTACTTCAACGCGGAATGATCGGTATACACAATTGTTGTAGAAAGGACAAGATAGGGGCGAAATTTTTCAAAGGCATAGACAACAGCTAAAAGCTCTTTTTCGGTTGTCGTATAATGCAATTGTGCCCCCGTCATTGTCTTGCTAGCGTAATGGATTGGTTGGAAGTGTTTGTTCACTCTTTATCCCAGAACCGCTCCAATAGCAAAATCACTAGCATCGCACATCAACTCAAAGGGAAGATCCCAATTAGGGGTAACCAAGACGGGTGCCTTTGTTAGCTTATCCTTAAGCGAGTTGAAGGCTTCAAGACACTCTTTGGAAAAGATAAAAGGAGTATCTTTTTCTAAGAGGTGGGTCATCGGGCAAGCGATTTGAGAAAAATCTTTGATGAATCGACGGTAGAAGCCCGCATGACCCAGAAAACTTCTCACACCCTTCACGGTTGAAGGTGGAGGCAACTTAGCGATAACATCGACTTTAGCACGGTCTACTTCAAGACCGGCTTTAGAAATCTTATGTCCCAGCACGATGCCTTCTTTTACCATAAAATGGCATTTTTCCCAATTTAGAACAAGGCGAGTGTCTTCGCACCGCTTAAGCATACGTTCCAAATTGGCAAGGCAAGAAGAGAAGGAATCCCTGAAGACAGAGAAATCATCCATGAAGACTTCCATGGTTTGTTCAACCATGTCATGGAAGATAGCTAACATGCACCTTTGGAAAGTCCCGGGGGCATTACATAAGCCAAAAGGCATCCTTTTGTAAGCAAATGTGCCATAGGGACAAGTGAATGTTGTCTTCTCTTGATCTTGGGGATCGATGGGTATTTGGAAATAACCCGAGAAACCATCAAGAAAGTAGTAATATTCATTACCCGCTAATCGTTCAAGCATTTGGTCCATAAAAGGTAGAGGGAAATGATCCTTTCTCGTGGCATCATTGAGTTTGCGGTAGTCTATACAAACTCTCCACCCAGTAACGAGACGAGTGGAAATCAACTCGTTGTGTTCATTGGGAACCACGGTTATTCCGCCTTTCTTAGGCACACAATGGATTGGACTAACCCATGGTGAATCCGAAATAAGGTAAATCATACCCGCATCAAGAAGTTTGATAACCTCTGTTTTGATGACTTCATGGATTTTTGGATTCACCCTTCGTTGGCTTTGAATTGTGGGCTTAAAGTCGTCCTCCATGAGAATTTTGTGTGTGCAGAAGTGAGGATCAATTCCACGAATATAAGAAATCTTCCAAGCAATAGCCTTCTTATGATCTTTCAACACGGTGATGAGTCGGGCTTTTTCTTCTTCCTTTAGGTCCTTAGCAATGATGACTGGCGACTTCTTCTCTTCTTCAAGGAATACATACTCGAGATGGGGCGGCAACTCCTTAAGCTCTAAATCCGGAGGATTTTCGACGGGAGGCGTATTCGAAGTCGGAGTATCGATAGCAATGACCGTGGGAGATGGAGGCGAAGGATTGTCTTCGGTGAGAAGATTGTCAAAGAAATTCATGTCTTCATTCCCATCAGTAGGAGAATCATCAGTAGATAAGGTCACATCTCCCATGGTGTCTTCAAGATTGTTCCAAAATAAATCACTATCTCCAAATAGAGACAATGATGAATCAATAGAGGACACGGTCTCAACATTGGGAAGAGAGGTAGGAATACTTTTGCAAGCATCATTAAAGTGTTCTTCACAAGCCTCGTCAAGAACGTCAATACAATTAACACTCTCATAAGAATAAGGCTGTTTAGACAACTTTCCCATGTTGAAGACTACTTTATCGTCACCCACTCTCATGATAAGCTCACCGGCTTCAACATCAATGAGAGTGCGACCGGTCCTCAAGAATGGACGACCAACAATTAGTGGCACACGGGGGTCCATCTCGTAGTTGACGACAACAAAATCAGCAGGAAAGGTGAATTTGTCGACTCCTACAATGACGTCTTCGGCTATCCCCACTGGATAAGCAACCGTACGGTTAGCTAATTCCAAAGTCATTTTGGTGGGGACTAGCTCTGGGAGAGATAATTGCTTCCAAACGCTTAGAGGCATGAGATTAATACTGGCACCTAGATCGGCTAGGGCCATGCAATTCTCTACTCCCGGGAAATTGCAAGGAATTAAGAAACGACCCGGATCACCAAGCTTGGTTGGCAATTTCCTTAAGAGCACTGCAGAGCAATTCTCATTAAGTTGGGTGTTGGCAATATCGAGGAGCTTTTCCTTGTCGCTCCGAAGATCTTTAAACATTTTCACGTATTTGGGCATGTGAGCGAGAGCCTCAGCGAAGGAGATGTTAAAATTCAATTGTTTGAACATCTTAAGAAAGTTCGAAACTTGAATATCATCCTTGCTCTTTTGCTTCTCTTTCCTCAACCTAGATGGATAAGGTATATTGGAAGAAGAGGAAGGATTTGGGAGAATAGGATCACTCACATCCTTGGGTGGAGGAGGGGTAGAAGGAAGAGGTGGAGAAATTGGGGAAGGAGAAGGATGAGCAATAGGAGCAGGTGACTCGTTCTCCTTAGTCACAACCACCGGTGGAGGTATAGGAAGCTCGGGTTCCTTGGTACCTTTACCACTTCGAGTGGTGATTGCTTTCATCTCCCCTCTTGGATTCGCAACGGTGTTACTCGGAAGAGTACCCGAGGAAGAGGGTTGATTGCCTTGGAAGAAACTAGCCATCATGTTCCTCAAGTCATTAGTTTGGCTATCCAACATGTTTCTCATGTCGGCTCTCAAATCGTTTCCTTGTTTGACCAAGTCTGCTTTCAAGTTGCGCACTTCCTGTTGGAGATTTTCCACGATTACATCATTGGTCCTCATGTAGGTTGCAACCTCTTGGTGTAATGCAGTGGGTTGGTTTGGAGGAGCAGTGTATGCGGGTGGTTGATAAGCAGGTTGTTGGTAAACTTGGTTGTTACGTTGAGGTGGTTGTTGCTGCTTGTGAGGAGGAATGTATGGTGTACGAGGTTGTTGTTGTTGTTGAGGAGGGCGGTTGAGGTTTTGTTGTTGGTTTGGGTTGGTAGGAGGAAAACCAGGTGGTGAAAGATAGTTGTTAGAGCGGTAGCTAAGCAAATTACGGTCACCTTGAGGTCTAGCTTGATAAGCAGGTTGAGGATAGGTGCCATATGCTGCATTCACATTCTCAGCAGGGTAGTCTTGGGTGGCAGTACAAGTAGTGTAAGAGTGAGGACCACCGCATATCTCACAAGGTTGGCTAACAGCGTTAACTTGAGCGTTTTTAGCGTTGTTGCTGTTGTTGTTGCTGACGGTGTGGGTGACAAGCGATTCAAGAAGCGTAGTGATTTTGTCCAATCGCTTGTCGCTGTCACTAGTGCTAGCACCAGCGACATTGGTACGAACACTCTTGGTTTGCACACGAGACTTATTCTCAATGATATCCCAAGCAGCATTGGAAGTCTTAGCCAAAAGATTACCCCCCGAAGCATTGTTCAGTGAATCTTGGTCACTCATGCTTAAACCATTGTAAAAAGTATTAATTTGATGTACTTTGGTAAAACCATGTTGTGGGCATTTTCTTAATAGATCTTTAAAACGATCCCAAGATTCACTGAACGACTCATCGTACTTTTGTTCAAAATTTATGATCTCATTCCGCAAAGCGGTAGTACGAGAGGGTGGGAAAAGTAATTGATAAACTTGGTTTCCAAATCCGTCCACGAGAGAATACTCTGTGGTGGTTCCTTAGCAAGCCAATGCCGGGCTTGTCCCTCTAAAGAAAAGGGAAAAAGTTGTAACCTGATAACCTCTTGTGGAACACCATTGAACTTGACCGTGTTGGTGAGTTGCAAGAATCTCTTAATATGGTCGTGTGGATCATCAATGGTACGTCCCAAGAATGGTTGAGCAGAGACCATCTGGATAAAGCCTGATTTTAGCTCGAAATTGTTGGCTGCAATTGGAGGTATGACAATTGGATCCGTGTTGCCATCTACATGATCTTGCAGCAGTTCAATCATCGGGCGATTATCCGGAAGGGGCTCATTGTTGTTATTATTGTTCATGTTGTTGAAAGGTGGGTTGTTGTTATTATTATTATTGTTTGGAGGTGGATGTTGTTGTTGTTTTGGACACCGGCCATGTCTAAGTGATCGAGAGGCTCGGGCTCTTGATATGACGTGGATCGAGTGCGCATACACCTGCAAAAGAACGAACAAAGAAAAACAAAGCAAAAATATTTTTGGTTTTTATGTTTTTTAATTTTTTTGTATTTTTGAAAATTTTATATTTTTTAGGATTTTTGAAAATTTTTATGAAAAAGTAACGTTCACGGGGAACGGATCCCAAAATCCAAGTTCTCACAAAAAACTTTTGATCTTAACGAGAAGAGCCGGCAGCGGCGCCATTTGATACACTGATTTTGTATGGTTCAATTAATCTCTCGGAATCCTCTCGAATTGATCTCGGCTCTAAGTGGAATGATTTGTTCTTGGTTAATGAAAAGGAGTTGATTTGTTTATCTATTTTAAACTAATGACAAGTAATTAAGTGTCGAAGAGTAAACTTAAAGCTTTAATTGATTAAAGTAAAAAGACGAGCTTTAAAAATAAATGATTGAAAACTTAAATGTTATACTAGAAAAATAAATGGATCTTGGAAAACTTTGTAAAAATATGAACTCAAGAGGAAACTACTAAAAGAAAGTAAGAACGGAATATAGCAAAACAGCTTCAATCGGAATATCACAAAAGAAAGGGTCAATCGGAATGTATTCCGATCGAATGATCGGAATATGGCAGGCTCACGGTCGGAATGTGGGAAATGACCCCAATCGGAATACTGTGAATCAAGCAAATCGGAATCTACTAAACTTACCAATCGGAATAATTGAACTAGCCTCAATCGGAATGTGCCAAAAAGGTCAAATCGGAATAACTGAAACACTTAGATCAGAATATCAAAAATGCCACCGGTCGGAATATATGAAACCCTTTTCCGATCACTGCGATCGGAAAAAGGGTGATGCTTGGTCGGAATATTCGATCGGAAAAGGGCTTTGCCCTTTCCGAAATTGGTGCAAATTCGAGTGAAAAGCCAAGGAAATAAGCTTATGGAATAAGCTAACTCCCTAACAAGCTCGAATTTAATATAAGCTTATCAAATAAGCACTTAAGAACAACTTATCTAAACTTAAAATAAACAACTTTAAATCAAATCAATAAAAAGATGAACTTTTCATAAAAACTTTTAAAAAGTAAATAAGCTAAATCAACAAATAAGCCAATAAGAACAAGGATCTCAAAGCTTATTCAAGTATAAACTTAAGGAAACATAAAAAGAAATCAACTTTTTAAGCACAAATCATTGATGAACAACACGGATCATATGAGATTTGTACCAAAATCAATCAAAATAAAAGAAAGGAAGGATGAGATTAAAGATTAAAAGATAAAAACTTGAACTTGATTAATGAAAAAGTAATACAAATGTTTGAATTTGAAAGAGAAAGAGATGAAATCTAGTGAGAGAAAGTTTAGAACTTTCTCTCTCTAAAACTAAAAACTACCTAAAAGACTAAGTGAGTAAAAACTAAGCGTGAATTTTTGTGAAGTGGAACCATATATATAGGCGTGTGATGTGGTGGTGAATGGGCTTGGTTTTGGGCTTCTTTTCTTCTTCCTTCTTTAGTCTTCTCGTCTCTTTAAATAAACGTTTCCGACTTTGGATTTTGATAAGTGTCGGTGAATAATTCTAACTCGTCTTATAATCTTTTATTTAATAGACTCGAGTTCTTCGACATATATGAATCTTCCATCTTTGGCTCTATTCTTCGATAAATCTTCAAATAGGCACAATGATTTCAAATCTTTTGCATCTCTTGGACAATAGACTTCGTCTTGAGTCTTTTTCTCGATAAAACCCGTGCAATCCCATGTTTTCTTCAATATTCATCAGGTTGACTCTGAAAACACAATAAACACAAAAACCACGCATAATTCCAAACAAATGATATTAAATACGTGTTTTGGTCTCGTTTTAGCCAGAATTAAGTGGTAAAAGGATGGGTGTTTTCACACCTATCAGTTGCTTATCCACAAGACACCAAACTCTAGCAAATCTTACAATTCTAGAATAACTAGGATTGGATTTATGCTTTTGGCTTGTTTTCTTTTTCCATACTTCTTTGTATGATGTCCTTTTAGTAACCTATCTTGGATCTTTGTCTTTGTGTTTTCTTCTCTTTTATTTTTTTTATGTGACCTATTGCTATATATTGTTGTTGTTTCTTTTGTTCAACTAACCCTTCTATGTAGCTTGTCACCATATCTTGATTCTTCGGTGCCCCAAGCTAGGGGGAGTAAGCACCAAGGGGGAGTCTTTGCAAAGTCCGTTTCTTCAACACCGGCTTACGCAACCTTTTTGCTTCGACAAAGGGGGAGAAATGAATAAACTCGTCTTCGAAAATCTTGTTTTTGTGTGATTGAGTTTATGTATTGTCGGAATCAAAAAGGGGGAGATTGTTAATGCAATAATGACTAAAAACGTTACTTGCATTTTTCGGTCTCGCTTAGTTTGATTACGACAATATGTAAAAACAAGCATTTACGAAAACAACGAAAAACGAATTCTTGAGTTCAAGTATTTTTCATTTTACCCATTTTCACTTAAGGTATGGATAAACAAGTACTAACCTTAATCAAGTGATCAAGTGATTTAATCTTTTCTTAAAACTCACTTTTTATTAAGTGTGACAAGTTTTTATTAAACTTTCTTTTTAAGAAAATGTTTTATTAAATTAATTATTTGAAATTTGAAAATGGCATATTCTTATTTGGTTAAGAATATCCTTTCAGGATATTTTGTATACCCAGATAAGACCTCCACCACTAAAGGACAAAAAGGAGCGGAGTCTAGTCCGGCGGTACCTTAGCACCTAGGCGGTACTTATCGATAAGGTACCGCGGGCCAAGATAAGGTACCGCGGGCAGATATAGCCGTTGGCTCCTTTGTCCTATAAATAGTAGACCATTCTCAGCTTTTCACCTCATCTCTTTTGCACATTTATTTCCAGATTCAAACCCCTTCTTTAATCACTCAAATCTTTGATCATTTGTTTGATTATTACTTGTTTAAGAAGTGAATCTTGTTCTTCCATCCCTTCCTCTCCAAGTGCAAAGAGAAGAACACTATCCTTGTGAAGTGTTGAGTCCACCACCAAAGATCCATTGAAGATCTAATTTTATACATTTGTAGTTGTGTCATAGTTGTGAAGATCCAAGTAGTTGTGTCTATTTTTAAGTTGTGTATGTACTAAGTATAGTTGTGTAGATTGGTCCTAGCTACGATTAGGGCTCGACTTTTAGCTTAGAGTCGGAAATTAGTTAAGCGACGTGTACGGTTTTCTCTACCACAAGGAGCTTGTTGTGTAGTGAACTCCCGAGTAAGGAGTACTCGAGGAGTGGAGTAGGAACAAGGAGTGAGCTTCGTTGCCGAACCACTATAAATCCTTGGTGTTCGGTTTGATCTTTCTTTACCCTTAACTCTTTACATTCTTTATTCTTTATGCATATACATGTGTTAGTATTAGATTAGTTACACTATCATTCTTTATTCTTTGTGGATATATTTTTGTTAGTACTAGTTTAGTTACACTATCATTGTTCATATTGTGCATAAGAAGATTTCACATATTTCCTCAAGCCTAAGTTTTTGAAAAAGGATTTTTGGAAACCACATTTCAACAAGTAAATATAAGAAACTATTCAACCCCCCCTTCTAGTTTCTACATGTTCAACAACTCCCATCCTCAAAAGTTTAACGTGGATCAAATCCTCGTAATGACAATTCTATTGGATCAATTTTTGAGGGGGAGCGTTACAAAATTCATGCTAAGTTTGACACATCTTTCTCCCGAAGACTTTCAAGACTATTTTTCAAAATATATTTTAATCAAATTTGGTATCTTTAATATCAAACGATTTTATATATTAGAGATAAGGGGAGAAAATGTGATTAAAATGTGATCTAAAGACTCAAGCACTCATGGTTACGATCAAATACCCACTACATCTTTAATTCACGACGTTATTGGTGTCAAAAGGGTGGTTAGGTTTAAGTCCTATGATCCAACCAGAACCGGAGGGATCTTCCTAGGGACAATCCAATAGATTATTAGAAGTCCTTAGGAAAGATGGAGTAGAATGTGAATGTAGCTGAATGCCGACTAAGTACTGATGATAGCACTAGAACAATCACAACAAGGTGCTATTAATGATGTCTTGGTAAGCATTGAAGGGGTTGAAGAAAGAAAAAGAAATGTAAGGATAAAGGGTCTAAAGAAAGAAGCCCTCCATACAACTTAGGCAGAAACCGGGTCAACTCATCATGAAGACAACTCAT
Source organism: Glebionis coronaria (assembly GCA_025667525.1). Lineage (NCBI taxonomy): Eukaryota > Viridiplantae > Streptophyta > Magnoliopsida > Asterales > Asteraceae > Glebionis > Glebionis coronaria. Next base: position 556,274 of record JANFOE010000938.1, read on the forward strand.
CATGGACCCAGTGATGTGAAGCACAACCCTTTCCTAGCTACTCAGGCCTCTCTCAAAAGAAGTTTGTTTTATTGTCACGGAGATCAACACGACTTCTATTGACTTTCTCACTCCGAGATAGTTGATACTGAATAGGTGGCATCTGCTCCAGCCTCCGAACACTAAAAGTGCACAAATCGAGTCTAGAGCCATGAGATCAATCAAATCTCGTTAGGACACACGGATGAAGATAAAGAGAGTCCTACGCTATATCCTTGTGATATTGCTAGAACACTCAGAGTGATACTACTTAGTATTCACAAAGATGAGTGAAAATCCTTCCAGTGTTAACATCAAACAGCACTGCGGTAGGTTATATGCAAGATTATTTATTAATTGAACATATGTAAAACTGAAAAGCAACAGTGGTTTGATTCTGAAACGATTCAAACTCGTTTCAGGTTTCTACGCAATATCTTTATGGTCTTGCCTGAACATTCAGAGTGATATTCATTAATATTCACAGTGACGAATGGAAATCCTTCTAGCGTCAACATCAAACAGCGCTACGGTAGGTGACTTGTGAGATTCTTATGAATCAAACTTGTGTCAACTGGAAAGCAACAATGGTAAGATTCTTAACGAATCAAACTTGTTCCAGGAATTTGAATTGACGACTTTAAATCAAGCGGATATTTATCCAATTGATTCACTCTTTATGTTCGCAGTCTTGCTTTGAGACGGTCGAGTAAAGAGAACGGCTAGTACAGCCGCGAAACCCTGTCAAGGAGATTCTTAATTGAATCTACCTAATCACAGGTACGGTATTTAATATCGTATAACGGTCTTCACCGACCGGAAGTAAAACGCTACCGATTTAGGACGAATGTCAAATCCATTCAGTCTGTGTCCATGTTTTGTCTCGAGAAGGTGGCGTCACGGTGTACTCAGAAAAGTCAAAGGTTCAAAACCACATATTCATGCCCAAAGACTTATTCAACAATAAATAGTGTGAGCATGTGGATAAAGACACAAGATCGCAAGATGGCAAAGACGAGTCAAGAATGATTTAAAGATCTCAAGATAAAAGACAAAGTTGAAAGACAATGATAAAGGCTCAAAGATCACATCATGAAGGAACAAAACTATTGTTACACGTTCAAGACTCATTTATGACGAAATTCATAAATCTCCATTGGAATCCAAATATCAAAGAGGAATGACCTCACATTGGGGGAGATTGTTAGCCTCAAAATATTGAGTCAAACAAGAATGTTCGGTCATAGGTTTCTATTGTAATATTTATTAGAACTTTGTAATAGGTAGTTAATTAGTCGTGGTTTACGGGCTTGGATTTAAACTAATTAAAGTCCAAAAGACAAGTCCGGCCCAATATATAGTCCATTAAAGCCCGCATGTGGGTGGACTATATATACTACTCTCCTAGCATGTTAGGAGGGTGGATGGTCATTTTGTAACAAATCTTTTTCCTAATCTAATATTCAACAAGTTAATCCTCTCCTTCTCTCTACTTTCTCTCACTACTTTCTCTCTCTAGGAATTCATCTCTTTTCATCTACCTTCTATCATTAATCATCATAATAATATGGGACAACATTAAGGTTTAGGCATTGTTAATGTTGTGTTTAGAACGCTAGTTGTTATCCTTGTTGAATGCTAAGTTTTGATCATACCACGAATGGAGTGGTTTGATATAGCCTTGATATAATTTAGTTAGTGTAGGGTGTATTTTTGATGTTTTAGATTGAATTAGAGGTTGTTTGGTATAGAAATCATTATAGCAAAAATTCGGACAACAGGTATATCAGTCCAAAACTCTCATATTTTTCATTGTTACCTGAATTTTTATTACTTAAATAGATTCCTTAGGTCTTTTACCTATTAGTGGCGAGTTGGATAGGCACACAACTCCTCCGGATGAGGAAGTTATGATCAAATTAAGATTTTAAAAGCAAAATTCGGACAACAGGTTTGTGAGCCCAAAACTCACATATTTTTCCACTCTAGGCTGTGTTTTTATAGCTTAGAGGGTTCATTGACCCTTTTACATGTTATTAGCAAGTTGTATGGGCGATCAACTCCTCCGGATGAGTGAGTTATGGTCGATTTACGGTTGTGAACCCAATCTGACCCAACAGACTTGTATAGCTATTTGATATAGGTCATGAACCATATATTTGACATTTTAAGACCTGGTGAGTTAGTTTACATTATAATCTAACAAATTCCGCTGACCTCGAGTCGATAGCTATCACCAAATGGTTTTTATGGCTAAAACAGTAAACCCGAGTTTGAAAACCTAGATTCTGATTTTATAACCTTCAAAGAATGTAATTTTCTCTTTAATTGGTAGTAGCTATTTACTCGTGGTTGGTATGGGCCGAAACTAGAGTCTTGAAGCTTTCTAATGGTGGAAATCTCAGGCCCTTAAACCTTATAGGTTAACGGGTTATTTTGTCCCAAGTTTGACTAGTGCAGTTTGACCATTAAGTGCTTACGGGGTGGCTGTTAGTGTTTTGGCCTTTTAAGAAGTTCCGTAAACTCTTAGATATAATGGTTGGACATTATGGAAACCTCATGAGAGACCCGTTGCAGTGGTGAAAATCCCATAGGTGTTGGACTTATGGATTGGGAGCTACGCCCTTTACAAAACAGCTATACCAGAAAATATGATTTTACGCCTATGGTTAAATAAATTGTTGGCGTTTTTAGGTGCAAATCACTTGGGTTACTTGATTTGAGACCTTGGGCTATTATGTTATGCATTTTTATATAGTTTGTGTGTCATGAAGTTCATCATCACACTTAAACTCGGTTGGATATGCAAGTTATATACATATTACATTTTTACAAAATATTTTGATACAATTGTTTTATATTTTTATAAAACGCATACTTAAGGGTCGTTGTCACTCTTTTAGGTTATGGGTAGCCCTTGGAGTAGTTATCATTGCTTTCTACAGGCCGGTTCTCATATCTGTCACACTTGTACTAAGGTACTTTTGGCACCTTTGTATTGCTTTGATTTCTATTTGATTAAATACCTTGATTATGAAATTAGGGTTTTTGTATTTAGACCATATGCTACTGATGTCAAGGTGGTATTATGATCATGATAGGTCTTGTGTACTTATAGAGGCATTTCTTAGGGTGTGCAAGTGTTTAGGTGATGTTAGAAGTAAATTTTAGTGTCAAAATAAGGTTAAGAATGATAGCAGATTGCTACAGCCATTCATGAAATTTTTATGCAAATAAGACCTGCAACTTTCTTGATTTTTGTATAGTCTTGGTTGTGTAGTACAATTGGTGAGTTGGGTGGTTTTTGGAAGTGTCCAGATGAGTAAAATATGGTCTTTTTATCAAAACTAGTCAATACCGACATGTGCGCCAAATTTGTGTTTGGGGTCAAAGCATAAAAAGTCAAAGTATGTATTTTTATGACTTATTACAGTAACGTAGGTCAAATATGAACATTTCCAATTGGTTTGAAGTTAAAATCTTTTACGGAATGAAAGTTATGGTCAAAATGGTTTTATGCAAATTTTTGTCGGAAAAGTCAAATCTGAGTAGTCTGTACTAAAACTGCATTTCCTGTTGATTGGTTATAGCTTTGATATTGTTTCTTAATGATTTGAAAAGGTAATAATTGTATCTTTCCAGGGCCATAAAGTTTGAGTTTATAGCTATTATAGACCTCTATATATGATATAATCTTTACAGCATGTTTTTGAAATTTAGTGCAACCAATTTGTCAACGTTAATTTTTGGCTCAAAGTGTACAAGTGTTTGCTATTTATGGGTTTGATGAGCATTGCTAATGTTTATAACATGACCATACAGTGGGTAAGTAATGTTTTTAATTCAAAATTGATTCGAGTCAATAGGTTGCAATGCCTTGCGAGTTATAAGATGGTTTATGTACTAATATAACAAAAGCGTTTTCTAAACGTTATTTTTGTATCTTATAAGTTTTCGCGCCCCGTTATCGTAGGTCTTGGATGACTTAAAGTTTCTTGATTTCTTGTTGTTATTACTCTGCCCTCAAGTTCCATATTGATTCACCTCGTAGATAAGGTGAGTTCATAGCCCCTTTTACTACTTGTACATTGTTTCTAAGCGCGGGGTAAGATTTTACATGGTGGAACACATCCATTTAAAAAATTGTATGCTATCCAGAACTTGTATGCTATTCAGACTTGTATGATTTCCAACAGTTTTCATACATATTATTGCTTATAGTTAATAGCCTTAAGTTTCCTCTCTTGATCATGAACCGTTAATTGTCCCGTATGCTTTGCGCTAAGCGCGAATGTTGTGGGTGGATCCATCGGGATTGACAATCCCCGTCCCGATTACCTTGACGCACTTACATTTGTTTATACTTGAGTATTTAGGCTGAATACTCCCTAGAGCAACTTACTTTGAGTTAAGCTTCGGTTCATGAACAAAACAATAATAATATTGGTTTCGGACTATGGTTAATGATCATAACCATTTTCTCTATTTACTTGTTTTACAAATGAATGCTCGTGTTCCACATATTTACTGAAAAACCTATGAATATCACTCAACTTTATGTTGACGATTTTACATGTTTAATCTCAGGTATTAATACTTAGCTTTGTTTGAATGGGAGCCCGCAGGATATTATCGCAGCTTGGAGATTTCTGTGTGTACTTAAACTTTGGTTTATCTAAAAACTGTCAGAAGTTTATCATGTATTCTTTGTAACTATAAGTTACAAAACCATAATTAAATTATATATTTCCACTTATAAAAATCTGGGACCTTTGTTTAATAACTCTGATTCTTTATGATTTAATGTATAAATTTTTATTATGTCAACTTTATGTCAATAATATTTCATTGTTTCTTGTACCATGACGTGGCGCCCCCTTGCTGCCTAGTTGTTCCATACCTGATTTTGGGGGTCTCACAGATTGGTATCAGCGCGATGGTTATAAGAAATTGAGTCTTTTTTCAAAACTTAGTCTATAATCGAAAAGTTCAAATATTTCATGTTTCGAAGTGTCAGACACAGAATCTGCCATTGCTGTTCGATATCTGTGCGAGTAACTCTCTAGTCCTTATTATTTATTTTTGATTATCGTTGTAGTATTTCACCTCTTTATTACAATTTAAAATATTACATTACCCTCATGAAGATAATTACTATCTCCTTTCAAAGCCTTTGTGCTCAATGAATTATCATTGGATATTCTGTGATTACATCTGCCCTTACTGTATTTCTTGAATTCTTGTTCATGTAAACTTTATCTTGTTACAATAATTTTATATTGTTATGACGTTACATTCTTGTATTCGGAGCGCGTATGCTGCCGACTTTTCATACTCACTTTTCTGAGTACTATTGTTATTTCGTCTATGCGTGATACGACTGACCTCACATACTCGTTCGTTTTGAACCGTCTGTTTTTCTCGACTCACTGTTACAAGTTGTGCGTATTCTTGTAATACCATTGTTTGGGATTAAGAAGTGTTGCTTTCAATGAAACTTCCGATTTTCCATTTTACTACCCTGTGCGTTAGTTCCACTGTTAAACCTCTTTAAGATATCTATTTAGATATCCAAATTGTTTTCTGACCATCTGTGATTGGATGCCTTGAAAATTAGTCTGTAGACCATTGTGTAGCTCAACGTGTCTCTGAAAAATACTAAAGGACATCGTGTGAGTCGCACATCTCGAAGCATTCCTTGAATCCATGTTTGATAATATTGTGGGTTTACGTAACCTTGATTGACCTTTATGTCACCGTTTTACACGGCACTCGTATATCGACTAAATATTATTTCATTAACCATTCTACGTTTCGACTTCGAATTTCAACATTCGTTTGTACCTTGAAAGTATCATTGTCATCTTGTAATTCATCCTCTATTATATGGCGATTATTTGGAATACGATTCTATATCTATAAACTTGTATCCTTCATTTTCATTAAACCTCCTCACTCCGGAAGTGCAACTCGTTAATTTTCCATTAATTTCTCGATATGTTTTGTGTTTTTGGAAAATCACGTCGCCAAGAGACATTCCTACCTTGCATCTTGAAATCTAAGACGTGGATCTCATGCCCCGTTTTTGGTTTCTTAGATTATCGTTGGTATTCTTAAACCATTTTCTATACTATGTTTCTTTATATGCTTAAAAATATAATCTAATCTCTTTCGTCTTTATGTAATCCGCAAGTCATGTGTGTATATAAATTCCGGGTCGTTATGAAGTTTGGTTAAATTTCAAGGTGTCGAAAAATATACTTTCTGCAGAAAATCTACAGGTAACTTAACGGTGTCGAGAAAATATCTTTATACTTTCTACAGAAAATCTACAGGTAATTTAACGGCGTCGAGAAAATATTTTTATAAAGTTTAGACTAAAAAATATGTTTATACTTGTTGAGACATTCGTTTACACATAAAATTCGAACCGTAACTCTTAAAAACGAGCAAATTACGCTCATTTGAAATTTGTAAAATTTAAGAATTTATTTTCTGCGTATATGGAAATTATTGTTGATGCAGAACTGCAGGGGGTAGAATCGTCATTTCTGCTCCGTTTCGGCTTTTGGCCGAAACACGAAAGTTGTCTGAAATGTCGTTTTACGCCTACCGCCAAGGAACTAGTGTCGAAACTGAATATTTATGGGTCTTTTATCTAACAAAATATGTGTTTTCTAAAAATATCATTTTGTTGACAGATCTGATGCGAATACGTTTTCGCCTATTTCTGGTCCGTTTAGAGTCTCGAGTAAAACTAAAAGTTGTTTAAAATGGCGTTTTACCTTTACCGCGTAGGTAACCAAGTCCGAAAACTAGTATAAACGGGTCAAATCTTAAAAATAAAAACCTGCGTTTTAAGATAATATAGTCAAACCTGCGCAGAACGTGCAGGGGCATTTTGGTTATTTTACGTTCGGTTTCAGATTTTGAGCAAAAATAGAAAGTTGTTCGAAACATTGTTTATACTAAATTGCTTTAGACTCCGAGTCTTGAAAATGTCATTTTACGGGTTAATTGATCGGGTTAGACCTAAAAGTCTAAGTTGACTAAAAAAAGTCAAAGCTGATAGAATTTTGAAATATGGTTTTTAGGCGTTTTTGAGTTCGTTTGAGCTTGTAGAACTTTAACAAATGATATTTTACAACTAACAAACATTAGTTACATTTGAAGACGTTTAAAAATAGTAACTTTGGGTACGAGTTATACATACATATATCGTGAACTTTTGAAACCGAGTGTTTAGATAAACCGATGGTGAGCTATAATTTTGTCGAAAGTTGTACATTTTTATGTCAATTAGTTACGATGTGAATGCATACGGAATTCCTTTTTCCTTTCTTTTATATATGACTTATTTGTCATTTCATATTATCTTTCTTTTCTCTCACCGTACCACTGATTTGGGTCGAGATTTGAAATTCTTGTTTTCACATCGTTCGTTATCATTTTGACACGTGTCTCATGACGATTCCGGCTAAAGATTTTGAACCCTTATCACCTTGTAACCATTTCATCGATTTCGTATTAATTACCCTTTACTACCCTCGTGTAACCTACTTGCTATTTATACATTGCTATAATGTCGCCATATAAACTCAAACTCGTATTGTTTGCAAATCATTTTACAAATCATTCTACTTTGACTTTATAAAATACTTGAATGTTACTTTATAACGTCAAGTAATATTGTTTTACGAGGTATTTTTACAAATTATTTTACCTTGATCTTATAAAAGAATTCATGTAACATTAAAGGTGTTGATTTAAATACCAAGCGAATTACTTACTTGTGAAAAGTTTCATAAATTATTCCAATTTCTATTTTTGGTACCATATATATATTTTAAATATATGACATGTAATACTGGTTTGACGAAGCCGAGCATCGCATTGCTAGTCCTAAATTATGCATGGCCTGATCAACTATGCGTAATCTAGAAGGAGCCATGTGAGGCCGTTGTACTTACCTTAAATATTTGGCCAAGAACCAACTTTTTACTTGTGTTTCTGAAAAAGTTAGATAAATTAAAATTTTGAAAACTTTTACATATTATGCGAGTAGCACCCGTTTGTAGCATATGCACATGTTTCCTTCTCTTTTCTTGAACGCATTACATGCCTGCAAGCACATATTTCTTTACTCAATGATCTTTGTTTTACTTGTTACATCATCTTCCTTCGTGATATAATTCTCGTTACCACTCGTCTAATTTCTTTCCATTGATACCAGACATGAAAGTTTCAACGTTGTTATGCTTCTACATCGACCAACCTTTTCTATCTACTTTGGTAGACCTTCGAAACGTCTCCGGACGCGAATAACGATTTACGACTAGACGTAGATAATGATTTTCTCTATCCATCATGATGTGTGTCAGACTCTATCTTCACGAAATTCATTCGTATGAATCATGTGTCAACTTCACTCTCTCTTTGCTACTATTGTTCATTTTGCTGGAATTACTCTCAAGTGACTTTTAAGAATTTTATATGATTCAAAAATTTTTTGTGTGGCTTTTCTCTTTTGGTCGTGTATCGACCACCGAGAACCTAATAAACCATTGTTGGTGACACCAACCACACTCGAGAATTGATTACTTGCTAAACCTTCGGTTTCTTATTTTCTTATCATCGACGTATCTACTTTATCATGTTCGTTAACAATTGATACGGATTTCGTTTCATTCCCTCCTGCTATTGCTTGTAGTATAATTGTTGACTATTACTTGCTATCTTGTCACAGTTTGAAAACTCGAATGTGTCCCATGTTTACCATTTGATGCATTAAACGCCTTTATGGATTTCTATAAATTATTATTAAATTATAAAGAACGTTTTACATACTTTACCAAGTGTTTAAATTACCAAAATATTCGTTTCAAGTTAAATGTCGGATCTATGCATCATCTTTGGTAAATTTATAACTAGTGCGTAAAAGGACGCCATACTTCACCTTTTAAACTATTTGATTATATTGTATTTTACTTTCAAGTTAATGACATTACTTATGTAATTTATATTTCTATCAATGCTTCTAAATTATTTGGAAATTTAATTTTCTCTGATCATAACAATAATTTCATACAGTCATCCAAAAGCTTTTAAGCTGATTGAAATAATTATTTGAACTGAGTTACTTTTACTTTAAAATCCTTATCAAGAAAATACTTAAGCTGAGTTGGAAAGTAATATCAAATCGTAGACAGATAATTGTGACAACTTGTATTTTAAATGTTCATATGTAATTCATTTTTCCCTTCTATTTCTCTTGTAATTAGATTGTTACATTTTAATAATTTTCATGTTTACAGTTTGCACGATTTGCGATTCCTTGTCGATTATCAATCTTAACTCGTTTTAGCGCAACTGGTCCGTCTAAGCAGTTATCATGTTCATTCTATCTTTTAATATTTCCTCGTATTGAAACGTTATTATTTTAATCCGAGTTTGAAATAAATTCAAAAAGGAGTTAAGAAGCTGAAGCGTAATTCCAATCATTAAGGTTCGTTAGGATTCTCGTCGTGGTGCAGATTACCTGTGAAAGCGAAGAATTAGTTCTAAACTAGGTATCCTCATTTGTTCGCATCTTCTTCCGTCTCCAGTTGAACTCTGAGGGACCAGAGTTCCTTTAGGGGGGTCGACTGTGAGAACTCGTATTTCCTCGGTATTATTTTATTCTTTTATTCATGTCTCTTGAATTTTTCAACATGTTACGTTTTCTTGTATTCTTCATAAGAAAATCTTGAGATCTTGATAATTTTAAATAAATTATAAATTAATTATTTTCTGATCACTGATAATACTTTATTCGGAATTATAAAATTTTTATTTTATTCTTCCATATTTGTTTAAATCAAAATTTTTGATTTAAAAGCATCCGCGCGCGTTTTATAAAAAGTTTACCCGAATCGACGGAACGAGAACTGATGGCTAAATATTTCGAATTTATGAAGTCCAAATACATGTTTCACTAAATATTTTATTTTCGTATTATAACTTGCACCGAGTCGGAGCGATTAGCGTTTTAAGAGTTATGTCGGGCTAGGACTAAAATTTAGTTGGGCTAAGATTTTTGCTAAGGAATTTAGGTAATGGGCCAAAAAGCCTCATCCCATCTTTTCTTTTCTTCGCGCTAATACAAACACAAACATCCCTTTATCTTTTTAACTAGCTACTACAGAAACTGTTGCCAAACACCCCTTTATTTTGATAACTAGCTAACTCCTACAAAACCCATTGCCAAACACCCTTTTTATATTTGTCTCTAGCAAAAATAATGAACAAATATTCCCTTAATAAATTATACTTATTAAAAAAAAATATGTTGCCAAACACCCTTTTTATATTTGTCTCTACAAAACCCATTACCACCACCATCATCTTCATTCAATTTTTCCTATAATCATCATTTAAATAGCCAAAAATTATTCCTACATTAATTCTCATCAAAACCCACCCTTAAAATCCCACATGCAATTGATTTTGTAAAAATCAAGAATCATAAGAATTAGAGATATTTGGAACTTGATCATTCGAATAGGTTTGTATTGTGTTATTAAGGTTTAGGCATTGTTAATGTTGTGTTTGGAACCCTAGTTGTGATTCTTGTTGAATTCTAAGTTTTGGTCATACCATGAATGGAGTGGTTTGATATAGCCTTGATATAATTTAGTTAGTGTAGGATCTATTTTTGATGTTTTGGATTGAATTATAGGTTGTTTGGTATAGAGATCATTATAGCAAAATTCGGACAGCAGGTATATCAGTCCAAAACTCCTATATTTTTCATTTTTACCTGTATTTTTATTGCTTAAATATATTCTTTAGGTCTTTTACCTATTAGTGGTGAGTTGGATAGGCACACAACTCCTCCGGATGAGGAAGTTACGATCAAACTAAGATTTTAAAAGCAAAATTCGGATAGCAGGTTTGTGAGCCCAAAACTCACATATTTTCTCACTCTAGGCTGTGTTTTTATAGCTTAGAGGATTCATTGACCCTTTTACATGTTAGTAGCAAGTTGTATGGGCGATCAACTCCTCCGGATGAGTGAGTTATGATCGATTTACGGTTGTGAACCCAATCTGACCCAACAGACTTGTATAGCTATTTGATATAGGTTATGAACCATATATTTGACATTTTAAGACCTAGTGAGTTATTTTACATTATAATCTAACAAACTCCGCTGACCTCGAGTCGATAGCTATCACCAAATGGTTTTTATGGCTAAAACGGTAAACCCGAGTTTGAAAACCTAAATTCTGATTTTGTAACCTTCAACGAATGTAATTTTCTCGTTAATTGGTAGTATCTATTTACTCGTGGTTGGCATGGGCCGAAACTAGAGTCTTGAGGCTTTCCAATGGTGGAAATCTCAGGCCCTTAAACCTTATAGGTTAACGGGTTATTTTGTCCCAAGTTTGACTAGTGCAGTTTGACCATTAAGTGCTTACGGGGTGGCTGTTAGTGTTTTGGACTTTTAAGAAGTTCCGTAAACTCTTAGAGAGAATGGTTGGACATTCTGGAAACCTCATGAGAGACCAGTTCCAGTGGTGAAAATCACATAGTTGTTGGACTTATGGATTGGGAGCTACGCCCTTTACAAAACAGCTATACCAGAAAATGTGACTTTACGCCTACGGTTAAATAAATTATTGGCGTTTTTAGGTGCAAATCACTTGGGTTACTTGATTTGAGACCTTGGGCTATTATGTTATGCATTTTTATATAGTTTGTGTGTCATGAAGGTCATCATCACACTTAAACTCGGTTGGTTGTGCAAGTTATATACATATTACATTCTTACAAAATATTTTTTATACAATTGTTTTATATTTTTATAAAACACATACTTAAGGGTCGTGATCACTCTTGTAGGTCGCGGGTAGCCCTTGGAGTATTTCTCATTGTCATCTACAGCCCGGTTCTCATATCTGTCACACTTGTACTAAGGTACTTTTGGCACCATTGTATTGCTTTGATTTCTATTTGATTAAATACCTTGATTATGAAATTGGGGTTTTTGTATTTAGACCATATTCTACTTATGTCAAGGTGATATTATGATCATGCTAGGTCTTGTGTACTTATAGAGGCATTTCTTAGGGTGTGCAAATGTTTAGGTGATGTTAGAAGTAAATTTTAGTGTCAAAATGAGGTTAAGAATGATAGCAGATTGCTACAGCCATTCACGAATTTTTTTTGCAAATAAGACCAGCAACTTTCTTGATTTTTAGGTAGCCATGGTTGTGTAGTACAATTGGTGAGTTGGGTGGTTTTTGGAAGTGTCCGGATGAGTAAAATATGGTCTTTTTATCAAAACTAGTCAATACCGACATGTGCGCCAAATTTGTGTTTGAGTTCAAAGAATAAAAAGTCAAAGTGGGTATTATTATGACTGATTAAAATAACATAGGTCAAATATGAACATTTCCAATTGGTTTGAAGTTAAAATCTTTTACGGAATGAAAACTATGGTCAAAATGGTTTTATGCAAATTTTATCGGAAAAGTCAAATCTGAGTAGTCTGTACTAAAACTGCATTTCCCGTTGATTGGTTATAGCTTTGATATTGTTTCTTAATGATTTGAAAAGGTAATAATTGTATCTTTCCAGGGCCATAAAGTTTGAGTTTATAGCTATTATAGACCTCTAGATATGATACAATATTTACAGCATGTTTCTGAAAATTTAGTGCAACCAATTTGTCAACGTTAATTTTTGACTCAAAGTGTACAAGTGTTTGCTACTTATGGGTTTGATGAGCATTGCTAATGTTTATAAACATGACCATACAGTGGGTAAGTAGTATTTTTAAGTAAAAATTGATTCGAGTCAATAGGTTGCAATGTCTTGCGAGTTATAAGATGGTTTATGTACTAATAGTAACTAAAGCGTTTTCTAAACGTTATTTTTGTATCTTATAAGTTTTCGTGCCCCGTTATCGTAGATCTTGGATGACTTAAAGTTTCTTGATTTCTTGTTATTACTACTCAGCCCTCAAGTTCCATATTGATTCACCTCGTAGCTAAGGTGAGTTCATAGCCCCTTTTACTACTTGTACATTGTTTCTAAACGCGGGGTGAGATTTTACATGGTGGAACACATCCATTTAAAAAACTGTATGTTATCCAGAACTTGTATGCTATTCAGACTTGTATGGGTTCCAACAGTTTTCATAGATATTATTGATTATAGTTAATAGCCTTAAGTTTCCTCTCTTGATCATGAACCGTTAATTGTCCCGTATGCTTTGCGCTAAGCGCGAATGTCGTGGGTGGATCCATCGGGATTGACAATCCCCGTCCAGATTACCTTGAAGCACTTACATTTGTTTATACTTGAGTATTTAGGCTGAATACTCCCTAGAGGAACTTATTTTGAGTTAAGCTTCGGTTCATGAACTAAACAACAATAATATTGGTTTCGGACTATGGTTAATGATCATAACCATTTTCTCTATTTACTTGTTTTTTACAAATGAATGCTCGTGTTCCACATCTTTACTACTAAACCTATGAATATCACTCAACTTTATGTTGACGATTTTACATGTTTAATCTCAGGTATTAATACTTAGCTTTGCTTGGATGGGAGCCCGCAAGATATTATCGCAGCTTGGAGATTTCTGAGTGTACTTAAACTTTGTTTATCTAAAAACTGTCAGAAGTTTATCATGTATTCTTTGTAACTATAAGTTACAAAACCATAATTAAATTATAGATTTTCGCTTATAAAAATCTAGGACCTTTGTTTAAAAACTCTGATTCTTTATGATTTAATGTGTAGAAACTAGAAGGGGGGGTTGAATAGTTTCTAGTTAGTTTTCAAATATTTCGGTTTAATCCACTGTGTGCGGTTCCTTATGTGTACCCGCGGTTCTTTATCAATAAAGAACCGCCGGTCCATTTAGAGAACCGCCGATAGTGAACTTAACCTTTTGTTACATGTTAAACTTTGACAATCCTTTGTATCAAATTCTCGATCAAGCTTGACTAGATATGAGATGTGTTTTATTGAAAGATAAATACTACAAGTAAGTAAACACACAAACACATCAAATCAAGAGTACATCAAGCAATAGTCTAAACACTAAGCACACACGTACTAAGAATAAGCTTTTCCGCAACTAGGATGTTTAGACTAAGTGATGTACACTTGACCATAATCTAAACACGAAGCACACACGTACTAAGCCTTAGCTTTTCCGCAACTTAGATGTTTAGATTATCAGATGCACACAACACACAACGTATAAATACATCTATAATAGTGAAGACATAAATGTAAAGGAAAGTACCGACATGATGATTTATAGTGGTTCGGTCACGAAGCTCCTCTTCTCCCTACTCCACTCCTCGAGTACACCTTACTCGAGAGTTACTTCACTAGTCAACAAAACTCCTTTCAAGGCGGAGAAAACCATACACGTCGCTTACACATTTCCGACACTAAGCTAGATGTCGAGTCCTAATCATAGGTAGGACCAATCTACACAACGTTGCCCACTTCACCATTTAACGACACGAGGCTAGGGATGTCGAGTTCTAATCGAAAGCTAGAACCAATCTTCACGACTCTTCACTTTGAAGCTAAGTGAGAACTTCACACAACACAACTACTAATCACTTTAAAGTTTAGTGAGAACTCACAAGACACAACCACATCACTTTAGAGTTTAGTGAGAACTACCTATACACAACCACATAACTTTAGAGTTTAGTGAGAACTACCAAGACACAACCTAATCTACCCACTAGTTATGTTTTATGGCCCAACATAACAAACCTTGTGTTTTATGGCCTAAACACATAAACCATATAGATCTAAGCACACAACACTTAGATCTATAACTCTAACACTATATCCAAGTACTAACAAGACTTGGATCTACACAACTAACACCTAATCCAAGGATACCCATCACTTGGATATTCTACCCTTACAAACACATCCAAGTGTACCCACAACTTGGATCTTCTACATATACATAGTAGGAAGACAATAATGATGACTTGATCTATAGAGATCTTCATCATGTTATGACTCTAGACACTAACACTTCACAATAGTGAAAGTGTTCTTCTCATTGCTCTTGATGAGGCAAATGAGGAATGGGATATTGGAAGGTTTTTGGGTCTTTTTGTGCAAGTAAAATGGAAGAGAATAGTCTTCTATTTATAGCCAACTCTTGCCTTGGAGAGCACCTTTTTACCCAATGGATAAAAGAGTGGACTACCCATTGGATAAGAGAGTGGACTACCCATTGGATAAAAGGATGTACCTTATATTCTTGGAGCCCAAATTCAAAATTTGAATTTTGAATTTATTAGTTTCCCTCCATCTTCTAGAAGCTTCCAGAAATCTTGAGTAAGCCTAAACCGGCTTGACTGCCCGCGGTTCTATATCTTCCTGCGGTTCAATATCACTAAGGAACCGCGTGTTCTATAATAGAACCGCGCGTCCTTCTTATCTTTCATGACGAATGTAATCTTCAAGGTGTTGAGAGAAATATACATAAGTATGCTTGAGTGATTACGAGTACCTTACATATTTTATATTATGTATTGCGAGTTATACGTTTGTCATCACCAAAACATGAAGGGATCATCTTGATTAAACATCGTAATGTTTGCACTAAAAATCTCTCCCTTTTTGATGATGACAAACAAGTAAACCGTAACGCATAGTAAAATGTGAAACGTACTCGTTTACACTTCCTTCTCCCCCTTTTGTCGAATCAAAAAGGTAGTCGTCATTTGAGGAAGAGTAGAATCCATATCATTTGAGGAAGATCACGCATCCAAAGGTAGTCGTTGTTTGTAGAAGAGAAGAATCAACTTTGAGATAGCTTGCATCCAAAAGATATTCGGTTGAGAGGCGAGAATCTGAACCGCAATCCCATCATCCAAAGATATTGAGCTTGCGTCATCCTAGTGAAGTCTTCAATCACCATAGGTTAACCACCTCCATGTCTTCGAGATCCCATAATTCATTACTTGCAAGATGTTCAATGAATGATCGCAAATGTAATGACTTGAACTCTTTCAAATGCTCCCCCTTGATATGAGCTCCCCCTTGCTTGAGGCACCAACAAAGAAAGAATAGTGACGAGCTACAAAAATGGGTTAGAAGTGTCCTACAAAACAAGGTTAGTAGACAAGAGCATATATATAAAAAGAGGATGTCACCCAAACGGGGATGATAAACAAGTCGTTTGCACAAACAATGACAAGCAAAGAAGTGTGCATGCGATGCTATCAAATAAAAAACAAATCAAAGGAGAGGATCTTGACAAGATCAATTAACAATTGTTGGAATAGAGATAGAAAAGAAACATCCATACCAGTTGTAATGATAATATGTCAAAGGGTAAAAAGCTTAGAATTTTTAGAATCACCCAAGAAAATTCAAGATTTAACCCTCAACTCTCAAAAAAACAAGGAGAGGATTTTGAGGAAATCAATTCAAAATTGTTAGAGTAGAGGTAGAAAAGAAACATCCAAGAATTTAAAGATATCATCTCAAGGGGTTACAAACTTAGAATTGATGGAATCACCCATACCAATTGTAAATTTTAACCGCAATCAACTCTCAAAAAGAGGGACAAAAATATCTCAACCTAGAGACATTTTTGACCAAAAAAAAGGAAAACCAAAAGCAGATAAATTGACGCTTTAAGAAAAAATCGGGATATAGGACATTATAGGCAAAAATGCGTATGAATGTCGACACCAAATGGTGTTTAGCATACGATAAACTACATGCTAAAAGTTTTGTAGCTCTTCTCAATCATTATAGATGTTCAAAGAACAATTACATGATGAGGAAAGCGTAAGGCTCGACTCAACTTAGTTTAGAAAGACTAGAAGAAAGAGACTCGACTTAGAAGATCATGATTAAAATGAATTGAGAGAGACT
The DNA here is from genome assembly GCA_025667525.1 of Glebionis coronaria. Lineage (NCBI taxonomy): Eukaryota > Viridiplantae > Streptophyta > Magnoliopsida > Asterales > Asteraceae > Glebionis > Glebionis coronaria. Next base: position 573,218 of record JANFOE010000938.1, read on the forward strand.
CAACAAAGAAGTTAAGGATAACTTCACAAACTAATTCATGAATACTATACCTTAGAAGGTGATAGTGAAATCTCGAAAGAAAATGAGAGAAGAAACTCAAAAGAAGCTCAAGAAGACATGAAGAGTTAGTACAAAATCTAACACATAATAAAGTAAGCACAGAGGATAATTCATGCAATGCCTTATGAAGTCTACAAAAAACCAATGTAGAGAAGGTGCGCAATTAACACATATGGCATGCAAGAAACAAGATTACTTAAAAAGAGAAGACTAAGTAAAACATGTTAGCACGTAGCATTTAAGGACATGCATGAGTTAGACACATCTAAGAGATATTATATCGGAATTGCTTGACAAAGATAAAACCTTTATAATAAGCATGCATTCATTTACTAATCAATTAAGCATATAACATACGGATAAGCAAAAAGATATATAAGCAAGTAGCATACAAGCAAGTCATCTATCTAGATATCACAAATCAAGCTATATGTAATGTAAATCTCCAAGAAGATTCCTAATTCTTATTAGTTTAAGAAAAGGACTCAAAATAAGAGAAAAGAAAAAACATAATAAAAACAAGATCCAAGACTCAAAGAAAAATCATGTTGAAAAACATGAAAGGAAATACAAGAGAATAAAGATCATACAAAGATATCTATAAAAAAACCAAGCCTAAAACTTAAGCATAATTTTAATCTTAGTTACACTAGAATCCTAAGATTTGCTTAAGTTAGATGTCTTAGCAATAAGCAATCCACATGCTTAAATTAAAGACAAGGGTGGTGGCGGAATTTGGTGGGGTGAAAGGTGAAGTGACCAAGGGTTCAACAAAGTCATTCACAATGGGAATGCTTTGGATGGGTTGAGGTTGGGTAGTCACATCCAAGAGACTACTTGGAGTGAAGGGTGAGGTTAGCTCATTCATTCTAGATTGGAATGAAGAGGAGGTAGAACCATGAGAATGGTTGGTACCATGGGTTGAGGTAGTCTTGCATGGAGCAAGCGGTGGTGAGGGTGATGAAGAGATGAGAATTGAAACAATCTCATTCTTGGGTGTGTGAAAGGGTGAAGAGTTAAGTTTGGGTAACTTAATCTTAATTTTGATGTGCCTCTTTGAAGAGGAGGTTTTGGATGAATTGGAGGTTCTTGTAGAAACCATGGTAGTAATGGGTGGTTTAAGGGGTAAGGATGAATGGTTTGAGGTGTGAAGAACATGGCTAACAAGGTGGGTTTAAAAGGGTGAGGGGATGATCCAAACTAGTAATGGGTTAAAAAGGGAAAGCCCAAGATATTTTAAGAGTGATTACAGGTCTAAAACAAAGATTCCAAAGGGTGTTGTAACAATTGGGAAGTTTCAAAAAACCCGAATTTGAGAGCTTCTGTCCGCGGTTCTTTATCTCCACCGGCGGTTCCATATTGATATGGAGCCGTGGTCTATTTAAAGAACCGCCTACAGAGGCTAGGTTTAGGTGGTGAAGGAGGATTTTCCAATTCAACAAATCCTAATGTTCTAGTCTAACTTATCATAAAGTCATGCTTAAGAGCAATAAAAACTAGAACACACACAAAGGAAAGATACATAGGTTCAATTAGCACGTAAGAGGAAAGCTAAGAGAAACCTAATGGCTACAAAAGAAAAAGACTCCTAATGACATACAAAGTTCATCAAAGTAAATTATCATTAGTCATATATAGGAAGAGCCATTTAGCCAATTCAGAGAATGAGTATGAGACTATCACTAGAGGTGCTCAATTAAGGCTAAACACGACCATTTTTACGAGTTATACACCAACTCAACTTCCCACATGGAAGTAATTCAATCGTTAGGTCAAATTAAGATCCTAGTGCATAAATTCTCTAGTAGTCATTCTCAAGTTAGACAAAATTTAATTCCAACATTTGCCTAATAAAGTTTAGCAAGGATGAAACTTGCATGGCGACACAATGCATGACCTAATGAGGGTAAAGAATGCACCATTGCATATCTTGTCAAACAAGTCTAGTTAAGGTTAATTATCTTAATAGAACTTGAGGCCAATAACATTGAAGTGTATAAACAAAGTTTACAAAAACCAAAGGAACACTCTTGATTGGTCTTTCGGAAATGACACATTTATAAATTACATAACAATGTAAATTACTTGAGTATTTCGGATGAAACATCCAAGTTATCAAACCGACTCTATTGTGCATTATAAGTAATTATTAAACAAAATATATCTAACAATTTGAACAAGTAGATTCAATATACCATCAACACAAGTGTGAGTTATGATCCGATGTATATTATTAATAAACCACATTCATGTCTACACTAAAAAACATGTCAATTAGATTCGATAATGATACCAATCATAGTTTGAATAATGCATTGATATTTAATCGAAATCTTTCTTGATTCCCACAAACACTCTTTTAAGAGAAAATAGCTAAGATTTTCAAAGGGTGTTTCATGTTTTATAGTGAGACATTTATCTACTTGAACTAATAACACAATGATCGAGTAAGACACCCAAATCAATAGATTTGATAAGCCCCCAAAGCTTTCAAACCTAAGAGTGTTAATAAACATAAAGAGGTGTACATGATGTTTATATAACATATATAAACCTAGAGATGTTGATCCTATATGCAATGCACAAATAATGTTGCAACCAAAATGCAAGAAATCTAGCATACATCCTAATTAGGAAGAACTAGATACTAACAAATACCAAGCAAGGCGCAAGAGACTAGACATATAAGCAATACTACTACAAATAGCAAGGAACACTTAATAATGTCTACATATAATAATAACACACAAAGAAACACACACAAACAATTAGCTTAACACAAAAAAAGCATTCGTCCATGTTTTGAGTGTTAGATATACCAACATATACATAGCTTGATCTTATTTGAAAATAGTTTTCGACACATTTCAAAATTTAATTAAGTTCAACACTTTATAAATATATCAATTTACAAAGATATATCAACAAGAGATGTCCAACTTAATATAAAAGAGTAAAACACAAGTTTTACGACAAACCGAGACTCAATACTTTGGACAAAGTATAGAACTTATAAAACATTTAAATTTTAAAGATTGAATAAAGGTTTGGAAGCATTTTTAATTGAAAGAAATTCAATTACGTTCGAAACGCCAGGTGGCACGACTTCTACGGACTTACGGTTGATTTTATATGATTTTTCAAAGTTTGCAAAAATCTGAGTCAGACTGGTCGCGGTTCCTTATTGATAAGGAACCTCGGGGAAGAGATAAAGAACCGCGTCCAGAGGGCAAAAATGGGGTTTTTAGCAAAAATCATTTGGTAACTTTTTGGAAGGACTTAGGACTCTAAAAAAATCATTTTAGACACATAGAACTCGTATTTTAGAGTTAATTATGTCATAAAAGATTTTTATACTTCCAAACATGAAAAGATTTAATTCAGGCTATTATACAAAGTTTATTTAACACCAAAACTTGTACGAATGAAACAACAAAACACATTTCATAAGTAATCACTCTTCATGAACAATTTGATACAAAGATCGTCTCTATTTTTAAAAACCGTTTTCATTTTGAAAACCATTTGTTTTGAAAAACTAGAGCAAGGATCGATCCAAGCTTTAAAGTACAATATACTTCAAAGATCTTGTGTGACCATCGCTCTGATACCAATGGTAGAAACTAGAAGGGGGGGGGGTTGAATAGTTTCTAGTTAGTTTTCAAAATATTTCGGCTTAATCCACTGTGTGTGGTTCCTTATGTGTACCAGCGGTTCTTTATCAATAAAGAACCGCCGGTCCATTTAGAGAACCGCTGACAGTGAACTTAACCTTTTGTTACATGTTAAACTTTGACAATCCTTTGTATCAAATTCTCGATCAAGCTTGACTAGATATGAGATGTGTTTGATTGAAAGATAAATACTACAAGTAAGTTAACACACAAACACATCAAATCAAGAGTACATCAAGCAATAGTCTAAACACTAAGCACACACGTACTAAGCATAAGCTTTTCCGCAACTAGGATGTTTAGACTAAGTGATGTACACTTGACCATAATCTAAACACGAAGCACACACGTACTAAGCCTTAGCTTTTCCGCAACTTAGATGTTTAGATTATGAGATGCACACAACACACAACATATAAATACATCTATAATAGTGAAGACATAAATGTAAAGGAAAGTACCGACACGATGATTTATAGTGGTTCGGTCACGAAGCTCCTCTTCGCCCTACTCCACTCCTCGAGTACACCTTACTCGAGAGTTACTTCACTAGTCAACAAAACTCCTTTCAAGGCGGAGAAAACCATACACGTTGCTTATACATTTCCGACACTAAGCTAGATGTTGAGTCATAATCTTAGGTAGGACCAATCTACACAAATTTGCCCACTTCACCATTTAACGACACAAGGCTAGATGTAGAGTTCTAATCGAAAGCTAGAACCAATCTTCACGACTCTTCACTTTGAATCTAAGTGAGAACTTCACACAACACAACTACTAATCACTTTAAAGTTTAGTGAGAACTCACAAGACACAACCACATCACTTTAGAGTTTAGTGAGAACTACCTAGACACAACCACATCACTTTAGAGTTTAGTGAGAACTACCAAGACACAACCTAATCTACCCACTAGTTATGTTTTGTGGCCCAACATAACAAACCTTGTGTTTTATGGCCTAAACACATAAACCATATAGATCTAAGCACACAACACTTAGATCTATAACTCTAACACTATATCCAAGTACTAACAAGACTTGGATCTACACAACTAACACCTAATCCAAGGATACCCATCACTTGGATATTCTACCCTTACAAACACATCCAAGTGTACCCACAATTTGGATCTTCTACATATACACAGTAGGAAGACAATAATGATGACTTGATCTAGAGAGATCTTCATCATGTTATGACTCTAGACACTAACACTTCACAATGGTGAAAGTTTTCTTCTCATTTCTCTTGATGAGGCAAATGAGGAATTGGATATTGGAAGGTTTTTGTGTGTTTTTGTGCAAGTAAAATGGAAGAGAATAGTCGTTTATTTATAGCCAACTCTTGCCTTGGAGAGCATCTTTTTACCCAATGTATAAAAGAGTGGACTACCCATTGGATAAAAGAGTGGACTACCTATTGGATAAAAGGATGTACCTTATATTCTTGGAGCCTAAATTCAAAATTTGAATTTTGAATTTATTAGTTTCCCTCCATCTTCTAGAAGCTTTCAGAAATCTTGAGTAAGCCTAAACCGGCTTGAATGCCCGCGGTTCTATATCTTCCCGCGGTTCGATATCACTAAGGAACCGCGTGTTCTATAAGAGAACCGCGCGTCCTTCTTGTCTTTCATGACGAATGTAATCTTCAAGGTGTCGAGAGAAATATACATAAGTATGCTTGAGTGATTACGAGTACCTTACACATTTTACATTATGTATTGCGAGTTATACGTTTGTCATCACCAAAACATGAAGGGATCATCTTGATTAAACATCGTAATGTTTGCACTAACATAATGTATAAATTTTTATTATGTCAACAATATTTTATTGTTTCTTGTACCATGACGTGGCACCCCCTTGCTGCCTAGCTGTTCCATACCTGATTTTGGGGGTCTCACACATCATGGACAAATCCACCCCAACAACACCTTCTATAGAAACATCCGGTAAGTAAAAAACTCACACTACAAATATTGTCGAAAAAGGGACCAATAACATGTAGCCCACAAAAACCTCATAAAGAGGAATACAGACAACCTCGCAAGAATCAGCTGGTATAAAACCAGGATAACCCTCACAGGAAAACATCTCAAAGACAGACATAAATCTAACAGGTATTGTGTTACTACTGTAGATATCGTTGGTGATTCTACGGATTTGGTTTTTAGGATAAGATTTAGTTTTAGTTGTTTCAATTGTGGCTGATATTCAATTTCATGGTTCGATTTTTGGCCGTTGTGGTTATTAGGAAGAACGAGTCTGTTAGTTATAATGGTTCAAAAACCGATACACCTCATCAATGTTTCTTTTGTACCATTTTTACCTCATCCTTGGTCTGTTTGAGGTGTACCATCCAAGACTCGGAAGCCTCAAGACTTTTGTCATTGTTAAATGGGAATGGTGGTCGTGTTGTTGCTTCAACATCTACTTCCCAAGTCGACTCTCAGCCGAATGTAGCAGATATGCCTTTTACTTCTACAAAAGCTTAAAGTTCACGATATTCTTTATCCATTTGTTTCCGAAGAATAGACCCACATCCAAGAAACGATTCACACGAGTATAGTTTCCTAACAATATACCTCTACCAAATTATCTAAAAACACAAAATTCATAAATTGGTTTTCTTCGTCATTTTAATGTTATATGAAAAAAATAAACAAATTCATGCACACTAATATCACTTCATCCATGTCCCACAGCCACTGAAACACCCATGCCATCCAAAATCAGACACGAGCAATAGTTGAAAGAACATGGCGCTATACCAGATGCCCAGCCATCGCCAACAACAAAACAACTACCAAATCCTCCACCGACGCCAGCAACAAACATATTGGACGAACATGGAGCCGAACCAATTCCTCCACCAATGCCAGCAACAAACGTAGTTGATGCAGTCTCCTAAACAAGTGTACAAAAAGATGCAATCAACGACCCTTCAACAAAAAGATCACTAACAGAGCAGCTCTCAGCAGAAGCGAAAAAAAGAAGCAAACTTAAAATGCTAACTACTTGATATCCTATTTTGTAAACTTAAATAACTAACCCTACTTGGCATACTCTCTTTTGCACACGACCATACCACGTTTTATGCTACAACATGGTAATGACCCTAGATGTAATTAATCACCTACGATAAGTAAGCCCGCTTAGGGTGGAAGGTGACATGGCGGGCGAGGGTTCACCGAGCCTAGCTAGCACCCTCACCGGGCTTCACCGACCTCCTTTGCCACACCACCCCCTATTTGCTAAGAGTTCGTCGCTGCAGCGGCCAGGCTACAACGATGGGAGAGACTATTTTTTATTATTTTTCTTTCTTTTTCTTTTTTCTTCTTTTTTCTGGTTTCCATATGAGGCCATTGTGTGTTTGTCTGGGTTTTCTGGGTGAAGAAGAAGAAGCCACTGTGTGTGCTTTTTATCTCACAATGTGTGTGTATGTGTTTGTCTAGATGAAGAAAATGCCACTGTGAGGTGGTTAAGATGGATAGGAGTTTGGTTTTTTTTTATAAATATTATATATAAAAAATTTACCCACATGGTTTGGTATTTATCATTTTTGGATAAATTTTCTATTTTTTGTAATTTTTTAAAATGTTTTTAGTTTAGGATTATATTTTTATTTTTGTAGTGTATTTTTATTTATGTATTGGTAATTTTTATTTGGATGAAATAAATTTTATTTGTGTGAAAATGAAAAAAAAATAAAAATAGTGGTGGGGCCAAAGTGAAGAAAGGTTGGTATTTCATGAGTGAAGGAGTATTTTTGTTAGGGGTGTGCAAGAAACCGAAAACCCGAACCTAATGGACGATGAATATGCTATGCTAGATTAATTCTATCATGTTCAATAACTAATCATTGTTTCATATGCTTATTGAACATGAGTAAATAATAAGTTTTCTTCTCGATTATTTTGCTAATTAGGCTTTTATCGTTGCTATTGTGTTGATTTATACCCATAAATGATTTTTTTTAGGATTTTATATGATATTTTTTTCCTTATTGTTAATGTTGTGTTTCTTGTTGTTATTATTTATTTAAAGCTTTTAACGTGTCGGTTTATGGTATATTCAAAATCGACTTGTAAAAGCGAAGCACGATAAATCATATAGAAACCGAAAAACCGAAAAACCAAACTGAAAGTAAATCGAAAACCGAGAAACCAAACCGACACAAAACCGAAACCGAATGATTCCTAAAAATCAGAAACCGAAATTTGTTGGTTCGGTTTCGGTTTAATACACAAACCGAACCATGCTCACCCCTAATTTTTGTTAGTTGTTTTGTGCTGATGTAACAGCTGTGAGACAAAGTAAAGAGAGTTTTTTTTGTTGTTGTGATACCTTCCACTCTTAGGATGGGGGAGTGGCTAAATTTCCCACCCGTGAGTTTGAACACATGGCAAAAGTAACTCGTGGCTACCATTCCCTTCAACAAATGCCACGCGTAGAATGTTGCTTTGGGAATATCGAATTGTGAAAAACTCACCGGTAGTGAGTTTACAAATAGTGAGCCTTATTTTTTATTACTTTTTTAATAGATTGTGAGTGATAAATATTTAATAAGTATTTAATAAGGTATTTATATAAAATGAAAATGAGGTGGAGTTGATTTTTTTTCTTATTATATTTGAAAATGAGTTTTGAGTAAGTTAGTGAGAGAAGAAAGAAAGCTGACGTGATGTTGAGGTGGAGATTGATTTTTAAAATGTCACTCTCGATTATAATACCCTCTTTTGAAAAATTCCAAAATCGCCGATTTAAGCAGTTGTCTAAAACACTTATTGTAATTATTAATAAAAAAATTTCGCAGTTTCAAACATGTCTTAAAATCAAACCCACCGCGAAGAACGCGCTTCTTATTTTTAAAACACAGCGTTAGTTTTGGGTCGGCCACAGGTTTCGATCAGGGCCACATGAAATACTTGGCATCTAAAGCAAAGAGCCGTGTGGTACGCACACCATCACTTATTTGTTTCCAAATTAAAAACTGTGAAATAAAAAGCTGTTGTACTATTTGCCATAAAAATCTTTGGTCAATTTCGGTTTTATTTAATTTATTTTACACAAGTCTCTCTCTTCAATCTCACATTCTCTCTCTTCTCATCTTCTTCCCCAAAATCAAAACCCCACCATTAATATCATTACTTTCATTCAAATCTAAAACAAACATCGGAACCACCACTGGACCCTGAGCATAACCCAACTGGTCCCACTACCACCGGAGCCGTCACGCGCCGTCAAGGGCAACGAAAACGTCCGAAAACCTCTTGGACATTTGTTCTTTTTCAGACGACATTTAGACGTTCTGAACCATCACCTCCGGCGAGTGGAGGATCCTCTCACCCTACCGAGTCTGATCCAAGTATCTCCCGCCACACAGCCGCCGCATGCTTTCGAAAACCGCCGGAAACCGCCGGTGCATCTTCATGATAGTTTAATGAAAGATTTGGGTGTTGAATAGGATTTATAGTCTCAAGATACTATGTGCTTTTAATTTTATTTTGTGGACGTGATTCAAAAATTTAATTTGTACGATATGAATTTTAGAAATTTTAACTGAAAAATATTTATTAAGATCTGTATTTATATTTATATTTACTAGAACGATACCCGCGCAATGCGGCGACGGGTACCTAATAACGAATTTTGAGACTAACAATAAATATTAGTCTTTTACTTATTGTAAAGTTCTAAAAAATCGAATTATAAAAAACCCACTAAAATTGGAAAAGACTAAAAGTTAATAAAAATATATATCAAAATGGATATCAAATTAAAAAGCACAAAATTTTAAAAAATATAGTGAAATTAGATTATAAAAATAATAAAAATATATATCAAAAGGAGTATATAAAAAACCCACTAAAATTGGAAAAGACTAAAAGTTAATAAAAATATATATCAAAAGGTTGTTAAAAAAGTTTGTTACAAAAGGTTGTTAGAAAATGTTATAATATATAATGTTGATGAAAATATCAACAACTTGCTTTATTTAGTAGGTAAAAAAGTCTGAATTTTCAGTCTTGCTATTTTAAGAAGTCCCAAATGCTTTATATAGTAGTATAGATAAATGATCCATTGTGTTAGATAAGCACAAGAGAGAAAGAAGACTGAAAGTTCACTAGAAGATGTCTGTATTTTCTAATGATTAATAGTGTGGGAATCCAAAGTTATCGGTGTGTATACCCACCATGCCAAAGCAAAATGATGGTTTACGTTGTTTGTTAGTAAAGTTGAAAGCAAAAGGCAACACGTGTCCCACTCTACCCCACTCCCATTGTGGTCTATAAATCGTGTCAATTGGCAACACCAAAGTTACAAGAAAGAAAAATATCACTAGCATTCAAATCCTATTTGAAATTCAGTGCCCAAACTCTATTCCCAAGAGATAAAAAAAACATGCCTTCATAAGGTACATTAAACTGCATCGACATCATTCTCGCAATCATCCTTCCCCCACTTGGTGTTTTCTTCAAGTTTGGCTGCCATGTAATCAACTTTTCTATTCTTTTTTGTAATTCTTATAGTATAACTTCTTTATTCAACTGTTGATCCAAGTTTTTAATCTTTTTACTCTCTAAAAGTATGCATGTACTCTCAACTATGTTCACCACTGATATAGAGTTAAAAACAAACTTATATAGTTTGGTAATTTGCAAATATCGGAATACAAAATATAGATCTATCAAAAACTCAGTTATATATACACAGTGGATCCTTGTACGGTTGAGAGAATTTACTAGAGATTATCAGTTGTTGTCACATGTGAATTGATAAAAATAAAATGCTGATTTAGAGTAGCCTTGATTTATTGTACGTGTGATGTGAAAGATCTGAGTTTAGTTTCAGAAAAAGTTGCATAAAATTAAATGTTAACAAAATGAGTAATAATTGTGTATGTATTGTTGTTGGTTGCAGGTGGAGTTTTGGATTTGTGTGTTGTTGACTTTGTTCGGATGGATCCCTGGGATTATCTACGCCATTTATGCCATCACCAAGTGATCTTACGTACGGTAAAAAAATTAATATTAATTTAATTCTATTCTCGCTTTACTTTATGATGATTTATCATTTAATTTTGATTGAGATGTTTGATATTTTATCTTTTTATATAAAAATATCTTACTCGTGTGTAGTAACATGGTAGTTTAGTCTGAGAGATCTGCTTTTTTTTCCTTCGAAATATATAATGGTCTACGGTAACAATTGTGTAAAACTGAATAAGTAGTTCAGAATTAACTGTTAATTAACCAACCACCTTACCCTTGTATAAATTATAAGTTTAGAACTATGAAAAAATGTATTGATATTTTTTTATCTATATGGTAGGAGAAATAACAAAGGTTTCTTGTCTATTGTATGTTTTTTCTCAACAAAAGGACAAAATGTTTCACGTGAACTTACTTGGCTTAGCGTAATTTGTATTTTTTATGATTATACTTGTTGCTAGGTGTCTAATGATATATATTCGTTTTCTTTTTGCTAGGTGTGGGTGGGGCTTGTTTCTGGTGTTTATCGGATAAAAGTTGATAGTGTGTCATGCTACTTCTGGGCCCCTATTCGTGGTTTCTAGTTCCGAATTGACGTGTCAGTTGATATATTATTGTTTTTTCGTAAATTTTTTTCTTGCTATGTCTTCGTGTCGACTTGTGTATGTTGTCAGTTAAAGTTATTTTAATGTAAAATAGATTGGATTGATATCTTTTGTGTTGCTTTTTATAATTTGTTTACTTAAATTGTGGAGTTTGAGATGAGAAAGATATGAAAATGCTCCTAAAATAACAAATGAGAGTTTATAACGCATCATATCATAATGATATATACAGGACATATACACTTTTATTTATAACTAGACTACCCGCGCATAGCAGCGTAATTACCTAAAGACATGTAATTAATGATATGCTAATTGATTCGATGGTCGAACTCGTGACCCAATAATTGCCTAGAGATAGATAGTTAATGATTTATTAATTCACCCGATGGTCGAATCGGTAACCCGGTGACTCATCCAGTTGAACCGGTAGGCGAGCTCGTTCCCATAGACTCGATCGGGTTGACTCGATGGTCGAACCCGTGTCCCGGTCGTTGAACCCGTGACCCGGTGACTCGATAGGATTGACCCGGTGGTCGAAACCAGTGACCCGATGGCTCGACAGGATTGATCCGGTTGTCGAACCCGTGACCTGGTGACTCGATCGGGTTAACCCGATGGTCGAACCCGTGACTCGAAAAGATTGGCTCGATGGCCGAACCCGTTACCCGGTGACTCAATCGGCTTGGTCCGATGGTCGACCGTGACCTGATGACTCGACCGGGTTTACCCGTTGGTGGAACCCGTGACCAAGTTACTCGACCGAATTAATCCGGTGGTGGAACCCGTGACCCGGTAACTTTTGCAATTGTTTATGGTTTAATTTTTCAACATTTCCTATTTTATCTAACTTTTGTGCATTTAATTTTTTAACAATTCCATAATTATTATCCAACTTTTATGTATTAAATTTTTCAATAATTGTATAATTAAGTCATTTTTCAACAATCAAGGTTTTAGGGTTTTTCCTTTATAACTAGTAGAGATATAAAAAATATAATTAAAATAATAAAAAATATAAATAACAGATATATATAATTATAAATGATAATTAAAAAATTAATAAATAAAAAAATTAATAGATTGCCAATAAAAATGCACTCCGAACTTAAACACATGTTTGATACGATTAATAATAAAGAGTTGAGGCACGTGTTTGACACGCTTCTTTTAAAACAGATTCGCCATCTACTTTTGATGGTATAACAGCCGAAACAGTAAGTTGCATTGTCGGATTTAACAAAACTGTTTGAAAGATTACTGAAAATTTGCATGTTTCTGATCGAAGAGACTGTTGGATTTCGGTTCGAATTTGGAAACGAGATCATCCCATGTCAATATGGAATTAGGTGGTTCTTTCTCGTACCAATCCTTGGCAGAGCCATCGAGAGAATAAGGAAAAAGCATAAGCTTAATGACATCGGTGTCAACGTTCTTAAATTTGCTCGTGGCTAAAAGAAGATTAAAATTCCTAATGTGATCATGAGGATTATCCGCCTCACGACCCTTAAACTTTGTCGCTTGAATTAATGACAACACTCCTTATTTAATTTCAAAATTTTCCGCTTCGATTTCGGGAATTACGATCGCGTCTTCATAATCCTCAGTGGGTGCTTGGAGCAACTCCATCATCGTACAATTTTCGTCCATCTCGTCTCTAGTTTCAACAACGATATTAGGAACTTGAGTTTCTAATTCTCTTCTTCGTTGTCAATTCTTTCGATTTCGATTACATCGATTCGATACGTTGTTAGAACTCAAATAATTCGTCGATCGAGTGCGCATGCACTAAACGTAGAATTTGGGGGTAGCAAAGAAGGTTCTTTTAAAATTTTCAATTTTTTTGGTTTTCAATTTTTTTTTAATTTTTTAGATTTTTGGTGTATTTTGTAAATAACAAACTTATCCTCAAATCAAAGGTCTTAATTAAAGAATTCAAATGGAATGAAAGTAATTACGTGAAGTAAAAACATTCGTTCAACTTTGAAACGTTGGTGGACACCAAAATGTTTCGAGGTCAAATAATATAAGCACGAAACAAATAATAGATTAATAATACTTGATGTGGCAAACCCCTAATTAATCGTCACTCTCAAAATACGCATAAGCGAGTGGATAGACGAGGCGGCGAAGCACTTAAGAGTTTTTTTCTTTAGGTAGTGAAATACAACCGCCTTATACCAACCTTATAGTTTGTATTAACCAATTAAGAGTATTTATCTATTTTGCATTAATCTTCTCTTTGAACGATACACCCAAAAATTACCAGAACGCTAATTAATGTGGTGCGTTTTCACGCTTGATTGGATAAATATTGTGTATTAATTGTTCTACGTATATACAATATAGTATATACAATGTTAACACTTCCCAAAACGGAAGGTCAAAACGCACTACTCAGACAAATACGTAAAATAATATGGATATACACACCTCTCTGGCAGCGGCGCTAAAATGATTGTAGGGTTTTTTTTATATGTCTTCTTTTAGAAAAAAGAAAACACAAATGGCAAAGTATTAGTCAACACGTTTAGGATAACGTGAAAACCGACAATTAGTTTGTTCTCTAAGGAAATGTGTGATACGATCCAAGTTAAAAACGTTTTTTGATTAGTTCTTTTTTGGTGAGAGAAATACTGAAAATTAAAAACGAATTACACTAAAAATTATATTACGACGAAATCGCGTTTTCGTGCGAGTCGAGACGAAAATAAAATTTTATCCAAAAAAATATTAAAAATTACATTAAACCCAAAAAATCCTAATTAAGATTGAAAAATCAATAAAACTTTATGAAACCTTTTTATTTAATTATTATTTAATTTTAAAATTTAATTAAAGACCTAAAATAAAAATAATGAAAAAGTCCAATTAAATTTTTTTATAATTTGTAAACCTAAAACATATTTATTTAAACCTAAAAAGTGTTTTTTAAAAATTTAAAAAATATTATATCTATTTTTGAATTACTTTATAAAAAGAGAAAAAAATAAATTAAAATTAATAAACTAATAGGAAAAATCCAAAACCACTTTCAGAAAATCTAAAGTGTCTACTAGATTAAGGGAAAAATAAAGAGGACGTGAAAAGCTAATTCAATAAGCTAAAACAACCTAAATAAGCCACAACTCATTATCTAAAAATGAAATGAAAAAGAGTTTAAGTAAATTTCCAAGCAAAGCCTAACAAGAACAAAGCGCTGGTATAATGGTAAATCGCCTAACCCTCCACCAAGATGTCAATCGATCAAATCCATGTCAGGTAGCTTTTTATTTTTATTATTTTTTTATTTTTTTTCTTGGGCAAACTCAACCCAATAAGCAATGGCTTATCGGGAGGTGAAATTTAAGCTAAGAACAACAAAACTAAGCAACAAATAAGCCTAATATAGCCACAGATAAGCACAATAAATAGAACAACTTATATCCTTATGTTAGATATCTGATAAGACACAAAATAAGGATCTCTGGAAAGTGCACCTACAGCTTTTCTAGTGAACTTTGATTTAAGCTATAAGCTTAAAAAATCCTTCAATCTTATAACAAACAAGAATCAGACCTAAAACACACCTAAAACTAATAGTATTTCAAGATTTGCAACCTAAAACAAGATCTACCACTAGGAAATGCTATCTGATGTTATTTGGTGTTTTTGACCAATGTTTATGCAAGATTAAGTTCACAATTTGAGTCCCTAGCTATTCACAGAGCTTAGACAACAATCAACAATAAACAAAGAAGCCCTAATCTAGCAGACAACAATCATAACAATTAATCTTGATAACTCAGTTCTACCAATGCAGAAAACATGACCAACATAAAAAAAAATCAACGGTTATACTAACGACACAAATTTTAACTTAAAAATCAGTTACCCTAAGCTAGAAGAGCATGTGCAGACAAGTCTTGGTTAAGTGGTGTGTCACTCACCCCTTGAACAAACCTCACCCAAACACCCCTAAACTGATTTGTTGCAAAAATTAACAAAGCAAGTTTTTAACAAAACAATTTTAACACCTTTTAACTAATTAAAACATGCATATATCATGAAAAATACCAAGAAAGAAGTATTTAAACTAGAAACTATAGCACACAAAACAACTTTAAAAAAGACACACCTAAAAACAGTTTACAACCAAAGGGAGTTTAAAGATGGACCTATCTTGGCCTTGTTCAGGTCAAGTGGGGATCTGATGCCACCGGCTTATGGCTTTGAAAGCTATGAATGATATGGAGAGTAGCTTGTTGCTAATTGTAGAGAGATGACTACAACAATCCACCCCAAAGTGACTACCAAAGTCAAGCTTTGGGGTATGTTCTTCTATATGTTTGATCACAGACAAAGACATCAAACTACTTGTTATCAAAGTAGATAAACCACTTGGTTGTCAAGCAAGGGTTTACAGTTTTGATAACAATGAGTATGAACACAAAGATAACTGATTTTCTGAAAAACTTTGAAAAGCTAACATTTGCAAATAAATTTAAAAGTAACCAGAACTGAAAAGTAACAAGATCTAAACCCTCGTTATGAGTTTGAGTTGTAAAATCAAACTCACTCTAACAGCTCAAACCCTGGGTCTAAAATATTTAACAAAAACCAAACTTTGGAAAATATTTTGTAAACATGAATTTTTTTGTATCATAAACATAAACTTGAAACATTAATTTAAATAACAAGAGTAAAATTGGAACATAGTATATTGCAATATTTGAAGAAATATTTTAAATATTCATTATCTAAAAAAGTTTACAAAATACTGGAACAAAGGCCATACCACAATTCGACTTGCCTTTTTATACTACTTAATAGAAGGAACTAGAATATTTACAATGTGCATAAAACCTAGCTAGGAGAAGTCCTAAAATTACCTTAATGTATCATAATATGTTGTCTTGATCCCATGTTGACTCAGTTTGAAATTGGTCAAACTTTTGATGACATGTGATGTCTTTGGAGCCATGTGAGTTGCCAGGAGTTGCAAAGTGATATGAGCCATCCAATCTTGAGTAGGGAATAAGTTTTATCATACATCCATTCATCTGGTCTGGTCTTTGGGTTTGAGGAGAAAGGGACGGGTGCAGGGGAGCATGTGGTAGGGGTCCACAGTGAGCTGGCATACGTTTGGTGAATGTGGTTATGCTCCAAAAATGTTGAATTAATAATCTGGAAACAAAGGATTAATATCCCTTTGATTTGAAGTTAATTTGAGATTCGGGTTCTTAATCATAAATAGTGGTTACTTTGATCGGGTTTGGGTAAAATGGTGTGTTAGGCACCCAAAATAAGTATTATTAAATTGGTTTCAAAACTAATTAATAATATTAATCTAGTTTGGGTTAAAGGGTTTTGGGATCGGGTTGGTGTTTACTGTTTTGGGCTTGGTGGGTTTGAAACGCGTATGGGATGGATTTGGGTATGGTTTATGGCAAAATACTCCCTAAACTTCATAGAGACTTGAAAATCAATTCTCAAATATTGGAACAGCTCTTAGAGCATTTTCCTTTATAAAGTCTTTGAGACTTTGGCAGTTTTGGCTCTTGTTGTTGAAAATACAATGAAAAGAACTTGTAATGCAATTTGCCAATTCTTCAAGGGCTGATTATGTCATATCTTGAAACTTTAGGGACCTACTTGTATTTATGAGATTTACAAGGGCCTAAAGTTATAAGTCTTCAAACTTGGAGGACCAATCTTGTACATTCTTCAAACTTCAAGGATCTATTTGGAAATTCACCATTCGGGTTCGATTCTTTGTGCGGCTTCGTTTTCCATGTTCGTTTTTGCTTGATTCTTATGATCTTTAAATTCACGATATCTGAACCTATAAACACACATTGAACAAATACAAAGGGTTTTTGCATGGTTTTTATGATATTTTATTTATTTTAGTACGTTTTAAGCAATGAGTGTAAAACCCCTGATTTTCATATTTAGGATGACATCATTGTACACGTCACCTCATGATTAATATATATATTAGAACCTTTGCATTAGATATTTTTATCTAACATCTACATCATGCTTTACATAAGTATATTCCAGATATTTGATCACGAGAACTCTTCATACTATTTGTATATAATTATGAGCATACAAGCATTCCATTGATCACTTTAGCGACTTTTAAGTCACATGGAACTCATGAGCATTAATATTACATTATTTTAGATTTTTATATATCTCAAACCATGATCACAGTTAACTAAATTTACAAAGTACTCAAATTCACTTAAATATATATATATATATATATATATATATATATATATATATATATATATATATATATATATATATATATATATATATATATATATATATATATATATATATATATATATATATATATATATATATATATATATATATATATATATATACTAGCGTCGTAACCCGCCCAATGGGCGGGGTCGTTTCGTAAATTTTTCCTAAGAGTACGTTTGTGTTTTTTATGTATTTATAGTTATAGTTTTGTTTTTTTAACTTTTTTGGGCCCTCGCCACCCAATAATTGTTGTTTGTTTACAGTTATGGTTTGTTTTTCCGCTTTTTTTTTGCCCTGGCCACCTAGTGATTGTGTATTTTTTTCAGTAAGACTCGTTTTAAAAAAACTTAAACGAAACTAATTTGTAATATTTTTAGGGCTTCGGCAATCCAACGGACGTGTTTTGTCCCATATTAATCTTTGCTTTTATAAATATCGTTTGTTATTCAATTTTGTTGTTAAACGTAAACTATGATGTGTTAGGCATCGATACATCCAACGACGGCTGTATCTAGTGTCATGTTAATTTATGAATGTACATAATCTACGTTGGTTCAGTTTGTAAATCTTTTTAAAAGTACGTTTTTGTATCAATTATATGTGTTGACACCACACATAAGTAATACACAGTTTAAAAATTATGCATTAACTACTCATGTGGTTTCTATAAAAGCACAAAAAGACATTTGTATAATTTGATAATTAATTTTTGTTTATTTTATTTTAGCAAATATTAATTTGGACTAAGTGTAATATATTAAACTAAAAAAAACCAACATTATTTAAAATAAACAATAATTTTGCGACAAATGAAAAGAGGAAAGATGTTTGTTTATCAAGTGGTTTGCAAAGGCTATATTAAGTAATAAAAGAATTATAAGTTGTTATTCTTTAAAATAACTTAATTGTACATGAAATTTTCAAAGGCTTTAAAATCTAGTGTATTTTTCTCATTAAATAACTTAATTATTGTGTTTACAATAAAAAGGAGTCATTTTGGATACCATATTTTTCTCGGATATGAAGGGACCTTATCCTCACCATCTACTTCATTTGTATCTAGTAGATAAGATTAAATATATTTTATTTTTTCACATATTTTTTATAATTTAAGTATCTCATTAACCATTAAATATTAAACGAAAAAAATATACCATCGCGATGAGCATTTAATTAAATTTCTACCAATTTGTACTATGATATAATTTTGAATTTTTTTTTTTCTTGTTAAAATTTACATGAAATATCATATATGATAATAGTGTTTCATTATAAATGATACCAGTGTTAAATAATAAATCATTGTTAAATTATATATAATATTGGTTTATATCATATATGATAAGTTATATCATATATGATATTGGTGTTACATCATATATGATATTAGTATCATATATTATAATTTTTCATAACGAAAAAAATGTGAAAAAAGCGAAAATTGTTTTTTGCCGAAAGTGTATCGTATAACATATTTATAGAAACATAATTAAATTCTTTTCGTAACGACATGTTTTATTTTGTAACGATTAACACTTTAAGAGATTTAAATGTTATACATTAAATAATTTAGTTAGTTTAAATAATTGTGCCGAATCTATAAGCCTTGTTAACTAACAAATATATGCCTAAAGAATACCAAAACTAATCTTAGAGAATCAATTGAAGTAGGCTACGTAAGACGGTCTCTTTAATTCGGCAACTTGCCATAATTTGAACACAAGCTTATCAAATACTATCCCATTGATAAACTCATGAAAGTATATAAAAAGCGACGTCGTAATAAATTTTGCAAAATAGATTTTGTGTAGTTAAAAACCCCTTGTTTAGTCCCGGTGACTGTCTACTTTAGCTCATTTTCAAACATAGCTGCATTAAATCGTTCAAGAACCATTTATTATAGAGAAAACACAAAAATGTATAATACAAATAACTGTGATTTTTTTAACACAATGCACTGATGAGTTGGTCAGCAAAAATGTACCTAATAAGGTAAATTCCCAATAATATTATTGTTTATAGCAGATCCAAATGGGAAATCATTAGAAACTTGCTCCACAATAATTGTTTCCCCTTGTAAGTGTACCTTTTTATTACTTCAGATAATAAGTATACGGTTCAACTAAACTTAACTGAACTTTATTTGTTCCGACCTGGTATTGAAATGATTTGACATGATGCCTAACACGTCCTAACTGCCGATATTGTCGACTGACTTAAGATTTACATGATGTGTAGTAATATGAATTGAGACATACCTACCAGTGGAACCATTGTATGTGTCGGGAGAAACATCAGGAGCAAGTTCTCATATGTAGGATATGTATCAACATGTCGTGCATTGTATACTAATATATGACCAATAGTTCAGACACCGGACAAATTGAAGTTTATATGGTTAAACCTAAGCACATGATAGAGAAAACAGTATGTTATCGAAGTGACAAAAAATGTTCACTTTTATATCATACCATTGGCTGTAGTATTGTTTAATATGATTGTATTCTAATATGTAGAACATGTAGCACAATATGAGTAATTTTGTTATCAAATCAAGAAATTTGTAAATGATTTGGCCTAATAGCAGCCGAGGTTGGTGGTTCTGTTGAATCTGCTCCTGTAGAGGCACACGTTGAGCTTTTTCATTCATTTTTCGATGGTTGCAAAGCAACGGTTAAAGAGGGAAATTGTTCATATGTGCTGTGCGAATTCTCTGAAATATAATATAATAATAATTAACGTCATATACTTCAAATGGTTGTCAATATCGTACGGAATCTTAAATAATTTCAGCAAGACCTTGAATTCGCTGGAAACATGTGTGAATGTATACAAAATTCTTCAGAAGTTCTTAAAAATATACCTCGTCAATTTTGCCAGGGGTGATTATATAAGGTGGAGATATCATTATGTTGTCACCAGCAACATGCACCACATACCATGTTCCGTACTCTGAGCTCCAAAATATGCGCCTACACGTACACTTGTACATCATCAATATCAGATAGGCGTATACACTTTGTACTAATATAAAACTGGATATCAAATAGATTGTTTAGTATATCTATCAAGCCTTTTGAGTCATCAAATTCTTGTAATGAGGTTTAAAGATTGCCTTCTTATCCCTAACTATCTGGTAATATTGTGTGTTGAAAGCATTCGTGAGTCAAAACGAAATAGTTAATCAAATATTGGCAATTTTGGAAGGAAGATCTAACCGCACCATATAGTAGAACTTGTTGACGAATCAATATCTGCCATATATCTCAGAGTATAAAAAGTCATACAAAAAATTACCTGAAGTAACTTACATGATTCCAAACACTAAAATTTCTAGTGGTATTATCCCCCAAATGCTCACCAAGCCTCGTAAGAAAAAGACCGCCATCAAGTGTCCCAACTGAAATACTCATGCGAAAAGGTCAAAGATATATAATGTTACGACAATACTATTTAAAAAAATACAAAAAACTAACACATATCTTGAAGTGAAAATAGAAGAACCGAAAACCATGGATTCATTGCCCCGTGGATTAATCGTCAAAAAGGTCGAAAACCATTAATAACAAAAGAAAAAAAATAGCAGAACTGAAAGTTCAGGTTAAGAGTGGGTGTTCAAACTATGGTATCATCCGTTCAATAATTAGTGAAACTAAATCTTTCATGGACCTGATACATGGGAGCTCAAGAGCATGTATGGAAGAACAATTTTCTTCAGTATATAATTTCTCAATATTTTAGTCGTAGCACTTTCAATGGAACCCTAAGTAGGTTGAGAGATATTAAGTCTATGCTGGTCCATAATGCTTGGGAGTGTTTTACTTCTGAATTACGGGGTGTTTGGGACTGATAACTCCTCACAAATACAAAAACATCATTAAACAGCTAACAAACACTGTACCTCAGAGAAAGCACACAAATCCAGATAGACGACACAAATGCAGAAATATATTAATGTTAATTTGGCATCTGATCATGTCAATAGGGATCCAGTTATATATTTGAATCGGAACTATCGATCGAGATGGTATTTTCTTTTGAACAAACTCAATTATGTCCGTATGCCCAACATATTTTATAAGATTTCCCTTGGTTCTCGATGGAAGTTCTGTGAGAGTTGCTATGGTCACTCGCTTTAAAGCTATTGCTTCCCTCAAGATAGACACCAACATCTAAACCTTGTCATAGATATAAAGTTTTGTGAGATGTTCCCAAACCATAGCTACTTAGGCTTATTCGTATGATTTATTATGGAATGAGACGCGAGAGTTACCTGGTTCATTACAGAGTTGTGTGCAGAACAATGACTGGTAGAAATGCTTATAATCCGGACTCAATTCCGTAGCAACACGAGACATGTCACTCTTTACCTCTGTGTATTGATTTTGTTAGCAGTCATGTATACTCAATTAGCTATTTAATCATGTCAAAAAAATTTGGATTTAAGTTAATTTGGCTTAAATCCTATATTTTAAATTTGGCAATCTCAGCTATTGATATACTTCTGTTGGGAAGAATAATAAAACAGCTGGAATGATTAATTTCGCTACTTTAACCTTTGGACCTTTTGAATTGGCTAAATATCATTTTTATTACTCTAGTAAAACATTAACACTATTTCTTTGATTCTTTATCTATAATGGAATGCATCACGTGAACTACTCATAATGGAGTTACTATGATGTTTTGCATCACCACCTGATTATTCAAATACAATGGTACTTTAATATTGTATTCTTATTAATAAAATTGAAGAACCCCTTATGGTAGTAAGTTTTCCAGAAAATGGGCATGTTTGAATACAGTTGAAAATCGGTTGGGCCAAACTGAAATACTTTACTCCAAAATTACTCTCACCTTGCTGTAAAAAGATCAACCAAGTTTGCAGGCTTCATTATTCTATAGAGTAGTCATCTCCTTGATTCGATATCAGGTGTCCTTGCTAGCAGGCTAATACTCTCTGAGCCATTATTTGTTCTTTTTTAGTCTATTTATACCAACTTGTTCCGCAAGATGCCTGGATAAAACAATAAATACCAAGTATGAGAAACAGTTTGTCATGGAGGAAACTGTAGGTGTACGCAAAGAGTTGATAACATTTGATAAGAAGGCCAGTACTAATTATTTTTGTGTAACGTATTACCATCCGCATTTTGTCTATCGGGTTTCTTGGTCAGGAACCTTCTGCTGAATAAGTCTGTCAGGTGGCGCACAGTTGTCGGCAGTGATGAACTATGTGAAGCTGACTTTTTACAGAATTCATATATGGACGTTTGACTGATAGTTGATACTGTGCGTCATAAAAGAAAAAAACTGATTAGCACAAAGGCGGCAAAGAAAATGACATTAGCCGATGTAACCACATGAATATCATTTGCAAATTAACTGTAAAGATACTATAGTAGTAACTCTAAGAAAAATCCGGCTTTCTCACAGCTCTAAACTAAACAGCAAGCCTTCTCATTCACAGAAGGCGGCGGCAACTTATTTCCTAATAATTGTTCAACTTATTGTTCAACTTCAAGACGCTCGATCATCCGAGACATATTAGCAGCCTGCATTAAATTCTCTTCTTAATTATGTACTGAAATTTGACATAGATGGACTCTTGGTAAAAAGCCTTTCCTTCCACCCTCATGTACTCTCCCAATCTTGAATTTTAATAAATCTAAAAATTTCAGCGATTCAACTACAGTTTCACCTAATGAAGTTGTTTATATAACGTTTGAATAAACTATTACCCCCGTAAATGGGATTGTGACAGGAGCCTAGAAGTTCAAGAATGACTGCAAACAACCAATAACATTTATACTTTGAAAAAAATCATGGTGAAGTTGGATTTGTATTCAAGTACATTCATGATGTCGATGTGAGGGTACTAAAGCAAAAAAGAATGGTTTGATGCATTGTCAATCTGATGAGAAACCATATCTTTCTCATGGCATGACCATGGTTTTCAGTGGTTTGAACAAAGATAATGATATCATTCTGAACTAAAACACATACAACTGGTTCAAATCAAGATTTCTTTTAGAAAACTGTTAGTTTTACGCATTTCTCAAAAAGCTTAAAACTGTTAAAACTTACATGAGTTGTCCAGCGGACAAAGATAACATGTGTGTTCCTGCATATTGTTTTCCTGATCTTGATAGATTAGTATAATCTATATGGTTTTAATTGTTTTCATTTTGCAATTATCCTTTATATATTGTTGAGACTTTAAAGGATCTAGAAACGACATTATGCCATGCCCTTCAGGAAGAACCTGATTTCCTACAGAGTTATATTTAATTATGTATTATCAAAAAGAGATTTTATCCATGCATCTAAAAACCATACCAAATCAAGTAGTCATTGAAAACTTTTAGTATTGTGTCTAAACACAATGGTTTATAAAAACCATATTATTTTATGTATGTTCTTAGTCCGACTATGATCGAACCAGTTCTAGATCGGCTTTATGAACTCCTATAAAATGGGATTTTTAACTTTATGTTTGCTACTTGATCACCTTTATGAACTCCTTTCCTATTTCCTTTACTCTATAGGACCAAGCGTATTTCTAAAGCATACAAAAGAATGTGATTGGACATATAAATAAAAATAATGATAACGACTCAATGTAGCAGCTGAGGCAAAACAAACCTGTTGAATAGTTGACTTAAAAAAATTCGCCTTTGCTGTTTGTTTATACTGTAAATCCATGACAACATGTGGGTTGCATTAATGTTAGCTATAAAAAAACACATGAGTCGGGTGCTAATGCCAGTGACAATGGTGCATCTGCTCACTCGCTAAGCTAAATTTGCCCAGCATTTTATTATCAAGACGACGATCAAGCATCTACTATGAATAAGAAATTAAACTACCTATACGCTTCAATTGCTCCAGGAGGTATACTATATAATAGATTTTTCTGCATACAAGACATGAACAACTTAGATACCAAAGAAAGGAAGTTACTTACTGATGTTATGTTTGTACTTGTACTGCAGCCTCCAAACAACGTAAGTGGTCCTAATATATTATAAATACCACTTCTTAGGATGCCAAAAATGGCAAAAGTCGCGTATAATGTCGTGTTTGCATTGTTTGTAGCTGGGTGATCAAGCTGTCCACCACCACCATGCCAGATAAGGCATTGAACATCGTAGGACAACATAAACATACTAAACCCATTATTTTTATACATTCATCCATTTTCGTTTCACAAGTATCTACACTCTGAATAAAATTCTCAAATTATTAGTTTCTACGAAGGTTACTGAAATACTATAGCAGAAATCCACGTACCTGCCAAAAGAGAATCCCTTGAAAAATGTAGAGCTATTATAACCTAATCACTTACAAAAGAAAATCCAATCACAACTTGACATAAACGCATTATAGAAGTCAACCAAACAAACCTTCACTTTCTTTGCAGCTTCATTAAGATCATCATCTACTGATATTGAATGTGGATTTAGATCCACCTGGAAGCAAATAAATGTGATGTTATTAGAGCTTTAAAATTATTATTATATGATTTTAAAGTAAAATGAGTTAATGACGATGATTTAACTTACATTTACAGGATGAAAAAGAGCATCAATAATATTTTGTGTTCTTGAATCTTCATAAACGTGGCTGAAAATGATCTTCTGATTCCAAATAATTTGTAGAATGCGAATACACAATAAAGCAAGTTACATATTATTTAACTTTATATGTTAGATCATTTCATAAACGATTATCAAACAGAATGTAACAATGTAAAACCCTAAAAATGATAAAACCTAATCGACTGTCAAACGGTTTACATTTTATGTTTAATAAAAAAATGGGTCGTAAAGATCCTTTAAATTTCCCAAAATATGCATTAAGCATATACTACATATTGCACAAAAGATTACATTTACATACCATTAACATTTACAAAGATCAGTTTATTAGAGATCTTAAAAAAATTAGGGTTTAGAGAAAATAATATACCTTTGCAACAAAATAAAGAAGATTATCAATGTGCAAGAGAACGCTTAAATCTTTGGTTTGTGAAGATTAAGGTTGGATGCTTGTTGATAGAATTAGGGTTTGCTATGGTTTGGTGATTTTTATTATATACGAATTTAATGTGTTTTTTTAATGATATACTATGTTTTGATATACGTATGTTTTGATAATTTAGGAATGGAGATATGTATTGTGTGTATTTTGAAGAGAAGTTATTATTAAATACTTTGAGAAGAAATCGCAAGTAATTGGTTATCACAGTTGGGAAGTTGCTTGGACTATAACCAACAGACCCGGGTTCAATTCTAGTGATTGTATATTTTTTTTAAAGTATTAGGAATGGTACCAAAATTGCGTTTCAAAACGCGATTTTGAAAACTGCGTTTCCAAATCGCGAATTTCGAAAGACTGCGATTTCAAATTGCAAAAAACGTAGAAAATGGAGATATTTTAGGGGATTCTGAAATACTATTGGCTAATAGCTGCCATGTCACATATGACATGGATTAGAGGTGTGGTATCAAGTCATAGTTATACCTATATATAATATAAAGATATATATATATATATATATATATATATATATATATATATATATATATATATATATATATATATATATATATATATATATATATATATATATATATATATATATATATATATATATATATATATATATATATATATATATATATATATATATATATATATATATATATATATATATATATATATATATATATATATATATATATATATATATATATATATATATATATATATATATATATATATATATATATATATATCTATATATATATATATATATATATATATATATATATATATATATATATACATATATATATATATATATATATATATATATATACATATATATATATATATGTATATATATATATATATATATATATATATATATATATATATACACATATATATATATGTATATATATATATATATATGTATATATATATATATATATATATATATATATATATATATATATATATATATATATATATATACATATATATATAATGTATATATATATATATATATATATATATATATATATATATATATATATATATATATATATATATATATATATATATATATATATATATATATATACATATATATATATATATGTATATATA